>JAODKE010000138.1:25755992-25768179 GCA_026779605.1 Mormyrus hasselquistii
TATGTTCTGTCAGCTTAACTAGGTTTACAAATCTAAAAGGGTAATCTAAGGTAATGATTTACTTACCGATTGTGGTAAAATGATACAAGAACGTAGGCGATGGCTTTTTTGTGTCTGTACTTTATATCGCAAATTTCGAAAGAACTAAAAAATGTCAGCGCTTCAGTTGGTCAGACAAACATTAATCCACCCATTTTCATAAATGCTTATCCAGTAACAGGGTCAAGGGGCAGAAGTTGGGGGACGCTCTGAATGGGATGCCAGTCCGTTGCAGATTAGACACTTTTACACTTATGTAACTACTATACATAGTGCCACTAACAGACCAAAGTTATGAAAGGTGTGTATGTTAGTGTGCCTAGAGAATGTTAGTGTGTTAACAGGATATTTGGACCAATGGCTAGTAGTTTTGAAGAAAATTCAAACTCATTGAATATGACATTGATATTGGCAATATGACAGAAAAGTGCAGGGCTATGGAGCAGTGTTGTTTTGTGTCTAAGCAACAATAATCATGACTTATCGCCCACAGAAGCCATATGAGTGTGGAGTATTATGATAGTTTGTGTGGCACGGCATTTAAATAAAAAAAAGCATCATCATTCAACTTTTAAAAAGATTGCCAGCTGAAGGGAAGAACTGGTAAGTGAAATGTTAAATGTATTAAAAGCTAAATATTTTTGCCATTGATGACCCTGAGATATCGCATTGATTTAGCATGAATGAGCATTAGTGCACTTGACCAGTAATGCAGACACCCGCTGTGAGTTTGCGAAGGGAGAGGATTCTCCAGTGCGGGAGCGTAAGCTGTGCCCACACAGCCTGCTGTGAGTTTGCGAAGGGAGAGGATTCTCCAGTGCGGGAGCGTAAGCTGTGCCCACGTAGCCTGCTGTGAGTTTGCGAAGGGAGAGGATTCTCCAGTGCGGGAGCGTAAGCTGTGCCCCACACAGCCTGCTGTGAGTTTGCGAAGGGTGAGGATTCTCCAGTGCGGGAGCGTAAGCTGTGCCCACACAGCCTGCGGAGAGCGCCCCACCTCAGAGGGACCAAGACCAGAAGGAGGACGTCTCCAGGAGACAATGACATGCAGATCCGCGCCTGAGGGTCTGCTGTCCTGCTGTCTTGTGAGAACATTTTTACATGTGTTTTTAATGATCTTTACGGCCGTGGGAAGTTTTCAATCATAAAGTGACTGACAGTGGTAAGTTCAAAAGGAGGCGGAAAAGCCAGTGATATTTTAAACAGTATTTAAAGAGGAAGAAGTTCGGAAGATTGTGCGAAGATTTAAACTCAATTTGAGCATCGCGCCAGTATTATAACCTTTTTATTGCTCCTTCCTGCCCATGAATTTTTAAAATTTCAATCCCTATGTGCTCAACCCCCCCCCCCTTCCCTCACAGTCCCAGTCCATAATTAGCATACAAAATAGGTAAAGCCATTTCTGTGTAGCTGTAATATATGCCGGTTGCTGGTTCAGGACATTTTGAAATATTTGCCAATGCTGCCTGCTTTTCTGCACTGTGATTCGCTCCCTCTGATCGTTTATGAATAATTCATGAGCAGACGCGGCTGCTGCCTTAACTCTCCCCTCTCCAGATTGCTGGGCCTAGCTTGCAAAGAAGGACAACAAACGATAGTGTGTGACATACACGTCTGTGAAGGGGAATAAAGCCAGCATCATGTGAGGATGAAACTTCAGCACCACCCTCACCATCTCTTCTGAGGAGGACCCAAGGAGTTAGCATGCGTCATAATGCTTTCCCCATGCTAATGACTTGCCCATGCTAATGGTTTGCCCATTTTAATGATTCGCTCATAATAACAACTTGGGCATGCTAAGTTTGCCCATGCTAAAGGTTTAATCATAGTGATGGTTTGCCCATGCTAATCATTTGCCCAAGCTAATAGGTCCTCCGTGCTAATGGCTTCCCCATGCTAACAGTTCCCCTTTGCTAATGGTTTTCCCATGCTAGAGATTTGCTCATGATAATGGTTCGCCTATGCTAATGGTTCACCAATGCTAATGCATTGCCAATGCTAATGGTTTGCACATGCTAACGTTTCGAACATGCCATCATTGACCCATGCTAATGGTTCATACATGCTGATGGTTCTGGCTTTATGTTTGACTGTGCAGCCACAAAACTAATCAAAGGCAAAGGCACTGAAAGTGTCACTGCGTATGTAGACTAAACAGTGTCATACTATTCATTCTAAAAGCGTGGAAATTGTGTAGGATTGGGCCGTGGGAGGGGCCAGAGGAGCGGCTTCTTCTCAAGCAGGTATGAAATATTCACATGTGCAGAATAATTTAGGCTACTAACATTCTGTTTCAGTTTAACAGACATTAATTTCTTGCATGAACATCTGCTTGTAGCAGATCTGTCATTATCATACTATGCTATCCATTACATACCTGCCAAAAGAAAAAAAAAATCGAACACCATGTAAGATTATTAATATTTCATATCTCAGAGCATCATAGCTTGCTTTCCTGATGCTCTTCAGTGAGTTTGGCAGATTGATAAAGGAAACATTCATCAGGGTAACAGCCTGCTGAAGATCAGAGCTAATTATTGGACAACGCCCACTTTTTCTCAGGCAGCTCCCACAGAGTAAATGGATATGGATCTGTGAGGGAAGAAGCTCACAGAAAAGCGTAATTGGTAGCTACTTAGAATTGCCTCCATTCTGGCTGCAAAGGAAAAGAGGAAAGGTTGAACGGGGCAGGTATTCAGGCGTGACATGTACAGTACAGTGGCAGCGGGTTACACTGGGTCTGCATTTGTGCGCCAACATTCTGAAGTCCACAGCAGCTTATTGGGCCTGCTTGCAGTTACCAGGACGGACATCTCAGGGAGCCCAGCGCAAAAGCGGCAGTGTTGATTTAATACATTGTTCTGCATTGAGTGATAGAAGGACAAAACTTTAACCTGTTTAAAGTCATGGGAGTTCGGGGTCTTTGCAATTGTAAACACTGACAGTTTGTGTAAGGAAAAGGAAATGATCGCCATGACAACATAGCCAGGCCGGTAAGCGATAAACAGAGGTTTAGATAGAGCACATATGACCTCTTTCCACGGCGACGGCTGCCTGTGCTCATCCACTCCCTGCCACCTTGGCTTCTGCGGGAGGGAGTGTCTGGCTGGAAAGACTCTGTCACCACTGTCTGCTCTCTTTCCCTTCACTGCTGCAATCTATGAAGCTGTTTTCACATCCTGGATAATATACTGAACCAAGGCACATCATAAAACATGCTAAGTTACATATGACAGCATAAAATATAAATCAGCCATCTGGAGACAGCCATCTGTACAACTTAATTGTACAAAAATGCTGGCTAAATAAGGAAAATATTTATATATTCATTATTTAAAAGCTATATCTGTTTTTTGTAAAGTGCACACAATAAACTTGAGGAAATCAATACTGCAGGGATCAATAAATAAAGATTCGTCCTTTTTTTTTCATTGTGGGGTCATTGTGGTTTTTACGGCACAGAAAAATCATCTTCTAATTGTAGTTAAAACAGACATGGTTTTAAATCATTAAATCACATTGTTGTTTTTAATTTTGGCACAATGTTCTCGGCGCTCCGACACGATCACAATGCATTAGTTTTTCTCATATTTCCCAGTCTCATCAACTTCTTCAAAAATGATTTGGTAGCTTCTTTGAAGGGACTCCGGTTGTGGTGTAAGATCAATCTCTGTCTATAAACTGAATCTGAGACAACAGCAGACAACCTCTCCATTGTTGTGATGACAACAAAAAATCTTTTTGAATCCACTTTCCTTATTCTAATAAAAAGATGCTGTTAGCAGTGACTGAATCTTGCTGAATATTCACACAAATAAGAGCACGCTGCAGACAGCGCATAGTCACGTGATGACTATGACAAATTTCCTTCAGGCCAGCTCCAGAAAAGTACATTGTTGTGCTGTCATGCTGTTAGCCTGATTTTCCATTCCTTTCTTATACCACTGAAGAGATGCTGCTTTTGACACTCAGTATAACACCGTCTATCTGTCTTTCTAAACACTGAACACTGAGTGAGAATCAGGACCAGAAATTAAGAGTTTAATAAATGACATTCATAAAATGAATTCATAATAGTTTTCACAGATGACATATTTAATGTGTTTAGTCGTGCCTTTTGTGCTTAAGCAGAGATACTGCTGTGTCATACCCTGAAATCCTCCTTCTCCCTGACTGTAATCAGGATGATGTGGAATATAGAATCAGGGCACAGGAAACCCTTTTCATTGAGGAGCAAACTCGGGGTGCAGGCAAACACGACCATCATTATAGCATAAGTACTGAGAAGTCTGAAAAAGGAGAACCAGACATTTAGATTTCATAATGGGATACGGATGGTAATACTGGCCAATGACAGTGACCTTGAGCACAAGCAAAAGCACTGCAGTAAATTTTGATCCAATGGGGACTTGTTGGAAATCAACAGAGATAAAGTAGCAGAATCTGAAGGGGAGGGAGGCGCCATAAAACCTGCTCTTTGTTATAAACATGAATGTCAACACTTCAGATCGAAGACCATCCCATAGATTATAAGCAAGCAGGTAGAAACAATCTATATTAAATGGATTTTGAGGTATTTTACAAGATAGAATGGCATCCTTGTGCCCAAAACTCTATGTTCGGTTACACTCCAGTAAGCAAAACTAGGTAATACTTTATTTGACGGGGCACAAATACTTTGTAATAACTAAGTTACTACTGAAGTACAAATCAAGAACAAAATCATGAATAAATATAGTCACTAAATAAAAGATGCATCATGATTCATTAGTGATGAACAAACATAAGACCAATATTTCACTTGTGTTATTCATTACTTGTTCCTTCGGTAGTTCTCAAAAGTTCACAGAATTAACAGGTATAGTAACAAATATAGTAACTGCTTGGGATAAAACATGCATCACGATTCATTAATGATGAATTACCAGGAGATCAGTAACTAAGGCTTAGTTTGCGGTCAATTAATGTGCAACTAATAGCATAATACTATATTATTTGTGCCCCGTCAAGTGAAGTGCTACCCAAATATGTAGTAAATGCTTTTACAAACTGGCATCAGTATTGGTTGTTGTGTTTTGCTGTGATTTGCATATC
This sequence comes from Mormyrus hasselquistii, assembly GCA_026779605.1. Lineage (NCBI taxonomy): Eukaryota > Metazoa > Chordata > Actinopteri > Osteoglossiformes > Mormyridae > Mormyrus > Mormyrus hasselquistii. The sequence continues at coordinate 25,761,123 of JAODKE010000138.1, forward strand.
TCGGTCGGGGGGGTTACTAGCATTCATTTCTAACGCTGTGTTGTGAAATCGAGGTGAGTGTACAAAGTCTTGGGCCAAACCAAGCACTGGCCACCATATGAGCACTGAGCCGCAGCTTCCAAGACAAGGGCAGCGACGGGAGGCAAGCGGAGAATCGAATTTACAAAAGTGACACGTAAGCAGCCTGATGACCTTGTTGGGTGGGTGGAGTTTCAGCACTGTATCAGCTATCTGAGGCGAAGTCTTAATCAGCAGCGACATGGAAACAAGCTCTGCTGCGACCGTGAATTCGGACGCATTTTCCAAACCCGCTCCTTGTGGCTGGCCTGGAGGATGAGGCAGGGGGCACCCTGGATGGCGGGCCGGACCATGGATTAACACCAGACCCAAATGTGAGTTCAATATTTTGGGTTGTAAACACAATGAGATGCAAATGGCGTCTGTTACGATTTGGTAAAAACCTCAGTGTTCCAGCACCGGTTCCTCAGTTTCCTGCGATGCAGCCACAAAGTCCGAGGGGGACAATCCTGCCCGGAGCGGAGAGGAGGAAGCCGTGTGATACCACGGTGTGCTGAAGCTCTGCTCAGCCATGATGCTGTAGCTGCCACGATGTGGTGGCGGTTGGGGCGCCCGGCGGGTTCCAGCACCCCTGTGTCACACAGATGACTCGTCTGGCTTCACGCCTGGCGTGTGCGGCCGGCTTCCGTGTCAAAGGTCAGAGCGTGGCAGCGTAGCACACGGCCTTCCCCCTGCTTAATGGCCCATAAGCATTAATATCCATGGGATGGAAACGGAGCTCTGAGATCGCTGCAGCACTCTGTGGAAAGGGGCATGTCCAGTTTGCAGGACACAAGCAGTAAGTAAACAGTGTGGGGGGGGGGGCTGTCCCGTAGGGGCTCTGGGCCGACCCGCGGAGCAAGGGAGGGTCCCTGCAGCCCACTGTCATAATTAGGGTGAGCGCTATAATGGATCATCGCAAGTGATTGCCCGCATCCCTGCCTGCACACACCACAGCGGGTCGGGGGCCCAGTCCTGCATCCCAGTTCTCCCTCCCCCCGAACACCCGGCTATGCCCCGCTGGCGATCGGCAGGAGGGCACGAGCGGCACTTCTGTCCTTCTCCACCACTCACCCCATGAACTCCTGGATGTTCTCATCCTGCTTCACTAGTCTTCCAACGACTCCGCGCGATGCAGAATGAGAACTCGTTCAGTACACTGCAATATCCGCAGTCCTGCGACAGTCACGTCATAATTGACTCTGAAGGATAACTATAAGCCGCAGTATAAAGCTGAACTCAGTCCATCAGGTTCACCTTGATTCCACACCTTCCCCGTCTTGGAGGAACCACCTCCAACAGACCATCAGCTCCAAGCACAAGCGCCTCTCACTGGTCTCTCTGTTGTTTGTTTGACCCATTTAGTAGAATCCACGCATTCTGACTAAGCGAAAGGCGACACTCATCCCTGCGTACGAGGAGGTGTCATGAGAAAACCGCAAAATGGAACATGGCGTGGAAGCTGATCACAAGAGCGGCCACTCGCGTCCCTCATGGCAAATCTAAGCCTAGACACATGCCGCGGAGAGGCGGGGATCGATTAGATTAACCCCTACTGGCTGAAAGGCTGCATAGCAACAGAAAGAGAAGGCATGATACACAGCAGACACACACCTGTACGCCGCAGCTAACGCCGGATTAATCTGATAGACGGATCGTCTGAATCGATTTTCATGGGTGGCTGGGACGGCTCTCTGTAACAGTAGAAAATACCACCATATCATACAGCAAGCTCAGGTACACGTAGTCATACAGACTGATGTATAGATCTGGGAACGGCTGCTGGGTGAGAGGGAGATGGTGGGCCGGGGGTCAGGATTGCCCCAGAAGAAGAGGGATCGTGGGAACAAAGCCTCCGCAGGCCCGGCAGCCCCCCCCTCGTCCAGCCTGGGGTCTATAATAAGAACACAGTGTTCCCTCCATAAACAGCAAGTTGCTTTAAGAGCCGTAATACACAGAGACATCGATAACACATGCATATAAAATGTACCCCCATCCCAACCCACAACATAAACATTCACAAGAAACATGCAGTTCTCTCCTTTACAGCCTGCAATCTCTCCCCGCCCCCCCATCTTAAAATGCCTTACAGCAGTACAGACAGATTAATTTTGGGGGTGGGACATCACATCAGGTCATTCTGTCATATGCATCTTCTGAATAAACGATATTCGACATTGTGACATACTGGAAGAGCAGAGTGAGAGTAACATGCAATGATAAAGAGTCCAGATGAACAAAACATCTGGCTTGCAAAGGACACCGAGTTCAGTCTCAGAGTCACAGAGTTTCCTTCGACTCAGGAGGCAGAGATGGGATGGAATAAGAAGGAACTCAGCACAGAAAAACCAGACAGCAGTTTTGTGATTATTATTATTATTATCATTATTACTGATATTACTCTTATGCCAGTTATGAGCATTTTCAAGGGTTATATGCATTTTAGTTAGAGTCCGTTTCTTCTCCAAAGATTGTCTTTTAGTGGATCCTCTTGCTGTCTTTGTAAAGTGCATCATATAATCTCATATACACACTTGAAACATATACAGCATATAGTGTTACTTTGTATCACCGTTCAATGTTTTTTCACATCTTTTTTTAGAGCTTTCAGTTGATATAAGTTAGGCGGGAATGACAGAGCAATGTGAAGAGTGGGGGCTGTGTTTCAGTGTGTTCCGCACATTCGTATGCAAACGGGCCACGCGCACACGCACCCACACAGATGGATCCTTACTTAGTGGAGCTAATCACAATACTTGTGTGCATAAGCGAGCAACCGCACATGTATGTGCATCGGTGCATGTGCCCATGTGCAATCGTGCGACAACGTGTACGTGCGAGTCCACGAGGATGCAAGGGACGGGATTTTTGACTCCGTACATTTAAACCAGCGACTGCGCACATGTGCCCACATGGCCGTGTGTTTATACACGCATAATTACATCCACGTGTGACCAAGTTTGTGCGCGCACGTTAACGCGCGACTACCCCAGAGTGCACTTGATTTACGCCAGTGTCCCAGTGAACTGTAATATACAATAAAACCTGCAGCATAACACACAGAAACATTCATAGACTTCACCCCACTCGAGCAAATTCATATTTATAATCATAACTTAAAAACATTATCATAAATAATTTAATGGTATAAAAGGCTCCTTCTCTGGTGAATGCAAAGGAAAACAAAATAAAATCACCGTAGCAGTTTATCTTTCACTTTGTGCGTAGATTATGAGCAATCTAGCATTAACCACTGGTAAAATACTTACTACTGTTATTACGTTTACTCGAATGCTAGTTTATGGTTATCTATTGTGGAGCTGTGCTACCTGAAAATCTGTACACGGAGAAAAAAAAACATTTCAAAGTTCGTCCACTTAAGGCATCGCAGCAAATGTATTCTCTGGAATACAACAGTAAAACCTTGTGTGTATCATTAAGTACATAAACCAAGAGTTTGGTTGTGTGCATGCATGAGTGTGAGTGTATGTGTGTTTATATGTGGGGTGTGTGTATGTACCTTACACATAGTAATTAGTTATGCACATATACACAAACACACACGCCCATTTTGAATAGTTCTCTGAGAATGCACTGCGTGTCAGTACGGTGGGCATCAAGGCAGCTGTGCATCTCTCTTGACAAACATCCAGCTGATAAATCTCCTCCACTGTGTTGAACAGTTCAGCAGGAATCCATGGAGACAAGACTGCGAGTCCAGACAAGAAAGTCTTTCAAACCGTCCTGTCGTTCTTGTTGCAGATTCAGCAGTGAGAGCTGGGGCTTTCTGAATGGACACCACCACGTTCTGCTTCCCAAACCCGGCGTCAGGATTGGCTGATTGGCTCTCCGCTGGGAACGGGGGTAAACCCAAATGACTGTTCCAAAACATGCACAGACCCCACCCCCAGCCCCCAAAGATGGATAGGTGACTGTGGGTGATGAGGGAGAGGGCTGCCAGTAAAATTCTTCCTAAAGCACCAAAACACTTTCCTCATCTCTCTAGCACCGGATTCAGCTCAGTGTCACAGACTTGGTGCCCCGGACTGAAGTACAAGGACATCTTTGGGTAAACAGGCACAGACATTATCAGGTTAGTCTGTAGCTCAATACCTACACAGGGTAAAGTACCACATCCACACAGGGCCATGGGTGTATATATGCAGGAGGCAACATCAAAAAAGAGGTGCAGCGTACCGTCGCTGAAGGTCTAGCCGGGTCTTCAACTAGTACTAGACGCAGCAGCATCCGAAGTTTATGTTTCGGTTTAGAGGAAAAAGAAATTTGTCCCCAAAATTAGGCAGCACACATGCAAACTGCAACTTAAAACAAATAGGTTTATATCACTGGCACTTATAATTTCCTTGCGGTTCATTAAGTTTGCCCAGATCGGATTATACTTTGATACCAATTTCTCTCATCCCTGATGCATAAATTACCATTTGCAGGTGAAATGGTAACACATTTCAAACACCTTCACATTTCAGAAATGTACCCGCATGTCTAAAATGTACAACAGTGAGCAGCTCGTCTTTGCGACTGAAGATTATGCATTAAAAACGTTAAGTCATCTACATTCTGAGAAAAAGTTCAATATTGATGTGGATGTAGATAAAAGGTAATTATATTGGATGCAACAATATTTTCTGAATATGGCTTTAAAGGCTGAAAAAACATTTTTTTTTTTTTTACATGAATTGGATGTTGTCAAAGCTTACACACAATCGTCTGTCTCCTGGCTTTTTAGCCATGTAGTGGTTAACTGGAGTTCAATACTATTTGCTCTGTAGTCCTACACTGTAATATCTGCTTTGTTGGCAGAAGGACAATTCGGAAATGCTCTCTTGCTATGTACAAGCTGCAGGGGCCAACCTGTCCTAATGTACATCTCTCAACTGCAGACGAATGTAGGACTGAGCTTCCTCTATTGCACAATACAGTTCAACACTTACATAATGTAGGGGCAAAACATCAAAACATTGTACAAAGGTGCGTTCAGATGTGCAAAGAGTTAAGGAATCATCGGGCAACGGCAGCAGTACCGTCAATGTCCAACGTGCCCCTCCAACCTTAACCACAAAAACAGAAATGGGCCTAGAGCCTATGACTGCTAACTAAACAGCTCTGTTTTCTAGATCATCAAAACCTTTTTAAATTCTAAATGCCATTTGGCAATTACTGACAATCTCCCATATCTTTAGGACAGGGGTTGTCAACCTGGGATTCATAATATAATCAATATAATCATCTGATTTATGCTATGCAAAAATATTTATAACCCTTCCCACCACCACTGCCACCACCACCCGTAGCCAAAAATATTCAAGGAGATCACTGCACCACCCATATCAAAAAATATTGAGTTGGGACCCTGGAGCAAGAAGTATTAAAGCTCCCCTGATCCCAGTTACTTATGTTATTTCACATTAGTGGCAGGGGGGCCCTGATTTAAGAAAAATTAAGATCCTCTTCACAAAGCAACGGAACAATCTGCATGTAGGCCAACCGTGCTGGCAAACTGAGAGAATGCTCCAAGTTTCACCACAAGGTTTATACTAAGCGGAGACACACAAGTGCTTCAGATGCTTGTAAACTCTAATAAGCAAAGCCACACAGACTGTGGAGAGGCAGCCAAGGGCTACTTTAACGCCCCTTCCGGAGGAAGTGATAAAGACCTCCTTTTAAACATAGACATTCAGAACGAACATTCAGAAATCTACACCCAAAACGAAAACACACGTGCCGTAAGGACCTCGCAATAACCTGCACCACTCCACCTCCAAGTCAAAGCAATCATTAACAAGTGCTAACTACTAAACGTTCTGTTCTATTAGCAAACGGCTGTAACCCATCTTCTACCAAACTCAATAACCTACAAAGGCTAATTCCAGAGCTTCAGATTACAGATATTCCAGAAGTTTTCAACAGACAAAGATTTGGAATGGTAAAAGTAATTTTGATCTGCGGCAGGTGGCAGATGTTCTAGGACAGAAACGTAACACTTACTAAAAGTGCACTTGCTGTTTAATTTGAATCTGCCTGAGATCTTCGGTATGGTGTATGAGAGCATCCCAAGCCAATGGCTGGTTTCTACCCTGAATTCAGCTGGGAACAACTTACAAAAACCACGCTAAGGAAAACCTGTGGATGTATAAAAAAAGTTGCGCTTCCTTATGGGTAATGTCAAACAAATAATTGTTTTGGTAGATAGAGGCAACTGTACTTGCATTAACAAACATTAAGTGAAATAATTTTTGGTAACTATTTTCTATAGCTCATCACACTTTTTAACAATGTACTTTAAATCTTAACGCACCTGGCCAAATGTTTACAAACGTTAATGAAAGGTGAGAAGTAATTCAATCAAACATTTTTTTAGATTACACCGCTAATCAAAAATCCAATGTTTAACAGCATAAATATTGACTGATTATTTTAAAGTATTAATTGTGTGCTTTTATTTGTTTGTTGATATTATTGATGCACACCCGAAAATTGTTACAATACAGCAGGGCTATTCAAATCACGTTCCTCAAGGTGCAAGCACTGCTTGATTTCCAGCCTTCCTTTACCTGAGAGCCAGGTGTGAAGCCTCTGGCCAATCAGAATCAATAATTGTTAAAGTATCTACCTGGAACAATTAAAAACAAGGCCTGGATTTGGAATCGAGGACCAGATTTGAAGAGCCCTGCATCAGAGGAATCCAAGAATTGTGCTTTTAAGCCACAGCTAAATCTAATACCTCAACATAAAAATGTTCCATTATTTTGATGGGTGAAATTTTATACAGACAGAATCATGCTCCAAACAGTTGCCTGGTGATACCTCTGCCTATTAATCCTGCCCCTGCAGTATAAAGCCTATGTTCTGTTGTGCTTTGGCACCCAAACTGCCTGTGGACAAACCCTGAAATTGGCCTGTAGTGCTTAAATCAAAACAATTCAAAATAAACAAAGGAAAAAATACATTAATAAATAAAGCAATCTGTGTGCATACTTTT
>JAODKE010000138.1:25791436-25802141 GCA_026779605.1 Mormyrus hasselquistii
TGGGGGTTGTGTGGTTGTGGGTGGGTGCGGGGGGGGGGGGGTGGGGGGGGGGGGGGGGGGGGGGGGTGGGTGGGGGGGTCACGCAGGAGTGGTGCAGATTAGGGGACGGGTGCTGTGCGCTCGGTATGTCACCGTCGACAGGAGCATAGGTGTGTGGGGGAGATCTGAGCAAGATTGAACAAAACAGCAGCAGAATATTTTCAGTCAAGGTTTCACTGTTAAATATGTGCATATTTTGTTAAGTCTATGACAAAGGGTGTGAAACATGAGTCGTCATAGTACCGGTTCTGTTAGTAGTCTTCGCTGGTTCAATAAACCGAACGGGAACTGTCCGTGCTGTCAGTGCTGAAACTAGATGCTGAGCAGTTCAGACAGGGCGGTTGAGACCGGTCATTTATATTTTTAAAATATGCAATTTTAACAAACAGTAACACGGTTGTTGGTGATTTTTAAATGTATTGTATTACATTGTATTTAAATCTTCCACAAAAGCATGTAGCAGTATTGTGAGGGCTAGTAGCGTAGCCACAGGCTATGCGTTAGCCTCTATTGATTTGTCTTGGTTCTCCATCCTTTTCAACAATGTGTATGTATCTGTGTGCCCTATTTTCCCCATTAACTCAGGTTCTTGGTTTGGACTAACATTTGATAGTTTTAGTTCATTCCATCTCCATCTCCGCCTGAAAATGATGGCAATTCCAATAAATTCCAATAAGACTTGTTGTCAAGTCTCCTGTCACCAAACAGAAATGCCAGTATATGCTCATTGTTGGTAACGAGGGGCCATTTGCACGTACTCCTCATGTTCTCCTCTGCTGGGGATGTTTGACACAAGCTAGGAGCAATTCCTCTCATTGCCGCTGCTTCCTGTCCCTTCCTGTAGCTGAAGACAGCATTGATCAGGTACGTCCTTGACCAAGAGATACCAAAACGTTGCTGCAAGGACAAATAGCTGCAGGCTGTCTGAGAATTTGTGTTAGAACCAAGATTTAGCAAGCCTATAGGTGACTTGGTAACTCTATATGTCCAGTAGTGCAGTCTCGTGTTTGGGGAGCAGCATGTCAGGTTTCACAGGTGGAGGCGTAGCGTCTACCTCACTCAGTGTCGCGTCAAGTAGACCTTATCGTCATTCATACCACACAGTTTGAGAGCGCATGGTAGAACGAAATTGCGTTTCTCCTGGCTCCATGTGCAAAACAAACAGAAACACTACAGTATAATATAATACAGTATACATAGTACAATATGATACAGTATAATACAGGCTACACAAAATACACACAATATGACAAAGAACTACACAGAGAACCAAACTACACGGAGAACTATTATTCAGCACAGAGGTAAATCTCGTGCAGAGTAAAATAGTGCTCAACATTAAAATTTAAAGTTTAAAATATTGCACAAAATATTGCAGTCTTTCACAGTTGCCGTATAATAGCAGTCAGTGTAAGTGCAGGTTACTAATAAGTAGTAGCAGCAGAGTATAGTGATCTGTAAACGTTTTAGTGTGTGTTATGCTTGCCTGAGTTTCCCTTGGGTGTGGCTGCTGATCAGCCGCGCCTGAAGCTTGTTAGCCGTACCTGTACCTTCTGTGAACCAGCCACATCTGACTTGTGTTCACTCCTCTGTTAATCATGTATAAAAGCGTCTCCTATAGTGTTGAGCTCCCCGATCGGTCATCGTTCTCTGCCCGTGTTTGCCGCTCTGCCTGTTCGCCTCAATAAACTCCCCTGCTAGGGGTTTCACTTGCCGACAGCCTGCCTTTGGGTCATCCTTCTCCCGCCATAATGTGACAGAATGACTGAACCGTCTCGATGACCCCGCGGCTGTTCTTACCCAGATCCAGCCAAGGATCTGTTTAACTTGGTTCCCTGGCTCATCTCTGAAAATGCTCGTCTGTGTGACAGACCTTGTTATTGTGGGGAAAGCGATCTGGAACCGCCAGGGGCCCCCATGCCCCGATGATGATTCGCTCCTTGACCTGACGTCCAGCGATGACCTGGAAGGGGCCTTAGTTTTGTTTGGAGAACTGGCTTTGGCAACAGATGATGGGATCTGGAAAGAAAAAACCTGACATGTCATCTGCTGACTGCAGGCTCCAGGGGACGACGCAGCCAGTGCCGCACAGAGCCACGTTGGAGTCCTAGGACTCTGCCGGTTCACCCTCCAGGAGCTTACAGGAGGTTAGTGGAGAATCCCTGCACACAGGCTTGTCCAGAGCTAATCGATCTACCGGATTAGATCGCCTGGGGGATGGCAACCATTTCCCCATGCTTGTCCTCCCAGGAGTTGCAGCGGTACTGGAAAAACTTAGGGAGGTACTCCGCTTAAGAAAGCAGGAGAGCGAACCAGATGTGCAACTCCCAGCCTCTGGGTGAAGGAGGTGGCAGCGGAAAAAGCAAGTCCAGCCCCCCCACGGAGCCAATCTCACTAGTGCCTTCTGTGCTCAGTTCAGCTTCATCAGCACCCGGCCCAGGAGATACCAGCGCCGCTCCGCGCTCGCCCGGCCCAGAAGATATCAGCACTGCATCACGCTCACCCGGCCCAGAAGATACCAGCACTGCATCGCGTTTGCCCGGTCTAGAAGATACCAGCGCCGCTCCGCGCTCACCCGGCCCAGAAGATATCAGCCCTGCCTCGCGCTCGCCCGGCCCAGAAGATACCAGTGCCGCTCCACACTTTCCCGGCCCAGAAGATATCAGCACTGCTCAGCACTCGCCCGGCCCAGAAGATACCAGTGCCGCTCTGCGCTCCCCTGGCCCAGAAGATACCAGTGCCGCTCCGCGCTCACCCGGCCTAGAAGATACCAGCACTGCTCCGCGCTCGCCTGGCCCACAAAGTACTGCTGCTTCATCATCACTGCACTGCTTTGCAAACGCTCAGCCCAGTTGAGACAGGTCCTGCCTGTCTTGACCTGCCTGCTCACCCCAAAACTACCAGCGGCTTTCCAAACCTCCACGGGCTATGATCTGCTGTGGCCCTGAATTTCTGTCCACCTTCATATTCCAGAAGCCACCAGCCTGGAGGAGTTGGGCACAGAGGAGGACAATCCCCTGGAGGAATTTGAATGGGATCCTCTGGGTATTGCCCTGAGCTCTACTCTGGGGGCCCCTGTCCGGACCATCCAACACACAAGTACTGGGATGAAGTTGGGCCGCCGGCATCAGGAAAGGTCCTTTAAGAGGACAGGCTGAGTCTGTCTCCCAACGTGGAAGGTGGGAACCAGTCAGCCGTGCCACACTCAGTTCCTGCCCTGTAGGTCTCATGAGGCCCTCCTGTCCAGGGGGATCCGTACTGTGGGATTGACCACAGTGTCAGCCCATCTATTCTGTCTTGTCCTGGTTTTCCCCTGGCCTATACCCTGTTTAGTCGTCTCTCCCTGGCTCGTTTGCCCTATGGCCCGCGCTGGTGTCCCCGCCTCTGTGGATCCTCCACATGTCTCTTTTGTCCCTGTCCTTTTGTCTGTTCAACCCGTTATGCCTGCAGCCCATAGTCCTGCTCCTGTCTGTCCCCTGGTCCAAGTAATGTCCCGTCTGATCCCGTGAAGCTGCTTTCAGTCGTGTCATGGTGGTCTGTTTTGTTTGTCCCGAGTCTGAGCACCCGATATCTCACCCTATCCGGTGTCCCTGGTCCTGCCCCGTGTCCTGGCCCCATGTGCCCATCCTCTCATCCCATCCCTTGAGTCTCCTCCCCGGCCTGCTCAGTGCACCCAGTGTGTCAACATGACTTTGAGAGGCCTAAGCTTATACCATAACAGAGAGGCATTTAGGGTTTTTGCCCTTGACGACTTTTATATCTAACCATGATATCAACAATCTCAATGCATCATCAATACAAATATTTACAATTATACTTATTACAGAAATTGCAAAGTTTGACTAATGCATAACCCGTGAAGTTGAAATAAAATACAAACTGGGCTAAAAATCAAATTATCAAATTAAAACTGGGTTAAGGTATCAAATTAATAGTAGTAAAAGGGTTTTGTTGTAGTGCCTTTAAAGAAAGGAGTTTTACCTACTGGAGCATCAAACTTAACATTTTCAATGCATAAAATATTAAGGATTCCAAGACAGCAAAAGACACACTGTGACCACTGCAGCTCAGGTTATTGAATAAAATGGTATGCATTATATAAGGCCACAAGGCATTTCATTCCATAAGCATGAATCAGTATTTGATAAAGCATCAGTCACGTAAGTATCACTGCAACCGTCATCTGTCTCTCTGAAGGTAGCCGCTGACAGTCATTAATGCACATCTATCTTCTAAAGATACTTATCCAGGTCAGGGTTGTCTGGAGCCTGTTCCAGGCAGCGGGGCTGTGGTACACACTGAGCATGTGCAGTCTATCACAGGGCACCGAGATGCATGCATCATGGTCTGTTTTAGCAATGCCAGTTAACCTGACTGCAGGCCGCTGGATTGCAGGAGGAAGCTCGCATGACACAGGAAGAACATGCAAACTGCACATGCGGAGCGGAGGCATGATTGGAATGACCAGCCGTGGTGTGAAACTATAGTGCTACTCACTGAGCCACCCTGCCAGCAATACACCATCCATCCATCCACCCATCCATGCATCCATCCATCCATCCATTTTCTGAAACCACTTGTCCTATCCCAGAGGCTCAGAAAACAGGGAACAACCCAAGATGGGGCACCAAGCCATCGCACCAATATACTACACTCTTTACATTAATAATGACAATATTTATTCGCCACACATTAAGAAATAAAAGCTTCAGCTTTATATTTATAGATGGCTGGTTATACAATTTCATATTTAGAGAACTATTTCCTTTTATAATTTGTCTGCATGTTACCTGTACATATAATTTTTTGCCAAAATCAGAAAATATGTTGGATGTATTTTCAGGAAACATCTCAGCCATTTCAAAATCTCTGCTGATGTCACCCCAATATTTGCAGTAACTCTCCAACACAACCATGTGTTTTTTGATTCAACTACCCCACCTTGTTTGGCTAATCAATATCTCTTTGACTTCTAAAACAAATTAAGTGAGACATTCTTGTTAGTTTTTGATGCATTACTCTTAATTATCATATCGCAGAACGTTAAATTGTGTTTTTTTGTTCTGAGCACATATACACTTCCTGCCCAGATAAATAGCATTAAACATCCCCTTTGACGGCCTAAGACTTTTGTACCGTACTCAACGTAATATAATTAGGGCTGGGACTTTCGATTAATTAATTACGGGAAAAAAATGACGAATTAAAAAAATTAATGCATTTTAATCATATTAAAGATTAAATTGTATTCTGTCCTTGCTATAATGTGAGTGCGCAGTTTTTAGCTTGACAGACAAACAGGCAAACAGGCTCCTCCAATAAACAACCAGCAAGCAAATCTTGCAGTTTACTAAAAGAAGCACTGTGAAACTGAACACATAATGCATATATTACAACTCAAACAATACACAATAAATACTTTGGACTTACAAGCAGTTAAATTAACTAGGGACTAGCAGGATGCTAATATAACATTGTAAATCCCATTGGCGTGCTAGCTTGATTATCACGTCACGTCACTGTTTATATTACATTTTTCACAAATCCTGAACCACTTAACAGCTTATCAGGTAAGTATTTAAGGTAAGTAATGATACCATTTTAAACGGTAGACATAGCACTTTATCTTGAACTGTTGGTCTGTTTATTTTTGGCCAGGGATACTTGAGGGAGTTTTTGACTGATATGGGATTGTTTGGTTTTTCTGGTTTTTCATACACAATGTTTGAATAATGGGAGCAGTTATCAATGAGCATTTTTGGTCAGAATTTCCAGTGTTCTGAAAACAGTTTGCTCTGCGTTTTCTGCACTCATCTATTGGTATGTGTAGTAGACTGAAGGGAAAATAAACAAGATTTTGAAGTTTAAGCTTATATATATTTATTCATTCATCAACCAAACTTAAATGTGTTATTTCCTATGTCAAATATTGAAATGTGATTAAAATGTGATTAATTTCAAAGCTTCTAATTAATTAGATTAATTTTTAATCACTTTAATTTTTAGTCCCACCCCTAAATATAATTAATTTAAATATAGTCTTTATATGGTGTGGACTTTCTACATGACTTTTATAATACTGCAAATACAAAATTACAGATTTCCAGGCAGTCCTCAGGTTATGAATAAGATCCATTTCCTAAGTCTGTTTTTAAGTAGAATTTGTAGGTAAGTCGTAATGATAATAATAATAATTATTATTATTCTTATAATTCAGTAACATTAAAAGTAACTACGTTTTGTACTGTTCTGTACCTGGAGCTCTTGGACCGTTGAGGCCATCCAGTGTGTACATTCATTATTAAGAGGCTTTGTGGTTAACCTCCTGTTTGATATAGTAGGTTTTATAGCAATGTGTTCATCAGTATGAGTTTCTCCATAAGTTGGACAGTCTTAAACTGGTTCTGCCTGTACATTTGTATAAACCATCCATCCATCCATTTACCAACCTGCTTTATCCTAATGGGTCGCGGGGGGGGGGTCCAGAGTCTATCCTGGAAGCAACGGGCACGAGGCAGGGAACAACCCTGGACAGGGGGCCAGCCCATCGCAGGGCACACTCACACACTGTTACCATTCACTCACACATGCACATCTACAGGCAATTTATCAACTCCAATTAGCCTCAGCATGTCTTTGGACTGTAGGGGGGAAACTGGAGTACCTGGAGGAAACACCACGACGACACGGGGAGAACATGCAAACTCCACACACATGTAACCCAGGCGGAGACCCGAACCCGGGTCCCAGAGGTGTGAGGCAACAGTACTGACCACTGCACCACCATGCCACCCCCTTGTATAAACCAAACACAGACAAATTATGTCAGACACTAAGTTCTGTTGAGATTCAGAGGCAACTTAAGAAGGCAAAAATATCCAAACGTGAAGCCCAGCGAGACAGTTACACTAGTGCCCAAAGCTATGGAAGTACTTAACAGCCATCAAAGCACTGACTATGTGAACCGCATCAGCCATGTGGCACAATCAATGCAGTTGCCTATAAATGAATAGTGTGCAACGGCCTGCCGGCATGACAGGTCTCCGCTAACAATGGCTATAAAAAGCCACTGCAAGGCAGAGCGGCCTTCAAAGCAGGCAAGAAGTTTTGTCACATGTACTAATTTCTTCCTGCTCAGCTGCAGCCTTTAGTGCAGAACACGAGGATGTTTCCAGAGAAATAGATTTAAAAACGACAGGATGAGAAAGTCCAAGTCTCCGTGATCTTTAATCTCTGGCTAGATCATTAACACACATTTTTCAGGAAAGGAAACTGTGAGAGAGCTGAGAAAATGGCACAATTCATTTTTGTCCAGTTACTTCTCTAATAGAGGGGGGTTATTGATTATGGAGATTTAAGGCATCCCCGTCTCTCTCTCGCTCTCTTTTCAGCGTCTTCCTGACTCTGGCTAGATATTCATTTTTCGAACATCGCCGGGAAAGGACGGGCAGTGCTGAAGGCAGTCGGGAGACCTGCTCCCCGAGGGCATTAAATAGCACGTCACTCTTGTCTTTTTCCTTCTAGAAGCATCCAGCCCCCATCAGAGAGTTGGCTCCCTGCATGCCGACGGCCCCGGCCTCGCAGAGCTGGCCGCAGTGAGGGGCCCGCATATGTCGAGCAGACGGACAGGCATGCGGGACCAGACGTCACGTCAGGAGGGAGCTGTCCCACGGAGACTCGTGAAGGCCTTGCAGCTCTCTGGTGACGGGAGGGGGCAGGGGTAATCGTTTCCGGTGATGAGCACTGATTTATACTCAGAAGGATGCTGAAGGGCAGATTGAATTCAATGACCTTTTCAGGCACATGCCATTTTACCTACATACGTGCACATAAATAATGAATGCACTTGTCGTTTGAAATACATGCCCTTGATGCCAACTGAGGACAGGTGGTGACTCTAATTTGCAGTTGAGCCTTTTATGTAATTCAGTTTTCAGTGCTTTAGGCTTATGTCAAACATTTACAGGTGTCATACATTCATTCCTCAAATGCATTGAGGTTTGTTATCTGAGGAGAAGACATGACTGTGTGGCCACACATTTTCTTTTACACCAGGTCTCATCTAGTAGACAACATAAAATGACTCAGCTTAAAGCGAACGAAATGGGTTTTTAAACTATAGATTTTTTTGCTCTGTTGTGACATTTATGGGCCTGTTGTCAGCTTAGCTAATGAGATGACCTCACATATTATTCCATGAAACCTTCCTGTAAAGTTGTCCAAGATCCCTAAGAGAAACTCACTGACGCCGCATGAATAAAACATGAACAGCTCCCTCTACTCATACCAATGTCAAATACTTACATCCGTCCCAATGCTGAGACCAAATAAATATGCAAATTTCGGTGTGTGGTGAAAGGTCTAGACCAGAGACTATAGCCAGACAGGAAACGTTTTCTCTGTCCAGAATAACTAGACCGTCCTCTCTGGGATACCTAGCCAGGTCACACATGCAGAATTCATTATGGATTTGATTCCAGCATTTCACTGCCAGTGGAGTCACTGGACAGTCATGCTGGATATATATGTAATGATGCCAGGTTGAAGCCATTTGGTTCATCAGAGAGATGCACCATGGTACATCTTCCCCCATACATCAAATCCCCGGAATGACACCCCCATGGGGACAGGGTTGCCTATATGGGGATTGCCTTGTGCTCAAGGCTGGAACTGCCCACACCAACTAGCTCCATTGGCTGCCTCTGCCCTGGCACGTTTGCCAAGATGCAGGCCGTGGCGTGCTGCTCGATGGCTGCACTGCATGTGAGCGCGCTCAGATTCACACCCACGAGGCGCGAACATATGCAAGGACACGCGCATGCACTTTAGCAAAGATTCGCAATGATGGCTCATGCAGATGTGCATTTGCACATTAAAGCACACGGGAACGTGCACAAAGGGAATCATAAAATATGCACGAAGCCCAGGTACCTCAACAACAGCAGCACCTGTCAGACGTCCATGTCTAATTTCAGTCATGCTGCTCTTGGGGACAGAAAAATAACCATACTGTTAATGCCAAAACCACAAGTGTTTAAAACTGCACATTGACACATACGGTTTAAAAACAGCTTGGAGTTTGTTCCTGAGACACAAACATTTTCTCACCTCCTGCCTCAATGATCCTGCCTTCGCTTTGAAGCTGTTTTTTTTTTTTTCTTTTCCATTTGCAGCATCTACTTCTGCAAGTAGAAAATATATAAAAGGCATGACGCTTATCATCTTTCACTGTCAGTACATCACACTGAGAGCAAACATTCATTGTCATGTGTTTCAGTGTCGACACAGACACCTCCCTCCCACCAGCCGTCCCGGCTCTCTGCATCTCCTTGTTACAGTCTGATCAGGGTCTGGCCTGTCACAATATGCCAGTATGGGGAAAAAATATAGAAACTCTGGATAATCATTACATATAAAGTCAGACTGATAACATACTAATCTATACTGAATCTCAGCCAAAGCAACAGTGTTGAATTAAGTAGTTGATTTACCAGCATGCATTTCCAAGGCGTCCCCTGCCTTGTTCCCTGTGTTTCCTGGGATAGCATAAAGACTCAGTGCAGCTTGGTTGATAAGCTCTATTAAAGATGGATGGTGCAAACCATTGGCGCTGCGAGACAAAGCAGCACTGGGGAACAGTTCCCCATTACTCAAATCCTAAAATTCTTTTCTTGAATGCCTGCTGCAAATATGAAATGTGCTGTGGTATTATATTGTCAGTCCTCAGTCAAAATAAAATCATCAGTATTAGTTAAAAACTTTCTTTAGTCCTGCCATGTGATCATTCCTCAATCCTGATTCGTGTTTTGATGCAGATTCATGGATCGCTGCGTGTATGGAATGACGCCCCAGCTACGACATGTGCACTGCTATGCACAGACTGTGCTGTGCACGCCGCATTGTACAGTCCAGAACCGTAAGGTGCACACTTCTGCTTGTATGTTGGGTTCAGCTGCATCGCATTGACATTATGAGTTAGAAATAATTCATTCTTTTCCCGTTATTATCAATCTAAATTAATCCAATACCAAATATAGCAGCTTGTTAAAAGTTGAAAGTGAGATTTTTCTGGGGCACAGCAGATCAATACTGGACCATGTGCCCCAGTAAAAGGGGTCTAGCACCATCCATGGTATAACCAAAACAAAGCAAGAGGAATAAAAGAATACAATACATGTAATATATGCAAAGTAAGGAGTATAGTTTGCTAGTTGTGGTGGTGAAGGACTCCTGGAAGTGTGCTGAGAATGGGGGGAGAGGTTTACAGGCACGTAGAGACATCTCATCTTCTTCTGACCACCTCCAGACACTTCTGACCTGGTGGGAGAGGAAACAGCCTCCCCCCATCTATCACCCTAGACTTGATGTTGCTTGCTACTTGTTTAGCCTACAACGGGGCAGTCTGCAATTGTGCAAAACAGTGTTTTCCAATCCAGTCCTTGAAAACTGAGCCGGTCCATGTTTTTGCTCCCTCTGCGATCCCTGCCAGACAGTACACATTTTAGCTATCCCGATCTGGCCCTCAGGGATCCACAGTCAGTCCACATTTTAGCTATCCCGATCTGGCCCTCAGGGATCCACAGTCAGTTCACATTTTAGCTATCCCGATCTGGCCCTCAGGGATCCACAGTCAGTCCACATTTTAGCTATCCCGATCTGGCCCTCA
>JAODKE010000138.1:25806505-25817164 GCA_026779605.1 Mormyrus hasselquistii
AGATAGATAGATAGATAGATAGATAGATAGATAGATAGATAGATAGATAGATAGATAGATAGATAGATAGAATGTAATCACATATTTCACGGCCGATGTGACCTCTAGGAATTATGTTATTTAACGTATAATTGGAAGAATGACCATAAAGAAGCATTACCTAATCAGTATACACAGAAAAAAAACGTCTAGAAAAAGTTTACCTTGTAATGCTCCTTGTATTGAAATCATTTTAGAAGTTTATAAGTATCCAAATGCACAGACAGATTGCAAAGATGTCTGCCATACGCAGTAAAGAATGACTAGTGGGGAGATACAGAGATACAGGAGATCCATGAGTGAGGATGTGCACATCTCAGCAGGCATATCATTGCATATTGTGGAGCAGAACTGCTTTGTTTTAAGGAATAGTCAACGCAGAGTGAGCATTTTAAAACAGCTTCATGAGGAAGGCTTAACCTTGAGGGTTTGACACTGAGGATTAATAAAGAAATGAGCAGAGTAATGATTGTGTGCTGAAGCCGGTGTCGATCTCAGGCGGGCGTTCACTCTCTGCACACCTCCAGGGTGCCTCGCAAAAACGGCTTCCCACACCCATCACAATCGAAATAGGAACTGGAAGCAGATTGCTGGCTATGATAATGCGGAAACAACACCATGCTGTCTTACAGTAAAATTAAGCTGGGAAATACCAAGCAGAGATATAAACTCTTGTGGCTGTTTGTTTTGGATAGAGAGATATCAGAAGAAATTAAACGGTGGTACCTAAAGCGTTACTGGAGCCCCGCTGGCAGAATAGCCCCTTTTCACTTTCCTGCTGTTTGATGAAACACCAACCAAACAGCCACCCAAGCCCCACTGATGGATATTTCAGATATAGACCCTTTTCCCATAATAATAAAGGTACTGTGTCTCTCACAGCCCCCTGCTCCCCAAATCTTAGCAAACCTGTAACTGAGGGTGAGCCACTGCAGATCAAAGCCCAGATGCTCCTTTAATGAATCTCCTGTTTCCCCGCATCCCTCGAAATGAAGGTGTCCTGTTATCTACATTTCGGATCCTAGCTTTCTGCCGCTCTGCTTGTTCCTGACCCAAGTCAACTTACAGGTTTAATAGGCTTATTATCTACCGTACATCTTGCCTTCATTCTTTCTAAACCAATTTTACAGGTGAGGTAGCGCCCATTTTTTTATTTGCGATAATGGTATTACATGTGTGTGTATCTATATATGTGGTGTGCAGTGAGACAGTGATAACTGTTCTGGGAAAGGGAACATACACAAGTTCTCCTGATGCTTTGAAAAATGGGTTACATTAAATATTAATTCCTGTTTCAGCAGCCAATACGTATAACTCCTCGAAAAGCATCGTTCAATCAAATGACAGAAGCTATAGGAACATTCCTTCATTAGTCAGAACATGGATTTTTAAAAAAAAATATACAGGAACTACGGCGGTTTATAGCATCAGAAATGCAATACTGTACGTTTCACTCAACAGTGAGGAAAATGACAACGCTTTCCCAGTTTCCGAAAGGTAACAGCTACATTCCTGTTGGATGCTACTTGTCACTAGCACTGTCTCCTGTCTTAAGATATATCTGACCTGCTCCTGTATGCCTGCGTATCCTGCATGGAGCTCCGAGAGGAGAGGAGCACGATCCGCACAAAAGGCTGCTCCCAGTCACTTTCGTTTTTTGTGCAGAGAAATTCATTCCTATTCATTCCCCGGTAAGAGCTGGAGGAGCAGGCCGGCCAGCCTGGGAGCAGGCCGGGAGCTGGCACCATTCAGCAACGTCACTAGCTGTCGGTACTGTGAAAATCGCTCATGCTAACTGCAGTGTGAGCTCCCGTTCTTCACTCACAACTGAAACAAGCTTCCAGGGGGACAGACTGGGGAGTAATAACATAGCAATTCGTCCTTTATTGAAAGCTTACCTGCCCTTCAAACATGAAGATGGTCATATAGCAGGTATGGCGATTACCATCATGTTTACTACGTAGCAGTCAGCTTGTCCCTCAGATACTCTGGTCAGTATCAAGGGATTGGCTGGTTACAAACTCTTTGAACCCAAACCACGGAGTGCTCTCAGTGCTGTTGGACGAAACCCATCATTTTTCAAGTGTCAACACAAGGAAGATTAATGAATATCTGCACTGTGTCCTGTCACATCTGACCTCATTTTCAGATCGATCTCAAAAAGCTGGCAGGCTGGGAAAAGCATAAATCATGCAGTGAATATAAATTGGTATAGAGCTTATGGACTATCTACATTTATGACAAAAAACAAATATTAAAAAGTAAAAACATTCTGAGGAAGCTTTAGGAAATGAGTTTATTTTCGTACTCAAAAAGTCTATTAATGGATTTACAAAGTATTTTTTGAATGACTGGTGAGCATCTTTTTTTATTAATGTGCTGCTAGGTAAGAATGGAAAGTACCTGTTAAACCTTCACACGCACAATGGATGCCTAAACCAGCTCAAGAAAACCATCAGAGTGTTAAGTCTCCTTTTGATCTAACAACAAAGTTCTTTGGTTTCCGGTGCAATTTCAGGAGTCAAGGAATGTTCCATAATCAGTGCTGCTCAAAGCCAATATGACAGGTAATCCCTACCCCGGCAAACTTCCCAGCTGGGCATCCAGACCCTGGTAAACTTCCCTGGCAGGGAATCCCCAGCCCAGCAAACCTCCCCACCGGACATCCTCACCCAGGCAAACTTCCCCACGAGCATGTTTCACTTTGGTCAGCATGAGCAGCATGTGGTATAGTGGGTAAAGCATACTGAAATAAATCATTAACTACCAGGAAATAGAAAATTTATGTTTAACATTTAAAAGGAGCCCAACTTAAACAGCTAGCATATATTTCCATCTGTAAGAGGAGCAATTTCCTAGCTCAGTAAGTCAGCAAAGACAAAAAGCCTCTGGAAATTGTAAATCATTTTAAATGGAAGGTTACTCAGCAAACCCGTATGTCTGTTTGCCTTCTCCAGCAGCTACAGTACCAAAGACACGAAATGGAGAACAGCTTTGTGTTTTCTGGAGTTCACCCACAACGAGAGCCAGAACATATGTTCGCGGTGGCTCATGACCTAATCCGCTGAACTTTCCGCTATTTACAAAAAGGCGGCGGCTGGCTAATTGCTCCCTTTTGGGTACGTGGCGTGTGACTCAGGCCATTCCAGGCGCGTTCGTCAGAGTTATGATGGCTTTCAATTTACAATGACCTAGAGGGGAACCCAATCCGGCTGGAGTCTAGAGTCACTGACTCAGCTTCAGATCTGAAGCACAGGGGAAACCAAGAGATCTGAGTAGACGAGGCTGCATGGTTACATTCCCCCTCAATGTGAATGAGAAGAGGATCTCAATTACTGGGCATTTGAACCAGCCAACAGAAAGCTATCACAGAAACAAGGACGGCCCATGTGATAATCGGTACGAAGGGGTCAGCACAGTAATAGAAGTACTGCAGCAGGAAGGCATCAAATCCCACTAGTATTAAGAGACATCAACAGGACACCTGCATGCACACCTACCACTGAAAGCAGCAGGTCAAGCTTCTGGTGTCACTGTGTGGGAAGCTGAGTAACTCATGGAAAAACTTAGGGGTTTAATAAACAGCAGACAGGACTCCCAGAAATTCTGGAATGAAAACAGCCATTTAGGAAGTTATACATAAGAAATGCAGCATGTTCTCAGCACCTTACCACACTCAACACACTTACCACACTCAACACACAGTAAACTCCTACACATAAACACTATAGCTAGCAAACAGAATCTCACTCAAACCAGACTGGGACTGTCACCTTCAGTCTGGTGCCTCCCTTCCCCCACGGGTCGACGTGCAGCGTGGTCATACTCACATACTCACCTTGTGAGGCAGCACCTGTGCCTGCATGTTCTGACTGATAAAATCCTCCAGGGGGCCCTGGATGCACTGCAACGGCTGCGGTGCTAATGCTAACATGATGTGTCCTGTGATGGTCTAAGACTGGCTCTCACTCACTGATTCGCATCACAGGACAGGCAAAAATTAAGTTGTAAAAAACGTTAAACAACCAAAAAGGTACAACAATTTGAATTGTAACCAAGTAACACGGTGGCAAAGAAGTACAAAGGGGAAAAAACAGAATATCCCTCTCTGGGTGCCTTAATCCCAGCTGGATAATTGTTTTAGCGTCTGATTGATCCTAGAGGCTGGTTTGCTTCCCTTTTCACTCAATTACCCTCATTTGACGGGCCACCTCCTGGTAATCAAACCTTCACCTTAGGTGTAGCTGCCTATTCATCACGCTGTAAGGGGAGGGAGGTCTATTTTCACACAACGACGCCTGTTTTAAAAAGAGTGTCAAGGTGCTGAACCGCAAGCCAACAGTTTGAAATGAAATACATTTTAAATACATTGAAGGCCTATGACCATCTTAAATAATACACCACATGGTCTGTATGCAAGATGTTTGTTGTGCAGTTTGTAATATTTTTCATAAGATGCTTTAATATTTTTCACTCTTAATATTCTTTAGTTATATCAATATCCATGCAATAAATTTCGATTTTATAACTAGTTAGTCAAATATACATTTACCTCATGAAGGAAAAACTACAGTACAAACAGCTACAAATGAGTATATTGAGGTAATTGCAAATAAATCTCAGAACTCTTTTAGTCTTTAAAATACAATGAAGCTGAGATCACCATGGCAACTGAGGAAGTCAGGGAAGTATAGAGAGGGGAGTGAATTTTTTTTAAACCATAAATCAGATATTGATTTATTTTTAAATCAGCCGCAGGAAGACCTTTTAGAATTTTTCCCCTTGATGTTTGATGACACTTTTCCTTTAAAATGCTGAAATTGAAAGAAATCAGTGAAGATAAAGACATATGACCTGCACAGCCAGCCCGGGACATCAAGTAAACTCTGTTCTTCCTGCTTCACTTATTAAGTTAGACTCGTAAAAGCTTTAAAGAGTCATAAATGAGAAATAAAAGAAGTTAACAACAATGAACAGTGAGTCTTTGGACTTTCAGGGCTCCTTATCCCTGGCTTCCACCTCCATCAAACCAAAGTAGCTTATACTGTGGTGCAAGGGGTGTAATAGTCAATTACTGCAGAAAGAGAGACTCATATGAGGGGGCGGGTGCAGAACCTCATATATGGCATATAAAGAATGTGGGCTTAGCTAACCTAGAGGTTAGCTTTGATAAAGCCAGTCTGCTAACTTCTCGATACTGCTAAACCGATAAACCACTAAGAAAATTAGCAGAAGCTAACAATAACCATAACCTGCTAACTTTTATTGTACGAATGGTTTGGTTTCTGGGTCTGAAATCCGTAAAACATATCTAGAGAGCTAAAATTTGAACCTGCTAAACCTGAATTCTCATGTCGGACTAGAGTGATTACCAGGGGATATTCCGGCCTTATCCAATTTGGTATTGTTGGATTCTGTAGAATCTGTAGAATGAATCTCCGCTGAAAATTTCTTTCAAGGATATTCCATTTGTGAGATACAAATGTTTTTCCAATAGAAGCCCCATTTCACAACTGGCTCATGCTAATATTTTTCCCTCAGTGAAGCTACTTGGGGAATACAAACATGGCGCCATTTACTTGAAACTAGGAAGGAGGGTCTCAGCTCCCTATTGGTCTATGGCTCTGTCAATCATAACCCAGAATATACAAATGGAGGCTTGTATCACGAAACAAGAATTCTTGCTTAGATTTAGATGTCAGATTTAAGGTAGGCTGGACCGTATGTAAGTGCACGAAGAAGTCAGTTCAAACTAGGGCACCTCAAATCCAACAAGTTATCCAGCTATGCAAGAAATACAAACCCCTGATGCAGGCCCCTGTTCTCCACTTAATTTAGGGTTCTGCAGTTAAAATGGATTTTATTATTGGTCACTTACTTTTAGTCCAGACTACCTTAAATCCAACAAGTCATCAACCAATCATGTCTTGTGTTTACATGTAGAGTAGGCAGCCAATCGCATGCCAGATAAACTGTTGCAGCCACTCACAACAGACAGGAACAAATACAGATGATTTTAGGGTTTACAAATGTTTTTGACCATTAAACTTTATTCATTTTACCTATGAAGAAATGTTAGTGGTTTTACAGATAGCAAAACTCAATTCAGCGGAAGCTTTCAAAGTTAGTTGAACACTAATTGGCTAATTAAAAAGTTAGCTTCACTAATTAGCAATTAGCAGATTAGCAGTACCCTGCCCACTACTGGGTAAAATATAATCAGTCACATTTTCGTCTCTGTTTAGGTGAGCCCTTCAGCACCACTCAAACCGTGCATTTGGGGGTCCCCTGTTTGTCACATACAGGTACTACAGTAAATGTTAAATAAACATTCCTTATTTAGGAGGTGCTGAAGTTGCATGCTTTACTAACCATTTAGCTAACTACAATTTTCTTAGTCTACTTGCTAGATATTTGACTTGTTTTGAGGGGGCAAGATGCATCCCAAAGTGACTTTTTACAGTAAGTGAGGCCCCAGATACGACAAAGCTGCCCCTGGATGAAAAGTGGACTCCAGCCGAACTATGCAGACAGAAATGCCTCAGAAATCCCACTGGCACATGCCGCCCATTACTGTAAACACATCTCACCATCCCATGGTTACTGCAGAGATGGGAACCGTTCAGCTCCTCCACCAGTGAAATCAAAAGTGGCTGCATATTGAGGCTCTTTTAAGTTCAAACTAGGTGTACAGTATTTGCCAAGGACCTGCCGTGTGCTTCTGACCGCAAGCTTGTAAAAACAATATCAATCAAGACATTCTGAGAGAGAACAAAATGTACTGTTTTGCAATTAATATAAATTTAGAAGCAGGCAATTCAATTTTGCAAAGAATTAGAGAGAATGTTTCTGACTTAATTGACAGGATAAATGTCAGGAAATAAGACCATAAACAGCCTCCACATGTCCACAACCTTTTATTACAGTCAATTAGAGTCAAAGTAGCTCCAACACAAGGCAGGTAACACTCTGTTACCCACTACTCATATGACAGAAAAACAAGCAACAAGCAAATGTCTGCAATTTTCGCCACAGCAATAAATTTTGGTGCCCAGCACCTGGGTAGGATGATTTTGGAATGGTCTGATCTGCGGTATAATCTCTGGACCCTAATGCGCTACTAAACTGAATGTGAATGAGAGAATGACGAGAGAAGAGACTGAAACTTGTGCCAGTCCCATAATTCAATCCAGACACAGCTGTCGAGGAGGACCGCCAGAAGTTACCTCAGTTTTGATTAGCGGCATCAAGCTGTCTAATGTGCATACCGGCTACAGCTTATTAAAGCAGAATGTATGTGGATGGGACTGAGAAGGAATGACAGTGCTCTGCTCTGATAGACTTATGAACACATGCTTATCTATTCATGTTTTCCTCCTACAGTTTGCAAGATATGGTTGGATAGTCCAGAGAAACAATCCAAAAAATTGAAGGAAACATAACTGAATTCAATAATTTTTTAATTGGAAGATGGTATTAAAATTCATAAACACACAAACCATTAAACTGAAACAAACCAGTCACATTCAAAGACAACCCTATTTCCATAATCCTTAACAGACCAATCAAATTCAATGAAATCTCAGATCCCACACAAACGCACACCTGACAGTACAGGACAGGAAAGCCATCGATTGCAAAGCTGAATTGCCACATACTAATTATGTAGGGCATGAATAACAGATATTTTTTTAATGTAAAGATAAACAAATATAGGAACGCACTAATTAGGCCAAAGGGCGCCAATAGTTAACAGAATAGTCATGAAATTCATGTTGTTAAATCTGAATAACCAACCAAAAAATGTTATACGGAAAGCTAATGATGCCATAGGACCCAAATCCAGGCAAAACTACTGTACACATACTTACTCAGCAAGAGATCGGGTTTCTCCCTTCATAAGGAACCACAGATCGCTTTTCAGGACAATAACAATCGGCAATAATACTTGAATACTTGACTCAAAAGAAGTTACTTAAGTAGTGGTGTAGTTAAATATGATTAGCAAAGTTGCTATTGTTGAATAACGACAATTATGGAGCACAGATCCGATACATCTGACAATAAAGGGAGGATTGATTTTTTTTATTTTTTGTAAATTTAGCGGTATCTTTGTTATAGCGGTGGCAGTAATATCGGTATTTTCTGAAGGTTATACGAGGCAGTACTTTTCTACATGCTGAAGCCAAGCTGGCACGCTGTCTAACGCAGGTGTCCTGGAAGGTCTGAGATCAATCTGCCGGATCAGGAAGAGTCTGGGGAGCATGTCGTGACGCCGGGCGGGGCGGCTGCTTTCGCAGCACACGTCAGGCGTGTTTTGTAAAAGCAGTGGAACCCCACCAGTTGTCCAAGAGTGTCAGAAAGGGGTAAATCCGCCCCCTCCAAACAAAGCCGGACTGCCTGCGAGGTGTGATGAGAGGGAGTTTCTAGTTGTTATATGTAATCAATACTAGAAGATCAGTGCAGAGTCCAGGGATGTGCTTACACTTAATCTGCTCATCATTATTCTTCGTTCTGAGGGCGCTCTCAAATCCCCAGGCATACTTAAAAAGACATCTGGTTTTAAAAAGACCAATTCCACCCTCTTAATGTGCACAATTAGCTTAATTACCCTCTTCATTCAGTCAGCGACGCATGGCGCGTCAGAAGACATGCATACTCCATGTCAGCAATAGTTTTGCATCGCACTTGTTTCAGTAGCTTTTGTAAATACGTTGACAAATATCCTCGGTCACCCTTCAAGGGAGGGTGGTCGTGAAAGTGATACCTATATATAGTAGCTGTTATAATGCCAAAGCAGTCCGTGGAGACAGCTTGTTGTATAGCAAGGTGCACGATCGTGCCTTCTCCATATGGCTCAGAGCTACGATAAACACGTCTGGCTGTCTACAGATTTTTCAGGATGCTTCTGGGACGAGGACACACATCGATCGCTTGATCTACACAGATCCGCTTTTCTTCCTTTGGATGGACTAAGGAGATGATTCCAAGCGTATGTTTATTCATATACACAGTGATGGGTAATACATACAGAGAAACACTGCAGAGAAATAACCAGCGACAAGCGGAGACGATCCGCAGATGTGAAACAGCTAAAACAGACGACATACGGATAGACACCAAACGCGCCGTTATGCTTTAATGCAAAGCCAGGCGTGAGCTCGCCGCGCATTTTACTGTCACGGCGGTTCGTTCATGCATGTGTGTCTGCTTTTTAAAATAATACTGTTTCTTTGTCTGATTTGTCTGGATGATTTAGTTTTTTCCCCATTTCTAAACAATTTAGTAAATCAATAAAATCTAATACTGTAAATATATGGAAAAAATAAATTCGTGGTTTTCAGGGGAATAGGCTACCTGTGCTTATTTTTCGAGTTTTCTAAATAAAAATCAAACAAATGTTTAGTTATTTTATTAATTCGCTATTTCATATGTTGTATTTACTTTTAGTCATAAAATCTCTGTTAAAAACTAAAATTAGAATAGAATAGAATAGAATATCCTTTATTGTCATTACACAACAAACAATTGGAGATGCATTTTGGAAGGTGTTTATGTAGACAAGGAATAATATTTAATCATGTATACAGAGTATAGCTTTTAGGTAAATATATTTTGCACACACATCGTAACTTAAATATGTTCACGTGTGCTTAAGCAGGGGTAAAATCAAAACTCAGGATGAGACAAGTACTGTCTAAGATACAGGTTTCATTTTAGCCCAGCGTAATGCATGAATAGACAGTGACATTAACACCTTGAGATTTCTATCTATTTAGTCCTGCTTGTCAGGATGCATTAAGGAAACTGGATGCTTCGTAGTTTAGTGGATTGTGAGGAAATGAAGGTGATGCCAGGTCCTCACCCTTGCAATCTGTCCCATGGCTTCAGACTAAATAATGTATCCCAGGATAACGGCTGATAATGGGTGTTGTTAGCGTGATGACTCTTTAAACCTCTTATGCAAAATGCTTTAGAGATAAACGTACTTCATGCTCATCCTCTGCTAATACACACTGCGCTCTTCATCTGCCACCACAAGCAAAATAAAGAGTTGGGCAGATACTGGAAATCAAAGGAAAACCGCAATTTTTTTCTGCTAACTTGTTTTTCATGCTGAGACGTACTGCAGACACCCGTTCATTGCAGTTTGATCTGCATTTAACGTCTGAGCTGCACTGAAATGTGCCACGTCGAGATGCAGTGTCCTTCTCGTGGCAGCAAGGGTTAATAAACTAATTAGAGGCAGCGACCTGCGGTGTCCACATCTGTACTGGCTCTGGCCTTCTGTTGAGCATCGTATGCCGAAACAAAATTTTCCTGACGTTAATAAATCGACATGCAGCCCCGTCAAACCAGCATAGTAACATTTTTTAAAAAAAGAGGACATTTCATTGCCAGTGTGAGAGACCGCTTCTGCGACTTAATTACTTAGGACTTTACATAATTTGATAAATGACACATCATGCCCCCAGCCTACAGACACATGCTCTTATATTTTGGATTCTCTGCAGGGGAAACTTTCTGCTCAAGGTATCATTGACATGCACATATTGGTAAATATGTATCACATCCCTCATGGCTCTTCAGGCCATTTGATTGCAGACTTGCATATATATA
>JAODKE010000138.1:25821922-25840554 GCA_026779605.1 Mormyrus hasselquistii
ACCGACCGCGACCCGAATATCATTAAAAATATTTTTGGATGACTCGTAACCGCGGGTGACCGCGGGTGACCGCGGGCACCCGCTCATTTCGGGTCAACCCGCGCATCACTGATATGGACACCCTTATGCTTTAACATGATGTTCATTATGGACAATCTGTGATGAGCACAGAAGTCCAATAAAAAAACACCACTCGGGTTCAGATCAGGGGGGGCTGTTCCTGGGGGCTGAGCAAGTCCCCCAGCAGGAGTGCTCTCCAACACCCCTTCCAAGGACTCCGAGAAGGGTGGGTATTCTGAACTGTCGTTTGCCGCATAAGCGCAAACAACAGTCAGGACCCGTCCCCCCACCCAAAGGTGAAGGGAGGCTACACTCTCATCCACCGCGGTAAACCCCAATGTACAGGCGCCCAGCCAGGGGGCAATACTGTAAGTATGCCCACCCCCGCTCGGCGCCTCTCCCCGTGAGCAACTCCAGAGTGGAAGAGGGTCCAACCCCCTTCAAGGAGACTGGTTCCAGAGCCCAAGCCATACGTCGAGGTGAGCCCAACTACATTGAGTCAGAACCTCACAACGTCGCGCATGAGCTCAGGCTCCTTCCTCGTCAGAGAGGTGACATTCCATGTCCCTAGAGGTAGCTTCTGCAGCCGAGGATCGGATCGCCAAGGTCCCCGCCTTTGGCCAATGCCCAACTCACACTGCACCCGACCCCTTTGGCCCCTCCTACAGGTGGTAAGCCCATTGGAGGAGGGACCCACGTGCCCAGGCGCTCGCCATCAAACCCCACCCCCAGGCCCCCGGCCAACTTAGCACCTGGGATCATTGGAACACACAAACCCCTCCACCACGATAAGGTGTCGCCTCCAGGAGAGGTGTAACATTTAATATTTTCCAAATGTAATAATTAACTCTACATATAATAAAATATCATGCACAATAAAATGCTCTGATTTTTAATTTTATTATTCACATTAGGTACTGGCCTGATTCTCCCACTACCCCAACTCAATGTAAGTGTAATAAATGTAAGCACATCCATTAGATCCAACAGGTGACAGACAACAGGTATTGTGGGACCTCTTGACCCGCTCAACAAAATTTGTCATAGTGACAAATTGTCATCAATAAATTAGCCCTAGTTCGAGTCAGTGGTGGCGCATGGAAGGACATCCACATGAGCAGATCTGGTGAGCTTGACGACATAGAGATGAGTGACACAAAGTTGGCCTTTGAACTAAAGACTGTTTTGGAGAGGTGGGGAGCATGTAGGGTAGGCTTAGGTGGTGTGACGATAATATTTTCTGTATTCGGTATTAATGGGGGGTGTGGAAGGAGTGGGGATTAGATGTGAGGGTGTGGCGGAGTTGTCCGGGGAATACACCGGGGAATACACCGGGAATACACCAGGGAATACACCGGGGGAATACACCGGGGAATACACTGGGGAATACACCGGGAACACACCGGGGGAATACACCGGGGAATACACCGGGGAATACACCGGGGGAATACACCGGGGAATACACCGGGGAATACACATTATTGTCATTCTGACAGCATCTAGTGTCTTAAATGTCCATATTGTCGCATTCATAATTTCAAAAAATATCTAGTTTCGAACCAAAGAAAAAAAATCCTAGAAAATTAAATATCCAGATGTTAGTATTAGACTTAATATGACTTAATAAAACCAACAAGGTTTTCTTTAATATCGCTTCATATTAATTCATCACACACCATTGGTGTTTGAACAGCTCGTAATATGTAGCATACTTTTCTGGTGAAATACTGTCTATGTTCTTCTTCGGCAGTAGAATTCTGCTTGACATCATCTAATACTAATAAGCATTTGCCTTTCACCCTGCACTTCACACAGCATGTAATTACCGCTGTAAAAACAAACATGTGCTAAGAGTTACAATTTAGCTACCAGTGAAAGTTCACACGCCTCTGAAAAACAATTTTACTGCAAACTTCTTTATTCTGCCATCATTGTGGAAGAACAAAATTCTGTAACCTCAAAACTGATGGACAAAAGAGTAATTAGTTTTTCAGAATCCATTAGAGGCATCTCAGAACTGGTTCAGGCAACAGCACTGGTTGATTTATGACGGACATGCCATGTGACTCGTACAGGCACCGCTGTCTGCTTGTAGACTGTTACAACTCTGGCAGCCGGAAAAGAAGCATTCTGAAAACAAATGGCAACATGACTAGATCTTCATGTAAACCTCAACCACAACTACCATGTTTGGTCTCTGAGGCCTATAATTCAGCTTGGTCATCTCTGTATGACAATTACAGTAGAAGGTCACATACACCCACAAATGTTTTACCACCAAGTTATAGTTCCCGAAACAATCTTCAGTTGTATGGCTTCAATATCCAATCTTCTATACCACATTACTGTTCTCCTAGTTTCTCTGGTAGCTGGAGTGGGATTAGGTATTAAAGCAATTCTTCCTGCAAGCCCTCAAGGTAGTAACACAAGTCATCTGAAAACATTCCACCAGCATCACAACGCTGCCGAATGGAGCAAGTTCCATGTTTGATGCTTTGCCTACATAATCAATTACAACATAGAGGAATGGTACTGTGGTTGGGGAAAAAGGCCACCCACCTCACAGACCGTGACTGGGACGCTACTGGGAGAAAAGCCCCACAAGCCACAGCCAGTTTTACGCTCCAAGACAAACACATGAGCAGTTTTCACAGCGACGCTGACTTAAGGTGCCATTAGGAGGGACATAATGAGTGGTTACAGCTTTAAAAATGGTCCAAATGACATGAAATGCAGAGGAACAAAAAGCAAATCAGAACTAAGGCAAAGAGGCACATTAGATCAGGGCTCACCGACCTTTTTGAAACTGAAAGCTACTTCATGGGTACTGAGCCATATGAAGGGCTGCCAGTTTGAAACACCCTCCTAAACGTATCTAAACCTCATGTATAATAAACATGTTTTAAATGCTTTTTTTTAGATATTGCCATTTTCAAATATATATAAATACAAATGTGATTAAAGAAGCAACACGATAAAATAAAATTTTAGACGCTGCTCACTGGTAAATAGGGCTATTTTTAGAGCAGGTCTGTGGGTGAATCATGTGATCCTTGGGGGCATCCTGATGCCCGCGGGCACCATGTTGGTGACCCCTGGTTTAGAGAAATGAGACTTGTGAAGCCGTTGGAATTAGCTGGAATTATCTGGTTGATGTAACCGCCAGTAATAGAGGCTTCGCAATTTACTAAATGTAAGGGTTGTCACACTTTTTCTATCAGTGACTTTGCTTTGACCATTAACACTATAGTGTAAAATGTTGCATGTGTGTCATGTGTAATAAGTGTTTTTGTTACGACATTAATGAAGATCAGGTCACATTTCAGGAGCCATTCATGCAGAAATCGCCAACTTTTTCCTCATGCACAATGTACAATACCAGCAGCCTATAACAATGCTCACCAAAAGTCTCAGGACGCTTGCTTAATTCTCTAAAAATGTTGCTAATTAGTCGGTCTTTTTAACAAAAGTCCATTGACAAACAATGTTTAACCTACGGTATCTCCACATATCTTTCGCACAGACGTTTTCTTTTTATTAAGCATCGTAATTCTTTTTGACTGACTCATTTAGTTCTGTTCTAGACATTTTACTATTAACTGTAATTGTAGTCGCTGAAAAAACATAAATGTTTTATGCTATTGCGAAGGTGTTATTAATTAAAAAGTACCAATGACACTGCTTGTCAGTTAACATTTTTAAACTCAGAACAATAATTTGGATTTCAGTTTATTACTGTTTGAAATTTATGGTTCATTTAAAACAGTTTTTTTCCTGAATTAAACAAGTGTCCCAAGACTTTCAGCGAGTAATATTATATTATATTATATTATATTATATTGTATTGTATTATATTGTATTATATTATATTATGCATTCCCAACACTGAGATCACCATTTCTCTATTATCCCTGCAGGGGGTAACCTACTGATTCTTCCTGTGGTCAAAAGTAAACACAAACAAGCAAAGATAACCAGTGGGATGACTTACACTGGACAAACATGATAATGGAATCTGAAAACTTGCACAAAGAGGTCAGATAATTACTACCTTTATATACAATGACAAACACAAGCTACAAGCTATAAAGATATTAGCCAGTGATGGTAACCTTATGGAGGCTTATCCTGTAAAGTCTGCAGCTTTCCTAGTTTCAACAGTGCTTATCGCAGCCCATTCATCATCAGCGGTTGTTATTAATTTAACAGCCGTGTAATTCATCACTTGGCAATCTCTGGAATGCGAACAGTCGAAAGTGTTCCATGGGTGAATTAGGTCTGACAGGAAGCTGGCAGGGCATATTAGACCAATCAGTAGCGGTGCTGAATATAACAGGCCAATCACACAGCTGGACGGATGCAATCAGAAAGCTGGCTGTGTGCATAATATCGTGCAGTTGGCCAGGTGCATCCAGGCAACCGGAATGTGGAAACTGTGCTTTTCTCCATACTACATGAAATTGCACACCCGAAGACCGGTACATTTATTTGAGAAGTTTCCTTTCAAAACCAAGGAACAGACTGAATATGAAGTTCTGTAAGCCTTACTGTATCTAACCGATGCTTCCTTTTTCAAATTCTGTTCCCGTACTTATGAGGTGATGAAGTTCCTGCTGTAAAGCAAACACAGCTTATAAACCCGGTAACTGGAATAATCAGAGGAAGCCTGAACTGTGTTAATCACACGATTTGGCCAAGCGACTATAGCTTTTTTGTAAAGCGGCCTCAGTTGCCTCTGCCCTACCTGGATCATGACAGAGCTGCAATAGTGGCAGTTACACATGTTGGAGCAAAAGCCTTGTGGAAGTGAGGATGTGATCAATGGCAAAGAGGAGCCCTTTCATGAAAAAAGAAGAATGTTAAATATTTCAACACGTGCACATCCTTTAGTTATAAATGATTCAGAAAATTACAATAGAAGTCTTTCCTGTGATAGGCTTCCATTGAATCTCGTAATAAAACGGCAAAGATATCTATAATAGAATGTGCCAATGACATGCGTCATTGTTGTGTTTAATCAGCCTATTTAACGGCTTATGCTCTCAGATTCCGTGTCTGGGTGTATGCCCCAGTGGGCTTTGCACACTCCTGTGTCTGTATCGCCGGTGGGATGTTTGATCTCATCCTAGGTTTCCACTGGGGAGGGAAGGTGGGGGAGCAGGGCTGGAGAAGAGATGGATGATATCCGATACATAGGTGGGTGGGTGGGTTAAAAGCCGCTTCTCTCTGTGCTCGCACCCTGGTGCTGTCGGGGATACGCTGCAGGCCTCCTCTCACGTCAGGATCGAGTTTCAAGGAGCCATGTAGGGGAGAGAGAGCTGAGGGTCGCTCAGACAGCACAGCCTTTGATCAGAGATACGACAGCCTGTAAGCACCCAAAATACACTAATTGTATTTTGTATTTCATGCTCAATATAAGTCCAAACACAAACTGATTGTACAAATTTCAGGAAAAATGTCTTTACTATGCAAATGCATAAATGCCCAAAACTTAAATAAAATGTCTGTTTCAAAGACACTTTTAATAATTACCAAGTCAACTGTTCCACCTGCAGGATCAAACTGCCAATCTCATGATTCATTCTTGGCACAAACTAAGCAGAAACAAGCACACGTTTTAAAGAACAGAAATTGAAATGTAAGTAGATGACAGACGTGTTTATTTCCAAGACATGTAATCTGTTTTTTAATATGTAAGTGCCTGAAAGTTTAGAGTCAATTTACAACTTTTATGAAAGTGACAGTTCAGTAGCATCTGTCTCAGTGTTTTTTTTTTGTGAAATTTCTTCATTTGTGTAGCTAGCATATAATAGCTGGTTACACCTGAATTAAGGCTTTCTTAGGCTATTAATTAAGGGCCTTGCTCAAGGGCTGGCCAACCCTGGCGTATAAACTGGCAACCTTACAATCACAACTGCAGCATCCTAACCAGCTGAGACACACACTGCCCTCAGGCATATGCAGCTAATAATCTAAATAGATGATTTCTCCAGCTTCCTCATCACATCCTGCATGGTTAATGGAGACAGTGTGTAAGGCAAGAACGCAGCAGAACAGGAACTATGTGAGTGATTAATAGTTTATTAACAAAAAAGAAGAGCAAAAACAGACAATTCAGGCTCACCGGCACCCTGGTGCTCGCAGTCTGTCCCACGGACAGTAGAGGGCATACTTCAGAAAATAATTATGCCTTTCCACGTCTCCACACTGTCGGCACGCTACTCTCTGCCTCTTGAGTCGTGTTAAATCTTTTGTCCCATAAACACGTAGCTGTCTGAATGGCCTTGGTTCAGCCTGACCCCTGTGAATACAAACACAGTGCTCACCTCTTTGGAACAGAAATTCTGACTATGGAAACAGAATGAAAGGCATTTTGTCTTTCTTTTACTGAAAAACAGATGCAGGAAAAAGTCTGTGTTTTTGAAAGCGCACATGAAGTGATTACTAGAATTCAATTACAAGGAAACGTCAGAGCCTTTTCTTTAAATTCAAAAGGAATTTAAACAATGGGCCATGCAGATCTTTGGTTCCACGGCCAAGAGCAGAAAGCTAGGTGAGTTACTGCATAACACCGCGGAATCCAAGTGTCTCACCCATATGTGCCTCTGAATCTGCGTGCAGTCACTCAGCAGACGGATGCAAACATCCAAACATTTCTGACTTTGCTACGCTCTGTTTACAGACACTCCAAATGCTCCAAGTCGCTCTATTTCTCGGAAGAGGAAAGTTAGGAAAAATTTGACTGAGCGACGTCCAAAACATCAAGCTCCCCGTGATTTATTGTATTTTGTTTATAATTGTTGGCCCTCGTCCATAAAGCATTTAAAAATGGATGAGAATGGATGACAATTCATTGCTTGCTATTCAGGCTATAGCTACTGTTTTCTTTAGAGAAATATTTATAAATGTAATTAAATTATTGAATCTCTTAAATCAAATTAAAATATTATACCACTTAAAATTAGGGGGGCGAAATCCAGATTTTATATTTTGTTTGTGCTCTGGTATACCAAATACAGTGTGAGGCAGTTCATTTTTACATAAAAATACAATGAAATGCTCTGTGTGAAATAACCTTTGGGAACAAAGATGTTATTGTCCCCACTTGACCCCACTCCATTTAATTTATAAAACCAACAAGCACGATAACCGAGTTAAATGAAGATGGGTACTAGGGAAGAGTATACAAACACAGACCATTTATCACCATAGAACCATAGAATTATCCAGAATGGAAACTATGATACTTATCCAGTCTTCAAGTTCTTTGTAAGTCCAAAATCCATGCTTGTCTCATTTTCTGATGCATCCCGGTGCCTTTGTCCCAGAGTGGCCTTTCCCCTCTCATGATTCTTTGGTATTTCACCATGACCTGTCTATCACCTCTCCCATCCTCTCAATTCCTCCACTTGAACTTTGCAGTCTCCGTATTTCTATCCTCTCCTCAGGATTTATAGTGCCTGTCTCTTGCTGGCCGGCAGCTATAGCTTGACTATTGTTAAAACCCAGAGGATAGACCAAGGGGCACCAACAATCGCTGTAGGTCTATAAAGCAGACACCTAGAGACTGCGGTTCTTGTGGGTTTTGTTACCACTACAGAGAGAGACAGTATAGCATTAAAATGTTATAAACAGTAAGAGTCCACATAGTTCTCCTGACCCGTTCAACAAATATATCAGTCGGCTCAGTATAACAGCTCATCAGCTCTTACCTGATCATTGTTTTCTGTGACACCTGAATCCTAACTACTGACCACGATGAGTATGTTTAGATCAGCTTGAGATCAACAGAGGGACAGTTATTTGCCAGTTATTTTATACCCAGGCAGCTCCATGCGAGTCAGTACATGTCTTCTGTTTCATCGTTAACTCTGGAAGCTGCCACAGTCGGAAATTTTTCAACATAGAGTGACCAGATAAGCTATGTCAGGGAAGACACTCTGAGCTAGGACAGGATTTGTAAATTACCATTTCAATTGAAAGGACCTGGATTTCACTTGAGCACTGAGCTCTTGCTGTGTGCTCATTGGTCAGTCTCCTATAATCCTGCATGTGTCACTAATGCTAATGTGAAACAGCTGGATGAGTCCTTCAGTCAAGGAAACAAACCAGTCAAAGCACAATAAGAGCTGAACTATTTAGCCAAACACAGGAGCCTTTCAGTTTGAAAGTAGTTTGTAAAATCTGTACATTTCCCAATAGCTCCGGCTAACAAGTTACGCAGTTGGAACCCTTCAGTTGTGTGGTCGCGACTATGTGATTAGCTAACGTCGTTAGCAGCTGTGCTTTTGGTAAATGTCCCCCTAGTCAGGCTCTCTTGTGGCTCGGAACACTCCCGCGTTACCAGCCCCTGCTGTGAATTTTCAATACAACCCTACACAAGCAAATGTCTAGTTCCCAAACACTACACTGTGTTTTTTTTTCTTCTTTTTATAAAATGCTCACAGTGCTATAACAGCCAGCGACATTTTGTGTTATTAGTTTTCAAACACTAGGACAGTATTTTGAGAATCTGCATGACGGAACTACATTATTCTGCTGGTCCTGAGTGTGACTAGAAATATTTCTCGGCAATGAGTCACAGCGACGGTCTGTGTGCGTTGTGTGTATTTACCATGTGATCCTCTGTCTATTGGACGTCCACTTGATTGACGGTCACCAATACTGCCTACATCCATCTGTAGGTTGCTGTAGATCAAGTGCTATGGGATACATCTACATTATGTAGCGTAATATTCAATATATTATTGGTAGCAGCTAATGCTAACGAAAAATACTCGAAACATGCATATCAGCGCACTGATGGCAAAGCTGACCCCAGCAACCTATGGGGATTTGAAGCAGCGCTAAAGCTGGACTGGAAAGCCAAACAGGCAGGAAATTGGTGACATGCAATTAAAATCCCAACAGCTCTACTGCTGCTGTGATGTCACCTCGTTTGTTGCAAGAAGCAGAGAAAATTACCCCCCCCAAGCACATGTTTAGATGCCTGTGATTCTATTGTGTGTGGGGGGGGGGAGTGGGATGAATGGGATCAATGTTGTGTTGAGCAGAGTCTTTATCGCGAGGCCTGCATTCCAGCAGCCTGACGGGAGCACATGGCTTTATAGTTTTCTTCCCCTCTTTCTTTCCCTCGGGCGATGAACCGCGGGACAGTGCGCGAGCGGCAGCCTCCTCCGTGTCCTCACTGATGCCGGGGCATCATCTGGTGCGTGTTACAAAGGGCAGAGCCCTGGCGTGGGTCCAGGCCCTGGAGGCACTGTGGAACCAGTCCGAGAAAACACGAGCCCCTCTGCTCTCAAAAGGGAGGAGCAGAGGTGCTGCCGCCTGCATCTGGTCTTCACCAGCAATTTTACGATGCTATTCCACCACTAGGTCTACTGTACATCATGGATATAGATGGTCTGGTAGTAGAAAAACAGCCAGGATAGCATGTCACAGTCGGTCTTACAAGCTCTTTGTAGGTATAGTTTGAAAAACAGAGCATCAACAAGCAGAACGACAATATTAACAATCTTTAGCAGTATTGTTGATTAAGCAGGATCAAGGGAAAGTCTGACATATTTCGATAAGTCTGGCTCATTTAAGTGGGAGTTCCGTTCCATCAACGTGTCTTAAATGAATCCCCGCTGAGCTACCACGGTAATTAAGCAAGTGAACAAGTCTGCTTCGGACCAGGTTAACTGTCTCGCTTAAAAAGTCTGGCGTGTGGGAACAGATTCCTATAAAAGATCGTTCCGTCAGACAAAATTCCGCGATCTTACTACTTATGTCATGTAATCTGTTGAATTATGTGTCCTCATCTGACATAATATTTTACCTGATATTTTATCTGATTGAATTATTTTGTTTTGTAAGACGTACCAAAATGATGTGATTTTGTTTGAGAATGAATCTTGTATATATGTATATAAAAATTGAAAGCTGTAACCATCTTTTCTGAAGTCATCCTCTGCGTGATACTTCCATAATATGGAGAACAGAGCTGAGATAGCTACATAATCAATATAATAAAGCCTATAAAATCACATCTTAGCATTCCAATTAATTCTAAAATAATTACAGTATCCCGTTATAGTGGGCCCGCTTATAACGGAATAGCGTCTACTGTATAACGGATGAGCTCCGCTGGTCCTGGCCACGCGCCTTTGAAAACATGCAGCATCAGATATAGCGGACATATAATGGAATTTCGTTTATAACGGACAAACAGTTTGGTCCCCACGGCCGCTTTTAGCTGTAGTTTTGTTCAGCTATAAAGGACATGCAGGCTCTGCTGGTGACATCCAGCGCAGATACGTAGTCGTGATTATTAATAGTCACGCATCTGTTCAGGTAAAGTTGGATTACTACATGTACAATATAATAATCTACACCACAAGTGTGTCTGCTGGGGTGTGGCACGAGTTAATGGTGTCCTGTAGTTGTGTTCTGGCCATACAGCAACTCTGCATAAAACGTACTTTGGATATAACGGACTGTTTTGCCTGGTCCCTTGAAATCCATTATAACAGTATTTTACTATAAAGTAAAAGCGTACGTACGCATATTACAAAGGTCAAACATGAAATGCATTACTGAAACTGGGAAAAAAAATGTTAAAATAATATGAAGCGGAAGCTATTTTTATATTTTGTTTAGTAACTAAATTAACAAACACAAGATATGTTTTTTTTTTTTTTTGTGCAGAACATTTCGCATGTAGTAATGACACATGAACTCAACCCAGAAGGTTCCCCGTTGGCTATGGGGATCAAACCAGGAACTTTCACATTATAAGGCGACAGCATAAAATCACTGTACCAACATGCCACTGTACTAAGCACTGGTAACATTTACGTAACTTACGCATTTAGTCTGTCTGCAATTCATTGCCAAGCCAATTCCCTGGCTGTGTTTATGGCCACAGTATTGCCGTTTTTTAGCGATTACATCTTTGTACGTTTCATATAGCTCCATCAGCAGTGTTTGTTCTGTGGCGGAAAGAAACACCACTCTCGTTTTACATGCTTTGTGACTCATTTGGTCAATCTATCATTCATCCATTCATCTGGGTTTCTTAAATATCGCGGGTGTGCACACTAAGTCAGACTATGCAAGTCTGTCTTGAATGAGCCTTGATTAGTTAAAGCTGAACTGTGTTTGTGGAACGACATGAGGCTAAGTTCAGAGATGGAGCTAAGTTGAGTCTGACCTTTTCCAGAGTGTCTGCCTTCGTTTAGCTACTTTCAAGGAATACCTCCCTGGTTTTCAGATAGAGCTGTTGTTGTGATACATAGCTACTGTATAATGAAGCTTACTGTGTGATGAAGGTTTACTGCGTGATGAAGGTTTACTGTATGATGAAGGCTTACTGTGTGATGAAGGCTTACTGCGTGATGAAGGTTTACTGTATGATGAAGGCTTACTGTGTGATGAAGGCTTACTGTGTGATGAAGGTTTACTGTGTGATGAAGGTTTACTGCGTGATGAAGGTTTACTGTGTGATGAAGGTTTATTGTGTGATGAAAGTTTACTGTGTGATGAAGGTTTACTGCGTGATGAAGGTTTATTGTGTGATGAAGGTTTATTGTGTGATGAAGGCTTACTGTGTGATGAAGGCTTCTTCACGGAGTGATGGTTCTTCATGGTATTCTTAGAGTGTGTGTCCAGTTCCACCAGCAGTCCAGCACAGCTGTCCATTCATCTCGCATGGGCAGCGGGGTGGAGTATATATCAGCAAAGATGTTTAACGAAACATCTGGGGTTATTATTGCAGAGACGACCCTGCATTACGCCAGATGATCAACACATCTGAGCAACACCCAGTGGAACACAAGATGCCAGCACTTCAAGCACAGGTCAAGCATACAAGGCAGGCTGAATAATGTCCTGCTCTACAGAGACAGCCCATTAACTAAATGCACCCAACAAGAATTTGGCCTGACATCTAAGATCTACTCTTAGCAGGTAAGAAAATTACAAATTCCTCTGATTACAATAAAATGGAACACTCAACTGCTCAACTGAACACTCATTGGCTGGCAGTTTTCCTGCTTTTTTGATGAGCTGTGGCCATCATTCAATGCAGTCAGACAAGGAGTGTAATAAAATGTTGCTGTTGACTAATGGTTGTAGTGGAAGAATTCCACTTAGAAAGATTTTAGAACTTGCAGTTACAAAGTGTGCTCTGTAATGGATTATTCCAAGAATAAAGTG
Source organism: Mormyrus hasselquistii (assembly GCA_026779605.1). Lineage (NCBI taxonomy): Eukaryota > Metazoa > Chordata > Actinopteri > Osteoglossiformes > Mormyridae > Mormyrus > Mormyrus hasselquistii. Next base: position 25,834,181 of record JAODKE010000138.1, read on the forward strand.
TAAACATGTAGATTGGCTCAGGACAGACCATTTTCTCTCTCTTGCACAGCATCTTCCATTTACTTACAAACAGCAAGCTAAAGTAAGGTTATTACATACCATTCTTTATGGAAGAAGTAACATTTCATATGAGTCTATGATGCTGAAACAAATGGCTAAAAAACAGCTCTAAAACTCAAAGATTTCCATGTTCCAGTAACCTCAAAGAGATAGGTGATGTGTTCGGTCAGTATCCTGATGAGTTCAATTCAGTAAAACAACCACACATGCATTTAAGACCTGTTTTTAATTTTGATTGATTGATTAATTGATTGATTGAATGGAGAAATTCTTTAGAAACAGCAGCAGTAATAAAAAAGACAGCTTTTTTTTCCTTTTAATATGTACATTTTACAGAAGTTTTACAGATGCTGTAGAATCCATAGAATCAGCATGTCAGCTATAAATGTTTGGGGAAAAAAAGGTTAGCTTGACAACATAATGCTGAGATGGTGGTGTGTGATCTCAAAAGTAAATTTCCAGCTGTGAGATGCCAAAAAAATTGAGGCAAAGATAAACTGCAAAAAAAAAAAAAAAGAATTTCACCACCAAATGTGGTTTTCTGCAATAAATTCATTAAACAATGTTTATTGCTGTATTGCTGTATTGCAATGTGTCTGAATGAGTTGAGTTATCACTGACAACATACTCTTGTCTCTAGAAATTGGTACGGACAGACAACTAGTTAGAGTTTATATTTGTAAATAATGTAAGGCTGCAGGCCTATACGAACAGCAGAATTGATCTTAAAGGTTAGCGTTGAACTATCACCCACATTTATTAAAGGCCAACTAAGGCTGCCCAACAGGTGCTAATCTGACATCGCCTTCTGTAATGCTTCATCCTACCACCTGGAAGTTCCTGAAGAACTTGTGAAGACAGAACAGTGTCTTGTGAATAAGCTTGCCACACCGATTGATGGTGAGATTCTGTACCTCAGGTTCAGTAAAGCTGTAGCACATGGGGAGAGCTACAGTGGCCCCTTTTAGCATTAGCACAGTCATAGGAAATATCACGGGGGTGGACATTTTTTAAGTGATTTGCTTCTCCTAAAATAAAGCCGTATCAATTTATTTGACAAGTCCTCTTCTGCTTAATAACACTGTCATGACATCTGTGTTGACATCTGGATCTCTTTATGAAAATCTATGTCGAGATACGACTGTAAGGTAACCGTGGGTTATTTCACAACAAGGGGGCTGACATTGTCTCTCTGCAGACGCCCACAGTAAATCTGAACATGCCTTTGAGAAACTGGCATTTTCAGTCAAGCTTGCGGAACCCGTCGGAGAGGCATTCAGCGTTCAAAGCCTCATGCCTTGTAAACTGTTTATTTTGTCTCTGGTAACTAACAACAGATAGCATGACGACACGCGAGCATGCCTGAGAGTATCTTTGCTTAAAATCATCTCTGAATTTGTCACCAGGCTTTGTTTACTTTTCACTGGATCCCTGAACTTTCCCCGATTTATTACAAACGCCTTTGCGGATGTAGCAGCTGTGAGTCATGCTTCGAGAGTGCAAAGTGCACTTGGTGCCTTACGAATCTGAACCACCAGGTGAAGCATGTGCAACAATAATAATATTAATAATAATAGTAATAATAATAATATTAATAATCATCACAACCATCACCATCATGTGTATACAAAAATCGAGTAAATGAATGATAAGTCTAATGTTTTTTACTGATGTTTGTTTTACTGTTGGTTTCACAATCGTATCAATGAAACATTGAAAGATCATCTATAACCCTCATTGAACTGCTGAAATTATTTTGTAGTAGTTTCTCAAACCACTCAAATCAAGAGGTTGGTTGGAACAAGTACCAAAATTCACACTGGTGGATCATGATTAAGAACCATTTGTCCAAACCATAAGGTGGATGTCTGCTAGGACTTACCAACTTCATTTGGAAAAAATGCTTCTCAAATTGAGAGATTAGTGTGGTTTTCCCTTGAGCAGATGAAACATCACACTCTGACTAGAGATTTTTGAATTTTCCCAAACCAATTATAGGTACAAAGCTGGAAGAAGCCTGTGTTTGCTTTCAGAGCAATTGACAAGTGTCAGACTGGCAGCTTTTGTAATGAAAAACAGACAACCAGGCTTGTGAATTCACATTCTGGTTTTGTCTTCCCTAAGACGTCTAGCGTTTCACGTGACCCCGTGTCCCTGCTATAAGACCATAATTAGACACAACACTCGCCGCACAAGGAGACAAAACAGGAAAAGGTCAGTGGTCCCCATGTAATTTTGTCATTTGTGTCTAAAATACAAAATCCATTCAGCATGCGTGTCATTTCAGTCAAGTTTTGTAAATAAATACAGCTTGTCAGGTTTTGACGTACAGATGCCATAGTTCAAAATGAATCTCCTATACCTAAAAAACAAATGGTTATAAATTGACTGGATGAGACAGAGGAGGCACGGCATGCCTGAGCGTCTGCCCCAGGGCTACATCTTCATTCTTTGCTGAACCACTGACCACAATGCTAGACTTGTGGTTGGAGAAACATTTCTCATTAAATAGCCCACTGTGCGGGGAGGCTGCACCACAGCCAGAGGAACAAGAGGTCTTTGAAAGTAATGATGCAAGTGGAACTTGTCAATGAAAGCACAGACCGCCCAGAAAAACGCTAAAAACCAGCGACACTTCAGCTATGTGCACAGTAACAATCTGGTCATCAAACACATTCCGCAGGGGGAAGCAATACACTTCAGCTTTTCAAACACGCATGTCTTGCGCAATCAGGCTGGAAGTCAAATAGACAGTATCATTTAGGCCATTGCTAAGAAGGAAAGCACCTTAGGGGTAGGTTTTGTGATACGACCACAGATTGTTGCCTTAAAATAAAATCTAGGCCTGACTTTGAAGCCACATTATAATATAAAGTTTCCAAGTTTACATAACAATCGAGGATCTCCTATCACATAACCCCTCTCCAACCTGTCAGGCAGTAGACCGGACCATACGAAGAGGTCCTCTACCCTGATCTGAGAGACATGAATAGAGTCACTTTGATGGTATTAGCGGTATGGGATAAAGGGCTAGTTTAGAATGAATAGAAACCTACCCCTCGACTGAAGTTTATAAACAAAGTTTTTTAATTAGCTATCAGAGTTGCAACTGCGGTCAAACACAAGCACAGTGTTGTTTTCAGATAAATATATTCATAGAACATTTATGCTGAAAATTTAAGAATAGTCTTCTGGTATTATTTCTATATAAAATATCAGACAGTGATCAATCCATCAGAGGGATCGGCTTTCCCGCTGACAAAGGAAAGTTCCCGTTTTGTCTCCCAGCGATGGCTTCAAATGGAAATGGTTTCTGTTTGTTTAATTCTCCAGGGAAGTCCCCACCAGATCAAAAGATGAATATCGGTTGGCCTTCACGCATCAAGTGTATCAGTGTAAGGCACACCTTCCTCCTCGGCTCTGCTGTGGATTCATGAGGTTAGGCTGAGTTACAGTGTCTGCTGCTCTGGCATCCAAGGTGATATTTTTGGTAACCTCACTCACTGAGAGAGGCCGTGCTGTTACAGTGGATAAGACCGGAGTTCACGAGCTGTCAACCCAGAACGAATAGCCACATGGCAGGGAACCAAAGACGGCCTTTACAAAGGCGACTGCTCAACACCAAAGTGCATCACGTGGGGAGGATTCCGGAATTATTTTTCTTTTTTGTAAAAGAAATATAATCCAGTGTGAAAACTCCCTCTTCTGTACGAAACAACACTGGTATTGTCCCTTAGGCCCATATACAAGCAGAAGTGAAAGGGAATCTGTACTGTGGCCCTAGGGTTGGGGGGCGGGGGTGACTGTTTATCAGTATCTCCTCGATGCACCTCATGATAACTCCCCCAGCCCTGCCAATAAATTCTTTATTGCACATCAGCCAGTTTTCTTTGACTTCACTTAAAGGTCAATGAAACATAATTATGTTAGTTAAGTGCTTACTTATCCAATGTTAACCTAATACAAATGTTACATTCACAATGGCTACTGTTTTTTACTGTGCAGAATAAAAGACTACTTTAACACTATGGAAATTATTTCATAAAAACAACATATTTATTCTAACTGTAAGTGGCAGGAAAACACAATGGCCGTGTTTAAATTCTGGGGCTGCATCCATCCAAGGCTGTATTCAAAGACCAAATGCGTCAGACCAACAAAACAAGGCTGTCCCATTTTGAAGGCTCTTTCAAACGTGATCTAAGGAATGCATTCTTTTCTTGCTGGTCCCTAAATATCGCAAGATTCATTGCACAGACCTTTGAAGGATGCAGCTTACTATGGCTACATAGATTGCGCCCTTCGAAGGATGCAGCTTACAAAGGCTATATAGACTGCGCCCTTCGAAGGATGCAGCTTACAAAGGCTACATAGACTGCGCCCTTCGAAGGATGCAGCTTACAAAGGCTACATAGACTGCGCCCTTCGAAGGATGCAGCAAAGTGAATTAGAAGTCGGTAGTGACAATGCAATCACATTAGGTTAAGACAAATACATTTATCAAAAAGGAAAAGATTAGAATGTAATGCGACTGTTTGTTTTTTATTGTGGTCAGTAACCCCCCCAGTCCTGGAATATTCAAGCCTGTCTTGTGCCCATAGCTGCTGGGATAAGCTTAAGACCCCCAGCAACCCAGCACAGAACAAGTGGGTATAGAAAATGGATGGATGGATGGATGGTTGGATGGATGGATGGATGTTTGCATTTTAATCACACTATGGTTTTTGTAAGAGGATAAGGACTGACACTGTGGTTTCCCGCTACTGACAGGCAAAACGTGAAGCATGGTGAGAGTGTTGAGGACCAGAGGGCCTTTGGGATACTGGAAGACAAACAGGCCAGTCCCTCTCCCAAAGCTAAGCCCCCCGGGATTGTTTAAAGGGGGTGACAGCACACAGCCACCTCTTGCCCCACTTGCCTCCAGCTGTGGGCCGGGGCTGTGCAGCCTAACCGTCTGCAGCTGTGGAGCCTCTGTTTGAGTCCCTGAAGGAAGCGGCGCCTGCCGAGTGGGGGGGGGGGGGCTCGTCAATACACACAAGCCATCTCCCCTTCCAGCCTAATAAAGAGCTTGACTGTGATGCTCGTCTTTTGATAATCTATAGTGCTGCTTGAAGGAATGCAAAACATGTTCTCTTCATATATTTCAGAAATACGATCAATTATTTGCAAGAGCTTTGTGATTTGAAACCTGAATTAAATTGACATAAATTAAATTATTTTTCAATAGCTTTTGCTTATAGGTCAACTTCAGCTGCCCCATGTTTGTGGGTTCCTAGGGGGAGCAGGTCCACTTCCAGTCATGCCATGACCCAAATGTTTTTGGCTGACTCAGCAATTCCAACACAATACATTCTTCCTCTTCCTATCTTCAATACCATTACTGGTTATTCTGCAATACCCATTTTCAATGGAACTTCAACTTGAGGATGCCGAGTCTGATGGCCTCCTGCCTGATACTTAGGTATGACTTGGGTTTTCCCTGTTTGCTGACTATGTGCTGCATTAACCTGACACGTACAACGACAACCTGGCCAGATTTCTTATCAATACATAGAAAAATCAGAATCCAAATGTTTCAACCAACCAGTTGAGAACTCTGTCAATGTGACTCTTTATACTCAAATGGTTGGTTGAAACAAAACCTTGGACTGGATTTGTACTTTCTGGACCTTGACTTTCCACCTAGAATTTGGCTCTTTCATTCGTTAACAAAACATAATTATACAGTGGACCTAGCTAATAAGCTTTCATTTATTTCTTAAAGTTACTTCATAAAATATTGTATGCTGTAATATAAACAATAATAATTCCACATATCATTGCACTGTGCATATCACCACACTGTCACACATCCTGTAATATGGTTCCAATATCCTGCCAGTAATTCCTGGAATGCTCACACAGACGCACAATACCTTGGATTAGTCTTTGGCAAATCTTTCTGGAAAGGCAAACAAATTCATGTCTGGATGCAGTTAGTTGGGCAGCTCTGGTTGAGCTCAGTCCAGGGTCTTATTTAACTGAAAGGGCTGAAGGAGGAAAATGCAGAATTGAGCTAAGTGAAGAGTTAAGCCAAGCGGCATGAGAGAAGCTGAGACCTACCTGAGAAAACTGCAGTCGAGCAAAATGGAAAACGTGTGTCATTAATGCTCTTTTTCATTCCAATAAAGATTTTATGGCATCATTAATACACCTACAGTAAGTAAATGACCATTAAAATGATCATTTTCACACATGCATGTTACAGTTCCCGACAAGGAGATATAAAGGGCAAAAGCTTTGTTTTATTTTTCCCCGAAATTCACATTTTACAG
>JAODKE010000138.1:25845365-25872381 GCA_026779605.1 Mormyrus hasselquistii
TATATATATATATATATATAAAATCCCAACAGCTGCCTTATGTAGGTCCTCCATTGTGTGCACTTGTCAATGAAATTTCTTGATTTCTTGCCCACAAGGACCATGCATTTCTGAACGCTTGTCTTTGGAAGAGGAGTGCTATGGAATCTCTAACAACTCTGCTATGGAATCTCTAAAGACTCTGCTATGGGATCTCTAAAGACTCTGCTATGGAATCTCTAAAGACTCTGCTGTGGAATCGCTAAAGACTCTGCTGTGGAATCTCTAAAGACTCTGCTGTGGAATCGCTAAAGACTCTGCTATGGGATCTCTAAAGACTCTGCTGTGGAATCTCTAAAGACTCTGCTGTGGAATCGCTAAAGACTCTGCTGTGGAATCTCTAAAAACTTGCACCCCCATTAAAAAGGCTGCCATTGTTATTTCTGTCACAATCTATATCCTGCTATAAACAGATCGTTCATTCCACCATGCCTCAGTTTTATGGCTCCTGTGTAAAAGACACAAACGGACAGAGTAACAGTCTAGCGCCGCACCATACTGATACTAGAAGGGTTAGGGCCTGCAGCCGAGCCTCTCCCAGGAGAAAGGAAATAAACCCATCTGAGTTCTGATAAACCGCAGCTAAGGATCGGCACGGCCTGCTGATCTGCCAGTTGGGTGAGGATGAGTCTGTCCGGCAGTCTGTCGGAAAGTCCAGTATGATGCAGATTTTAATCAGAGGAGGTGGCTAATGCCATGGCTCATGAGGATGTGATGCATCATGGGGGCCTGTTTCCACCCTCACCCCCCATCACCCTTTAATTACAATGTAACTCCATACAATATCAACGGAGCAAACAAGAAAGGAAGAAGAAACTTGGTGACAGCTTAGTTTACAGCAACCGTCTCTCCTGTTCAATGGCTCAACACTGGCCAGCATTTTTTTCTGGGGGGGGGGTGGAAATTCAATCTTCTCCCATGATCTTCACAATAACATTAAATACTGGCATTTATTCAGGCTAAGCTGTTCCCCGCTTGTTTTAAATGAGAAGGAAATGATTCTGGGATCCAATGATGCTGGGATCAAAGATTTATTTGGTAACTAAGACAACAAGCATAAGATCCTACTTCAGAGTGAGGGCTAGAACCCTGGGTGGGAACGGTTTCGGTGCTGCGATGCTTCTGCTCTCATGGGCCAAAGGTCGCTCTGGTGTTTCTGCGAGTCGCTGCTAATTTCTTGGCTTCCAGCTGCCAACACAAACTACTGCACAGAGGCCAAGGAAGCTGCTTATTTCTGTCCCAAAAAAATGAAACACATTGAAAAACAATAAAAAAAACGGCAAATTACACAGTTAAGCATCGGCATGAAGAAATATATGTAAAATGATGTTATAGAAGAATTTTCCCAATATGTGTTGATGAGGTTTGAGCTTTTCCGGCATGAGGGTATAACAGCCCCACGACACGGGACTGGGGGGGGAGAGTCGAACCCCTGACCTGCCGGTAAAGAGTCCAGCAGCTTTGCCCCCCTCCTGGCTTTGTTACATATCTGATTCAGTGAAGCACGCTGCCATGGACGGTCAGACTATCGCCGTGGAGGCGTTGTGGCTCACTTCCTACCTTTGGGCGACCTCTGGAAAACTCCACAGTCATTTTGCGTTCATCAAGCGACTCCACGCAAGCTGGCTGCATGTGACCATAGCTGTGGCTGTTGATCCTGTCTGGAATTCAAAAATAAGGCATTACTCAGACTAATTCTGCCAGTTTTTCTCTCCTATAATTGCATGCATATGACTTTTTTCAAGCCAAAATACACATGAATTTAAACCAAACTTTTTTTTTGACTGAATTCATAGTCGTCAGAATGGGAGATAACTAAACATTTCCAAGCATAGAATAAGCCATGAGAGAGAAGCTTTATTCGAAACAGATATATGATGTTGTTCCATTTCTCCTGACGATGAATAAAGTTACCACTAATCTTCAGAGACTTACGAGTCACAGTCCCATGTGTCACTGGGCTCTCCAACCATAACTGTCCCAGGTCACTTCTCATGCCTGCAGTGCTTCTCACAGTGCTGGCCAGGAAATTTCCATGTTCCTGCAAATGCTGTATAATTTCCAGTAACATTTGCAGTGTTATTTTAAAAAACATGTTTCACTTTATATAGATGTGATTTTTACACTCTATACTTAAAATTACACATTAACAAGTTCTGCTCATAATTTCAATCCATGTCTTGCAAAAATAGAAAAACCACAAGGCTTAGTTGATGAAAACTGCTTGTTTAATTGGCTTTGATATTTATCCAACTACACATTTACGTAAAAGAATGTTATACTGTACTACTCAGAAAATAGGTCAAACATCCAAAATGGGTGGTCAAAAAACTTCACGCCACTCTCAATAATTTCTTATGAAAAAAAAAGTGTTTCAGGTATCTTTCATCACCTGGAAGAATGTGAAAGATGATGGTACCGGGAATATTCTGCTTACTGTATTTTAAATGTATCCTGACCCACCAATAAAACTCAGAGACTGTTTAGAAGTTCAGGGGCATGTTTATCCGAAACCCTCTGCTGCCCGCTTTTGTGTTGATTTATTTCTGTTTTATGATTGTACTTTCAGCCCCGCTGCTATTAAACTTGAACTCTTCTGCCCAAAGACACAGACACAGCTGAGAATGAAGAGCAGACACAGCTGTTCAGATCGACAACCTGCCTGGTAAAAGTGTAAAGAGTTAGATCAAAGTCAATGTAATGGGTGAGATTTCAAGATCACTTCGATCTGACTAAGAGGGAAACTTTCAAATTTCTCGCTTTTACACTGTCCAAATTCTTGGATCTAATAAAAAAGATTCATCTCATACTTTATAACCCCATCTCTAACCAAATTCTAGAAACACCCATCTGTTCAAATATCCATTGACCCGTCCATCCATCCATGCATCTTTCCTTTCTTAGATTCTTCCAGAACCAATTATCCTGTCCAGGGGAGCGATCCAGTCTGGGAGAAGTCCAATCCAGAAAATTTCTTTTGAAATAGCTCATCGACATTGTTTATATTATCCCTATACGAGTATAACAAGACATCAACAAGAAAAGTGGTTTAATTAAGAAATAATGAAAATGTTTATTATTGCATTTATAACATTATTTCTCTGGCAAATGTGACTGGCTAAATGCATTGTGTACACCCAGTATCTTTTACGGGAAATCTTGGAATACTTCAGCTATCTATTTTTTCTCATAATAATTCTGTCTTATTAAGATATAACCTATTGTTTTTTGGGTTGTTTTCTTTCAATGTTTAGACAGTTGTGGCCAAAAGGTTTGAGAATGACATGAGTTGGTTTTCACAAAGTCTTCTGCTTCACGGTTTGTAGGTCAGATGTTTCTGTAGTAAATGAAGTTTAATTACAAGCATTTCACAAGTGTCAAAGGCTTTTATTGAATTACATTAAGTTTATGAAAAGAGTCAATATTTGCCATGGTGGCCTTTCTTTTTCAATTGCAGTTTGCCCTGGCTGCTGTCAATCAACTTCTGGGCCAAATCCTGACTGATGGCAGCCCATTCTTGCACAGTCAATGCTTGCAGTTTGTCAGAATTTTTGGGTTTTTGTTTGTCCGCCTGCCTCTTGAGGATTGACCACAAATTCTCAATGGGATTAAAGCCATGTACCTAAAATGTGATTGTTTTGTTCCCCGAGCCACTTAGTTATCACTTTTGCCTTATGGGACGGTGCTCCATCATGCTGGAAAAGGCAATATTTGTCGCCAAACTGTTCTTGAATAGTTGGGAGAAGTTGTTCCTGGGGATGCTGGTACCATTCATGGCTGTGTTCTTAGGCAAGATTGTGAGTCAGCCCACTCTCTTGGCTGAGAAGTAACCCCACACACGAAATGTCTCTGGATACTTTACTGTTGGCATGACAAAGCTCTGATGGTAGTGCTCACCTTTTCTGGACAATCTTTTTTCCGGAAAGGGGATTCATCAGAGAAAATGACTTCACCCCAGTCCACAGCAGTCCAATCCTTGTACCTTTTGTAGAATCTCAGTCTGTCCCTGATGTTTTTCTTGGAGAGAAGTAGCTTCTTTGCTGCCCTTTTTGACATCGAACCATCTTCCAAACGTCTTCACCTCACTTTGTGTGTAGATGTACTCTCACCTGCCTGCGGCCCTTCCTGAGCAAGCTCTGCACTGGTGGTGCCCCGATCCTGCAGCTGAATTAAGTTAAGAAGACGGTCCTGGCGCTTGCTGGACTTTCTTGGGTACCCTGAAGCCTTCTTCACAACAATTGAACCTCTCTCCTTGAAGTTCTTGATGATCCGATAAATGGTTTATTTAGGTGTAGACTTACTAAAAGCAATATCTTTGCCTGTGAAGCCCATTTTGTGCAAATAATGAGTGCATGTCTTTCCTTGCAGGTAACCATGGTTAACAGAGGAAGAACAATGATGTCAAGCCCCGCCCTCCTTTTAAAGCATCCAGTCTGCTATTGTAACTCAATTAGCATGACAGAGTGATCTCCAGCCTTGTTCTCATCAACAATCTCACCTGCGTTAACGAGAGAATCACTGAAAATAGTTTTTTTTGGGATTATGTTCATTTTCATGGCAAAGACGGACAATTAATCCTGATTTATCTGATCACTCTTCATAACATTCTGGAGTATATGCAAATTACATTAAAAACTGAGGCAGCAGACTTTGTGAAAATTAATATTTGTGTCATTTTAAAAACTTTTGGCCACAGCTGTAGATCACAATTACAGAGGAACAAAATATTTTTGCAAAACATTGTATTAATATAAACAGTAAAAATTTGAAAACATCCTGTACTGGGTGTTCCTGTGTGTTGTGCACTATTTTCTTTGGTATTGATTAGCCTGTACTGGATTTGGTTGGATGGATGGATTTTGTTGGATGGATGGATTTTGTTGGATGGATGGATTTGGTTGGATGGATGGATTTTGTTGCACTTTATCTAGCTGGAACAGGAACTAGTTCAAAGGAAGCATGGAGTCTTTTGAATTTCTGGTGTCTGTGAAGTATCTCTGCAAGTGGCTAGATAGCAGAAAAGGTTAAATGGATGGCACTGGACAAATTCCCCTTTGCAAGATGGTCTCACTATTCCACTATTGCCAAACTGAGTTTCTTTTTCAAGGGTCCTGGACTTCGGGGGTCTCCAACTCCGGTCCTGGACTTCGGGGGTCTACAACTCCGGTCCTGGACTTCGGGGGTCTCCAACTCCGGTCCTGGAGAGCTACTATCCATGGCTTTTCGTTGCCGGTCTGCCGCTGTTTTTTTTGATGCTAACTAGCAGAAATGGCTGATATATAACCACAGTGGTAAAGTGCATAGCAACTGGTCTTATTGATGAAGCAATAACATACAAAGGATATTTTTAGTAACCACAATGGTTCCAGCGCTGAGATAATACAGGAGGCAGTCCTCTGATGGCAGTTGCTATGTCATCACAGTGGAGGATCTGGAGGAAACACAAGCAAGGCAACGATCCAGGGTTTGAGGGGGTTTATGTGCCATGGGAGCGGTTCGCAAGACATCAGCAATGACGCACACCTCAGGGATTCCAAGGTTTTGTCAATTAATCCTGCTGTTGGGAGAAAACGTGAGGGGAATTAGTGGTTTTGTGCTTCAGATTTCAACATTTCTGGTGCATCTCTCTGCGTACACGTGCATGTTTGTGTCTGCAGTGTGTAGGAGTCTATTTCTGCATGCTTGTGCATCTATGTGTGACTTGGCTCACGCTACAGTAGCGGGATGGTTATTTGCGATGGACATTACCTCACGAATCCTGAACGAAAAATTTGTGAGTCTACTGCCACCTCCCAATGGTGAGAAATTCACAGGGAATAGGGGCCCTGTTGCAATCAACCATCAATCAATACAATCAATCAACTGCATTATATGCATTACATACAAAGATGTGATAATAGTTGCAAGTTCTACCACCCAGTGGCACATGAGATTATAAAAGCCTAAGATGTTCCTTGGTACACCTGAGCCCAGGAACATGCTCAGCAAGCAGAATGGAATTTCAAGCAACAAGTCATACGTAAACACTGAACCAGCAGACGTAGACTCTTGTACAGCCACCAGAAAGATTCTCCATTAGACTTCCACCTTAACTGTCAGGCCCCAATGATAAACAAAGTATAATAAAAGGCTAGACTGTTTATTTCATATAGGCTTAAGTGTAATGATTCAAACTGACTGGCGGACATATTGGCTAGAGTTTTAAGTCAGTACTGTAGGCCCCAGACAGAAATGTATGATCTGTTAAAGTGGGAGACACGAATCAGAGACGATGGCATTTCAAACATGGGGAAAACGTTTAAGTACATTTGCACAGCAAAACCAATAATGGCTGCTGGTAACTTCAGGAAAATTTTATAAAGTTATGGTCTAACAGCCAGGGCAGTAGTGGGGAAAGGGTTGAGTCATGTTGCTCTCGGGCTGATAATTTCAGTAATTACGTAGTGGAAGCCGTTGGTGCTGTGGACGTCACAAGTCCCTGGCTCAATTTAGTCAGCATTAGTGAATGCCAATACATTAATGTGAAACATTCTCAGAGGACAGTATGTACAGAGCTGAGGAAACAGGAAGAGGTGATCCTTCCTAATCCCTATGCCAAACTGCTATTGTAACACTGAAAAACCAATTGGTTTTTTTGGGCTGGGAGGCTAAACAGAATAGTTGTCTTGGTCAAATGCCAGTGTGTGGGAACTGCAGCTATTATACTGTCAGAGTAATTCTATACTGTGTCAATGTTACATTTTTCTTTCATTTAAGTAAATTTCTTCTATAATCCATAAAAAAGCCAGTGGATCAGCCAAACCCCCACACACCCAAGTCATCGCTCAATGAAAGGTAAGTGCCTAGTGGGAATTACGCAAAAGCCTGATTCACAAGAATGCATAGCATACCTGCGATCGTTAGAGCGTTGAGAACACACGTGCTCTATGCATGGACAACAGGCACACTTGTCACGTTTTTGTGACTCATTTCTGTCTCGTTTTGGAAATAAGAGCACAATCTGAGGTATCACACAATACAGCCAGTCACTTAATCACAAGATGTGCCTGAATACGTCCATGCTTTAAAAAATTACTTTGCGGAATAAAAATAAAAACTCTAACCAACTTTCCCAATTATTCTATCAGCTCCTCAGTTGAACAACGAATCAAAGAACAGACGTCGCAGATGGTGATTGTCCATCATTTTTTCTATAAATGAATTAACCCGATTTGCATAGTATTTGTATTTATTTTGCATGTTCAATGGCCTGTTTCTGACAAATGTGTTCTTATACATTGAAATGAAGGCACTTTTCGCTGGTATTTATTTAGTGCTAATGATTTTTCAGATTACTCTATCTTTGCTCAAGGATACAACTGGCGCTTCCCTTAGGGTGCATAGAAAATACTATTCTGCTTCTGCCCCATTTTATTTGATGGTCCAGTAACATAGTAACAATACAAGATACTTAATGTGGTAGCAGGTGCAGGCACTAATTCCTTTTTGGATTTGTTTAAGCGCTACATTGAAAGGCATTTAACCTGGTGTCTGGAAGAAGGATTTTGACATGTCACCATGTCTATCGCCGCACAAACACAGTTCCAAACTGTAAATAAATCATTTTGGGTGGGCTGTCTGACACACGTGTCAATAATTAGGACTGTCACACCATGGTTTGATTTATTTACATCACTCTTGTCTTAAACAGAAACAGCCTCTGTTTAAAACCACTCTCTGCTGCTCCTTCAAGGAGTCGTTGTTGAGATTTACTTTGAAGCTTACAGCAGATGCTGCGCTTTAAATCTTTACAGCAGGAAATTTCCCCTATAAATAATGACAATAAAATCCATAACAAAAACAACAGTGCAACAAATTGTTGAGCTAAAATGCAGCTGCTCCCATAATGAGGCACATGACCAGCTGCAATAAAATACACCACCACATTCTCATTATACACATAGTGGTAAAAAGTGAAAGAAAACAATCAACATGCCATATGAAAACAAACGAAATCAGTCTGTAAACCAGCTCCTACTAACCCTCAGTTAAACGCTTTCTCATTTGAGCTGCAGATGGCGCAGTGATTAAGGACTTTATTACTTGTAATCGATCCTGGTTGTACCGTCTCATTCAAACTATGTACCTGAATAGTGAACCATGCTTGCTTGCCGAATTCAAATCGCATGCTTGTTTACATGAACTTTACTGAGCATATTCACTGCATATAACAAATTTCTTACTTATAATTATAGTCACGATATCATTTCAGTTCAATACAAGAACAAAAATTCATGGTTCTTGCAATCGTCATTCAAATTCATATGCTGCTGATAGTGTGCGTGTCTGGGAGGTTTTCTCATTTTTCCAGTGTGGAGATCCAGTGTCCCCGCAGTGTGATACAAATCTATTTTTTTCTGGTCCCCACAAGGATAACTTCAATTTTATAAAAGTCTGTCACTGCAATCTAAAAACTAAAAGTGCCAATAGACTTGAAATTTGTTTGCTTACGTATGGTTAAAGTTTAGGATGGGTAGGGTTAAGGTTGTTATGATTGCAATTGGAGATTTTACCTTAGAAATTAATGGAAAGTCCCCGTTTAATTAGGTATGCCAACGTGTGCGTGTGTGTGTGTGTGTGTGCATGTTTGTGTGAATATTTAACATGAATTCATATTTTGTGCTACAATCCGTCAAGTATCTTAAGTTCAGCTCTATGGTCCTTCATTTTTGTTGAAACCTTAATAGCGTGATTCTGGATTTATTAGCAATCAAAGGTAGAGATTTAACCAAGATTTTGCTTCAACCAACCAATTGAGTATAAACAGTCACAGTCAGAGAGTACAGGATCTGAAATCTCCACCACTGTTATTAACCTCTTTGCATAGTAGCTGATATTCCCAAGATAATAGCCTTAGGTTACATCAGATCTATGATCTATTCAAATTTGAACTCAAAAGCAGCACACAGAGCAGCTTTTTTCATACTTAGCAAACGCACAAGAAGGCTTATAATGGTTTTCTCTCATGCCAAACTTCAATGTAGCCTTACAGCATGGTCCACTGAAACTAATGGAGTAGCAGCTGGTGTGCCCTGACTGGAGCTGACAAATCGCTTGTTCTCTTGGGATCCTGTTGATGCATATAACATGTTCTTTGGAAGACAGGGCCTTTTAGAACATATTGTCAGCAGGTGAACTGCACAGTGTATGTCAGTGCGTGACCAAACACTTGCTAGACAAGCTCTTAGGCTAATGCAGGCCAACGAGAATGGGAAATAACTACCTAAAGCAACAACATTACAGGGATTAACAGCCCAGAAAGAAGGCAAATAATGTCATGAGCATTCATTGCTGTTTGTTGTCTATCGCACATATAAACAACAGCAGACATGTGTTACAGTTCTTTTTGTTCAGTGAGTTGAATCTAAAAGAAGATGTCGGCCGACTGGAAGAGTCCTCTCTATCTTCATCTTCATTGGATGTATTTGTACATATGAAATAATGCACCGATGAATTTATAATTCAATGACTTTAAATGGGAGGGGTCCTGCAATATCCCTTCAATAGACAGCAGCCTATCATTTTAATGTAATAAATCAGTTGACATATTTAGTAGTAGTAGTAGTAGTAGTAGTAATTCCCTTTATTGCTATTGCAATTCACCATGTCACTAGTCACAAGTACCAGCGAAAAGCAGGCCATCAACCCGACCATACATAAACACACATCACGTTAAGGGGTAGACAGGTCAGGAAGACAGGGGATCAAAGGAGAAACAAAGAAACAAAGTTACAGGAGGAAAGGGGTGGTGTACAGACATTTAACATACAAGTGTGGAGAGTTTTTGAGGTCAAAGAGCAGGACCAGCTGACACTTAGAGGTAACGGCCTTCTTCAAGGGCTCATCAGTGATATGATACTTTGTTGGTGCAGGATTTGAATGCACAACATTCAGGACACAGATCCTTAAACTGATAAGCTACGCACTACCACCATCGAAGACAGTCACAGAACATGGTTATGTTTGCTAAAAGCCTTCTTGTGGCAAGATGTTACCTTTTAGTGTCTGTAAGTGTGATAGGAGTTAGGTTCCTCTAAGCACTTATGGCTGGGGCTCACACACCAAAGTCTTCAGACTGTCTCACCCCCCCCCCCCCTCCCCCATTTCATTCTCGGTCCCCATTTTTATTAAAGTTTAATCTAATCAAAATATATATATAGATTTGGTCACAAACACGAAGAGTATTCTTCCAAAACAGAATGGCAGCATGTTTTATAGCTTGATACAGGTACTGTGGCACGTGGCATACCATACCATATGTGTGTACAGTGTACATGAGTCTGAACCACTTGCAGATCCATAGCCTATGCCTGGTGAATCAAACAATCAACAAATAAACCAAATCAGACGGAAGACAATAATGCAATATGCAATTGAATAGGATAGTCCAAAGATACGACACCCAAAGTCGCCCCAATAGCGCCGGCGTGAAACCACTAAAGGGGCAGAGCTTCAGAAGGCTAATGGGCCATCAGCGGGGTGGTGCACTGGGGGCTTCGGGTAACATCAGAACAGGAAAAGCATTCCTGACACAACAAGATCTCCGAGTCTTCGACTCTGCCGAAACTCTCAGGTACATATGTGCTCTTTCATCTGGCACCACAATAGACCCTGTCGTCAAAAACGGTATCCTATACACACAGCCACAGGCAGACATGAAAGGGGCCCATCCATCACTGTCCTTGGATAACCACTTTAGAGAGAGAAGGCTAGTAACAAAATTGCCAGCAATAGCCGGTGATAAGTAACGAGGACAGTTTTCAATAAATAATAAATGAGACCCACAGCAGCGCCGGGTATCTCAAAGGAGTATCTTTGTAAATGTAAATTTACGGCTAAGCACCACATCTACTTCTCAAGAACTGCGTGTAACCGGCAATCGATGACATGCCCTCACTTCAAAGGAAAAGCCTTGTAACTAATAACCCCTGTGTAAACAATACTTCAGTGTGTGATGTGAATAAGGTCTTAAATATAATGAATTGTATTTTTTATATCAAAAACACCTCCTGTAGACTCCATCCATAGATCTGTGCTTTATCTTTTTGATTTTGTCATTTTCGGATGCTTGTCGCTGAATTTGCTTTTTGTACTTTGGGCTTTCTTTACAGTGTGGTACAGTGGGTAGCACTGTTGCCTGATACCTATAAGGCTTGGAGTCTCAATGTTTCCTTTGCTATGTGCGTTTGGAGTCGGTGTGTTCTATCCACGCCTAGTAGGCTTCCTCCAGGTACTTCTGCTTCCTCGTACACATCAATGATGAGTAGGTAGGTTAATTGGAAACTCTAAATTGCCTAGTGTTGAAAGTGCATTGAATTAGAGAACTGAACTTTAACGAACACTTGATCTTGGCTTGCCTCAGCCAAACACGGCTGGCTTTACTCATGAACCCCTTCCCATCATTCATATTTACCTGTTTAGCCTGTCTCAAAGTAAGATTTTCCCAATCTATGAATTGATGCAAGCAAACTGTCCAGAACAGAATATCAATTTTAAAGTCAGGTGTGGTCGCTTCCCATGCAAGGCCTTATGGGATATTAGTGTCACCTGTATGAGTGAGGCCAGTGGTGTGGACATATCAGCAGGGGGGGATTAACAAATAGGCTTGTAGTGCTTCTAGTGCTTTTTTATTTGCAATTTGTTAAAATAATCATTTATTGGTCATTTATTCATTTGTGGGATGGAGATTGGTTAAAACTCAATGGGGAAACTAATTCTTAAATGCATCTCTTTTTGGGCACTTTTACCTTGTGATTATTACTGTGTGTATTTTCCAGTTTGAGTGTGGTTGCTGCACATGACTGATGTGAAAATGTAAGCTTGCCGCTTTGTTGTTCTTATAATGTGATCGTTCTCTTTTGATATAGTGTCACATTCTTTTTAACTTCATAGAAATGTTTGTATAGTTACAGTATGTAACATTCAATTAAATATTTAATAGTTTTATAGTTAATTGTATCATTTTGGGGAGATTTTTTTTGTCATTAGTATAACACAAAAACGAATTAAGACAAAGATGAACACAAATTCAATCAATCAATCAATCAAACAAATCATGCATATGGTAAGTGGTACCCTCTGTTTTATTTTAGTTACCTTATTTTACTTAGCTTTATTCTGTTATTAAAAAGTTCATTCGTTCCGTTTTTATGTACAGGTGATTGTTTTTTAGCTGAAAAATGCAGATATATGAAGAAGACAGAAATCTTAAGGATACAAAAAGCTTTGATCAGAACTATAACCACTACACCATCCTCTGATAAGTATATCAATTTGTGACGCTTGATCATTGCCTTTCGTTCCAAATCGCTGTGGCCACCCTGAAATAAAAAATGAAAAAAAAAAACTAAAGGACGTCATTCAGTTTCCAAATTTATTCATCCTATTAAATATGTAGGAAAGTGTGTTAACCAAGCACTATTTGCAAAACACCAGCTTTATGTGTGGTCTGTGGCCGTTGATGTTTTAAAGAGAGACTGAATCATATTTTCCCAGTCTTGCTCTGGGGACCAAATGTACATACTGTATGTTGGTTTTCAGCCCAAGTTACGTCTTAATTAATGAGGAATGTGATACTGTTCTAGATGTCAGATGTTTGAGCGTAAGAAAATACATGTGTGCTTCTAAAAGTCAAAAAAGGCATTATTCCTTTGCATGATTAATGTGGTGCTTTTATGCTTCTACATAAAACAGTAGCAGTTAGGAAGACTATTTAATGATAACTATTATTTAAAGCTGCACAGTACTTACTACATTACAATAATTAAAGTAATGCTCTTAATTTAACAAACAAAAAGAACGATCAAAAACAAAAGAAACATCTTCTGTTTCAAATGTTAAATTAAAAATTTATTTAAAAATGTTTAATTGAAATACAAGAAATGGAAGTTTATTAATAATCAAACAACGATGTTAAATCAACAATAACCAAGTGTAATCAAATAAAAAGTCAGATACACAGGGGCAGGAGTCATGTATAAGGTAACCAATAACCATAACACCAGATATTTTCCATTTACACACAGTAAACTACCAACGTGACTTGACAGCTGATGCTGCCATTCATGTAGCAGGATGTGAAATATTATAGATTTACACTCTATTCCCACTCTGAGGTTTTTCATCATTAACGACTGAACACTCTATGGCCAATCTGCTCCTAAAACGAATAACAGGTGATAATTATCACCAGCATACCTTCAAGAGTCACTATGCTCCCACAGAGGGGAGCATACTCACATGTAGGTCCTAAGTTATCAGAGAAAACGGCGCGTGTGAGTGTTTGTGTATGTGCTTGTGGGCAGGCACTAGGACCTGTGGGATCTCGCAGCGAATGAGACTGACACACAGACTTCTCTGACTTTGTGAAACAATCAATGTCTCAAGCAGTGTAGAAGTTGAGCTGGAGTGAATGGAACAGGACCAGACTTCCCAACCTGGGCTTGGCGTTTGGGATAAGGCTCTGGATTAACACGCAAGGTGGACTATACCCTCCGTCTGCTCTGTCTGCTGGCACTTTGGCACTTGCTGGAGAGCAGGAACGGCGGTGGAGGTAAGAAACGATTTTTCTTCGTTGCTCCTGCTGCTGCTCTCCGCCTGCGCTGAACTTTTCTGTCTGCGCTGAACTTTTCCGTCTGCGCAGTCTGCAGAGAGCTCCCGTCTGCCTGTTCCAGGGGTACGCAGAAGATGATTGTGAGTTTCCTCTTGACAGAGTTGCCCTCTCAGCAAGCCGGGCTGAGCCTGCAGGGCATTATGCTGTAAAATACAACGCTTTCCTCTGGAGAGATTTAAAAGGTGTCATATTTACTGAAGTCCCAATTCTGGCAGATTAGTAAATCAGACATGAAGTACTAATGTGCCCACAGGGTTTGTTTGCCTCGACCCGCCAAGCCCCAGATGGCTAAACAACATTCACAGCTGGCCAGTTTCCTTGAGTCTGGCCAGTTCTTTACTGAGTCTGTCTGGTTGGTGAGATGTTGGGTGCTGGGGGGGGGGGGGGGGGGCTGGGATTTGGCCCTGAATGGGAACCAGCCGTCGCCTTGATCCCCTCTGGGAGAAAGACCCCCCCCTTCTCCCGGATCGCCATTCCCCATCCGCAGCTTGGAAAAAAATGTAGTATAATCACCCCAAGACAGCAGTTTTGACATGGCTACAGCGATGTGAAAACCTACGCCATGAGATGGTAGGAGGTCTACACATGGGAGACAGCAGACCACACTGTTGGCGGTGCATACCTATGTACTCATGGGCTGCTCCCCGGGACACTTGTTAGAACAGTAACCCCAGGCAGAATCGTTACCCGACTCAGCCTGTGACCAGGACACAGACAG
Source organism: Mormyrus hasselquistii (assembly GCA_026779605.1). Classification (NCBI taxonomy): domain Eukaryota; kingdom Metazoa; phylum Chordata; class Actinopteri; order Osteoglossiformes; family Mormyridae; genus Mormyrus; species Mormyrus hasselquistii. The sequence continues at coordinate 25,859,774 of JAODKE010000138.1, forward strand.
CCACATGGATTACTTAGCATGTCTCAAAGCCTGAAAACGTGTTTTGAAATCAGAAGTCTCCGCCCCCTGATACCTCCCCATGATCCATCATGCTAATTGTGGACGGGGAGTGAGCTGGGCTCCATGCAACAAAGTGTGCGATTATTTATGACCCAGATCTGGTTTCCCATTGAGTCTGAATCAAAGGCCCCTGAATGCAGGTGATGCTGGCCCAGGATGGGCATTGAGCTCTGAGGAGGCCCACCTGGCTGGGGAACACGCACACACGGCATACACACCTCCCAGAAGCTTCCAGAAAGTGCCTCAGCTTCCTCCTCTCGCTCCGCTTGGTGGTTGTTCTCTTATGTGAGAAACTATGCTTCAGAGCAGCTGCTGGGGCGCAGTCAGTGCGCAAAGTGAGTGTGCATTCAGCCTTACCAGTTAAATTATTCACAACTTGCCTCTATTAGTTTCTTAAACAAATAAACTTACGCATCTAACACTTGTGCCTATTCTTACTGATGGACGTTCCGTTGAAGCAGAATGTTTGTATGCCTTTCTTTTCAGTAGAACACTAACCCATAATTCAGTCGCAAAGGTCGCTGCTTGAAATGCATTTTACAGTAATACTGCAAATCAGTTCCATTCCATCCTGTCGCAAAGCTCTGGAGAAATGTCTGAAGAAATATATTTTGCATACTTCTTCAATTATATAAACATTACATTCTGTCTTTGAGAAAATTCACGCATTATAAATGCACTGATATAAAACCGGGAATTTTTTATTAAATTATGAAAGGTTGCAGGAATGTTCTCTGTGACTTTTATAGATCATTGTACTGTACGATAGTGAAGCACAGAGAGATGAAGCAGCACTAAAATGTAGGCAGGATGTCCAGAAGACCATTGGTGGTATAAACAATCCGCTAAGTGGAGCTGAACAGTGAGAAACAGTCTCACTTGGCACGCATTCACAAATTAGGGGCACCTTTCTTACACTGGGTGTATCCCCAGAACCACCTCCCCAGCACCACGTTTCAAAAATATTTACCATTTTCACTCAAGAACAAAAATTCTGCAAAAGCGAATGCTAAGCCCAGGCATGTCCACACATTTGTTGGAACATAAACAGTTTAGATATGTGTGGAACTCCTAAATCCCACTAGAGTATTTTTTCCCTCCTTTTTTCTGACCTCATCTGATTTTCCCCCTTGCACGAGCTCATTACTTCTCCTTCAGGCATTGGTGAAGCTTTGCCTCACGTACTGTTTAACTCCTGCTTTTGAAACTCACTACAGCCATCAACTTTTCTCACCTGAGAGAAGCCATGTGACGTTTTTTTGGCTGCCGTTTTCGAAGAGGACCTGCAATGCTATTGTTAAGTGCTGTCCGGAGAATCCTCCTCTGTACCATTAGGAATAAATGCCATAAGAACGCGGTTACTTAGCACAGATAGATGATAGTGACTGTTTGGCTGACCTTGTCGAAGGACAGCTGCAGCGCTCCAGTGCCTGGCAACCTAGAGTAGGGTAGCATCAGATACGGATGGCCTGTTCTGTGTTAAGTTCTCTCTTGACTACCTGAAATCTGCCCAAACCAAAACCCACTGAGAGTCATATTGAGGATTGATTCCTTAGCAAAACAGCCCTGGTGCTGCAGTAAAGTCAGCATCTCTTTAGTGGTCGCAGCAAACTGAGCCCGGAGTTTCCACGCAAGACAAGTAGCTTTTATATTATATATTGCTTTATTGTCTTTTAGTGCCTAATAGTTTATCCACTGAGATTAACCTGGAAAGTTTTCCTGTTGATATCCTTAATATCTATAATGATGTGTATGGTTTTGTTAAATATTAGCACAAAAACAGCTCATCCTGCCACTTGGCACCAAGCAACCTATTTCCCGGCTGCCTGTATGTGCCTCAACAAATTCATAGCATGTGTATCTACTGACAGAGTCATCAAGCAAGGTGATCCTTGCAATCAATGATCTCAAAGCTCCGATAGACACCACTGTGTGTATCAGTGTTCGAGCTTCAGCGCTCGAGCTTCAGCGCTCGAGCTTCAGCGCTCGAGCTTCAGCGCTCGAGCTTCAGCGCTCTATCACACACACCCAAGGGTCCTGTCTTGCATCCCCCTCGCCCAACTTGTTTTCCATATCGTTCCATATAGTCTTTGCAAGGTCAGTGTTGTTCTTCTCACCGAAGACAAGTGAAGGATGCATATTAAAAGTACCAGTCGCACTGTGATTCAGTTTTGCAGCATTTGCTGCATCTGAGTGCGTTAACAGTAGGCACAGAGTGAGATAGCACTATTGTCATTCCCTTACACCGCATTGTTGCACACTGTCAAGTCCAAAATTTAAAGTTTGAACTCACACCTTTGTCAGTCAGGGCATGCACGTCCCCTTTGAGAAGGTGTCCATCTATGAACGACACGTACACCTCCAAATGGACCCAAGCGATGAATAATGGCACACACAGGTGTGGCCGTGCACTCGTTTAGTTTGCGTGTTTCGTTTGATACTGTGTTTCCCTAAACTGCTTCTGTCTCTCAACGCCACCTCCTAAGCCTCAGACCTTCTTGCTGGAGCGGGAGAACACACTGAGAGGTACCTCCTCTCCTCCATGATTCACACTGGCTTCCCTTTTGTATCTGAATCCCAGACAATTACATTATGACTGCCTTGAATAAACAGCCCATGGTAAAGAAACACCATTACATCATCTTTTTTTAACCCTCCCTTTTTGTTTAAGTGAAGAAATACGGCCCAGTCACCAGTCTTGTGGTTAAATCAATGAGAACTTTCACGTGAAATACATAATTCACAAGAATGTCTTTTGTTTTGGGTTGTTAAGTGTTATTAAACTGTGGTCATGGACTATCGCTGAGGCATTATGGGAGTATGATTGCAGGTTCAAATATAGACCCCAAACAGTCTGAATGGAGTTTGATCCTTCTCCCTTGGCTTCTGTCAACATCCAAACGACACAGCACTTAGGTGAATCTAGGTTGTTTCCACAGCTGGTTTCACCTGGTTAGCTAACAGATAAATAATGTGCATGGACTAATGTGTTTGGGCCGCCACAGCTGTGCATAGTCTTCATAGTCTGGGCTCTCCATCATTCATACTGGAGGCTGATGCTGCCAGCATTTTGAAAGCCACAATCTGAACACATTTCCACAACATCACACGCCCTGGATTATGGCACTGTGTGGCCTGTCAGTCCTGCTCAGCTCAAGCATGAACAGTGGAGTTTCTCACCATTATCCTTCTGAGAATAAACTAAATTCCCACAGAAATAGACAATGTGCTTAAAAAAATGTGTATCTAAGGACTCAAGTTGGAGAGTGTATGCGTGTGTCGGGGTGGGGGGGGGGGGGACTCGCATACCATTAATGCAAAGTCTGAGCCCCCCTGTTACACACAGGCTTTGGGTTTGGTTTATTTGATTACTTGAGAACAGAATATAAAATCCTTCATAATAAGAATCGCATGCCAGGAGCAAAAAAATAAAAAGCACAGGGAAGATGAGGCTGAACATCTGAACACACCAGGGTTAAGTTCCCACTAAAATGCATGTTAGGGACAGGGGGCAAGATTAGCACTCAATCGAACCCCAGGATTCCAGGAAACTCCTGGGTAGGGGATGTTGAGGGCAACTGGACTGCTTACCAAGGCAGCTAGAAATGTGTTACCATGGTAAGAGCTGGAGTGAAGCACCGGCTGGGAGAAGGTTCTGACCTGAACCATCGCAATTTCTGACCTGAACCATCGCAATTTCCAAGACAAGCACTTCATCTTTTTTTTTTTGGTTCTAACAGATTCACACCCATGAACCGCAGAATGTGCCTGACGACCAAATAGAAAGTCAGAACTGCCCACTGCTGTGTTTGCTCTCGGAAAGCTAATGCAAACTATAAGACAAATAAATCTTACACATAATAACACCTAGTAACAAAACCTATTTGCTGGATGCTTTTATCAAAGGAGTTTGCTGTAGCTTACATTTTTATACCTATGTCTATTTATATACCTGAGCATATCAGATGAAGCACATTTTTGTAGAATGTAACAGAAGGCCCCTTCTGGGATTTGAACCAACTTTTTTTCTTTTCTAAACAAAACATTTTTACCAACTTATATAAGCAACTTTCACTTTTACCTATTCATACATCTGGATTTGCTTAGGGCCAAGGGCCGTATAGCAGGACCACTGTAAGTTATAATGCTAAAAAGCATACAGAAAGGACTTGGATCGTTGGATGTCTTCTGTCAGTTCATATGCTCATCTTGTTAAAATAATGTTTGCATATAGTGACATTTAGGTTAAAAAGACACCCCCCATTGACCTATTTCAGGTCATTATCCTGCGGTTGTCAAGGAAAAACCAGTGTTATGAAATGGTAAAGACTATTTAGGGTATATTGTATAAAACTGCCAGCCAATGAGCAGGATACCACACGCTCAAGGAAGCAAATGCCATAAGTTAAACCTAAAAACAAAAGGAACTTTATATGTCTTATGTTGGGATTCCTTTAACAGAAATGATCAGTAACAGGCTTCATAATCATCAAATTTTGCAGGCATGCTCCCCTAGGTGTATGATAATATTGTAAAAATGCAGACAGTTGTCCAGTTGGGCACAGTAAGGTAACTTTAGTATTAGGTGGGTAAAGCACTGAATTATTTAACAGCATTAGCATGTGGACAATCAGACAATGATGAAAAAGTGTGTTGCCTGTAAGCATGATTGATATCTAGGCCTCGGGGTGCGTGGTATTGTTTCTCCTGTATACTATATCACCTATATCATCTAACGGCCTTGTAAACCCATCCAGCGCACCTTCTCAGTAAGTAACATGCGCCTTTCAGTAACTGAGGACACACATCCTACATTAAGCATGTGTGTGTCTTCCTTGGAATTCCCGTTCTTTTCACAGACACCAGCTTGAATCTGAATTTCCTATGCATTGGGAGTCAGCTGCAATATCCTCCCAGGGGCAAATTTGAACTTTAATCGCTTCCTCTCAGCAGCCAGCACAAAAGGAAGACCATCAATTCCACTTGGTAGCAATGACTAACCTGAGCTGCTATATTAACAAATTTTGTTTTACTTGCAAAACAGAAAGCTTGAATTTAAATGTATTTAAAACCAGGGTTACTGTAATGAAATACGCTCTGTTTGGTGAGTTTTTTTGTTTTTGTTTGCTGAGAAATATGCAAAATTGTATATTAAATAATACTAAATAAACTCAGAGTAATAGCCTTCAACTTTACTGGATTGGTATAGTATTTAGACGATTAAGAACAATTGCATAATTAATTGCAATAGAATGAGTATCAGAGCTAAAGAAAACGCCTCAGCTAAACCGCCACTGTCACAAAGTCATTCAGCTGCTCTTGTTTGCTTCAATGTAGCTACACATGAGACCATTGTGTGTCGCTAATAATTCCGAGAATCTAAAGTTCCATTTGCATCTGCATGTCAAAGAACGACATGTGGAAAAGTACTTTCAGGACTCTACTTTTCTACTTTGCATCACTTTGCATGGACTTGTTCTCTTTCTTCCTTCAATTATCCATCACCTTGATCTTTATTTGTCCTCAATCAATTATAAATCAAACATTAATTAATTAATCAAAATTTCCCGCATTGTATTAAGACAGTGACAGTTTATGTTACACATTGCAATGCCAAAGACCCATAACAAACTCCAAATTTATACATTTTACATATTCAAAGCTAACAATTGAGTTAGACATGTTATTTATGGTTTATTGCACATTTTTATTTGATATATTTGATCCATATGCAACCATGTAACATAATCATTTTTGTATTATAAACCATTATGAAAAGCAATGTAGGTATTTAGGTAGGTTTAGAGACCTGTATTGTCACAGGATGACCATGGTTATGTGTAATTGATCTATGCTGTTTCTAAGAATTATCAGGAAACGTCACAAATTCACTGAATGAATGTCACCTCTGATGTTAAAGTGTGGGTGGCTCTGGTCTGTCAGAAAGTGAAATCTGCCAATAGGAACTTGCCTAGTTTTACTGCCCAGACTCTTTGCATATTGTAGCAATTGCAGTGTTTATTCTCATCAGGGAGTTGACACTCCAGAACTCAAATAATTACTAAAGAGAGAAAATGAATTCCGATGAATTATAACATTACATGAAAGCAACTTTATTATTACTGGAACACGTGTAAACATTGTGGTGACCCTGCGTGATTACAGCTGAAATTACTCTTGTGTGTTTACACGTGCTTTTAATGACTCTAGTGCATTTGGTTAAAATCCGAGACGCACGACGTGTCCATTGTGCCAAAATACTGACCACAGAGCGGAGGGGAGAGATAAGAGAGTATGAAATGTGAGAATGGAGACAGGAAAGGTGCTGCAGACAGGATTCAGGAGCACCTCCTAAACTTCTGGGTCTAATTTCAGCATTCAGGGTGGGGGAGTGCGACAGTTGTGTACATGGCCGCGGGATGTAAAGTAAATTTGAACATCTGCTGGATGAATGTATGCGCTGCGACAGCATGATCAGGTGCCCCTCAATTTGCCTGTGAATACAAGATGGAAAGTTCCAAGCCCCAGAAACTCAGACATGCTTAGTCATTCTGGCGGCTGTGAACGTGCTGAATTCACCCGTGTGGTTTATTTTCCCCGTTATGATGTGACCTTATTTTAACAGCCGCAGAGGGAAAGACGAAGAGCAGAGGAGTAGCTGCAGCCCTTTGAAATTCACGACCTAGTTATGCTTCTCATAGATCTTTTGAAATCACATGTCTGCCATGCCATGGGTAAAGCTAAGTGCTCATGTAGTTCATGCTCCAGTGTTGTTCTTGGTAAGCTAACAGCTTTCCTTAAGCTGACATATGCACTTGAGAAGTAATTACAGACAGGAATAAGACCCGGAGATTAGGAAATCAAATGAAAGAGAAAAAAGTGAATGTAACATTAATCCAGATAAGATGAATGGAACTGCAACTGTTACTCAAGCTAACCACAGTAATTAGACGTCTGTTCTTTTATCGGTGAAGCTACAGCGTAGTACTGATAACTCAATCAAGGAAACAGGTATATTATTAAGACATATTTTTTAAGAATACTTCAGAAGGCTTTGACAAAAGGAAAGCTTACTGCATAATGCTAGCTTTTGAAGAATAAAATTGGCCAGGGCCAACCCGGGGTGTTTTGGCACCCCAGGCAATATCCCCCCCCACCCACCCACCCAACCCATCCATCACAGCAGCAGGAAATAGATTTTGTCAATTTATTTATATTGAAACATTTCAGTAGCGCAGGGTATCCGACTGCCAACTAGCTAGCTGGTGTAAAAGTGACATTTTAAAAGTAGCATAAATAACCATAATATCATATATTTTTTGCTGATTTTTTTCACCCATTTCCGTTGACCCCCTGGTCAATCACCTTGTCACCTATATGGCAGAGTGGCCCTGAAACTGAGAGACACCTTAAAAGGTTTGTTAAAGAAACTCTAAAGAAAGATGGATACTTTGTGATACTTTATTAAAATGCCAATCAACAAAAACCAACTATAAGAAATAGGAAGGTGAGGTGAACAAGTACTTTACTTTAATGTGTTGTGAGCTACTGCTGAAGCTCCTACGAACAATAACCATCTCTTGCTTATCCATGCTGGCCAGGGGGGAAATATTGACTATGAGAGTATTTGAAAAATAACGTAATGCTGAGACTATAGGATGAATCAGTGTAACTCATCCACAACAATGAGTACTGCCATACTCATCACATATAGGCACATTCAGAAAAGAGTGACAAATTCCCACTTAGCATGATACCAGTACCCAAGGGACACATGATCCAGATGTACAGTAAACAATCATCAAGGAACACATTCCTTAAAATTTGGAAGACTATAAATTGACTAGGTAGTGCGATATAGATATAATCATAAGACCGCCTTAAATAAGCACTTTTTTTAAATTATAAAACGGGGCATAGAGTTTGATGAATTAGGTTTTATTATTGCAAGATTCAGACACTGATACAAGCACATTGAACTGAACCATCAGACACATAATATAATCCCATATATAGATGGATAAGATATATAGGCATTACTAATTCATGGTACGTCAACAATTCAAGGTAAGTTACTTTGATCTTTCTTTCCTTGCAACTGTTGGTTTAGTCTATGACTTCCGGCATGACTCCCACCTCTAAGTTGAACATACATATGATGGGGAGAGACCTGCCACTTCTGCTCAACTATTGAGCCAAAGGTGAAAGGTGAATCGGCCCCAGATAAATACACTATGGCACTGGAGGCGGAGAGTGTGCACAGTCTTCTGCATTTACGGGTGATGTTTACAGCGGCCTGGGTTGACGTCAGGCCCGCCTTACCTAAACATTTATTCAAAAGCTCTTTCGGAGCCGTGTCACAGTGCTCATTGTGGTTTTGTGGTTGCCGACTTGTCCCTCCCCGACTGGCACAAGACGACAAATATGGAGGATACCTGTCGAGGGGGAGGAGGAGGGGCGGGGGGTTCATAAGAATCGAAAGGAAAAAAACAGCACCTGGGGTCCTGCGGCCTAGCGAGCGCCGTGACGAGGTAATGTTGTGTCATACAGCTTGTTTAGCTACTTGAGCATTTCTGGAGGCTTGTGTATTACAGAAACAGCTATTTCCCAGCAAAGAAGCCTCATCCCTCGGGGCGATCCTTGATTCCCCTGATTCTAGGGCACTTAAGGTGATTTCAGCTGCTGGAGACACATCGACTTGCTGCAGCAGAAAGTCAGACATCGGTGTTGGTGATATTTCCACTCAATTAATGTGATACAAGTACTGAAGAACAGGACTGGAAAGAAACACGCGGTCAAGAGAACATTATGCTGCATCGTTTTCTCATTTCCAGAAGGAATACTTCATTAAGATAAAATAATAAACATTAAGCGAATACATGGTTGCTTGTAACTGAGGATTATTTGATTGCAGGGCTGCAACTGACACATCTGACAGCTTACATATACATGACCTACACATGTTTTCACTTGCATCAGAGCACCTGGGGAACTTCCTCAGAGGAAACGTGTTTTTAAATACTCCTCAGAGACCCACGGCCTTGTGAGAGCCACAGCTTAAACCATCACCGAACTGTTAAATCAGATTCTCGTATTTCATAACTTTCCACGCTATAAAGTTTGTTTCCTTTTCCATTTTTCTTTCTTCCCTATTTTTTTTTATTTTGGCTCTAGTTTTTTTTTTAAAAAATACATTTTTTCATCTGCCTGGAAAGTTGAAAAACAAATAAACAAAAAAAATGCATATTTTTAAGTCAACATTGCTAATGCTACATCTGTAAGTAATATCTTGTTCAGTTATGATAGTGCAAATATGAACGCTCATCGCAGTGTAGCGCCCAGAGTAACAGTGTCTATAGAGACAGAGAAAAGCACAGGAGAAAGTTGCTGCCGTATCCAGTAGGATATGTCATCGTTGAAAGCACACAATGACTCACACAGAGTGAGAGGCTATGATTAGCGTGATTCACATAATCACACCGCCCTACCCTTAACTCCAACACCACACGCGACACGAAACTCTCCGTGACACAATTGTACAGTCACGTCGCTTTGTGCTCCTGAAGCCCGTGACTAAACAGACAGTCGTGTCAGTCATCAGCCTGCCGCCATCCCGTGTCCCGCGTGCACACGGCTCTCCAGGAATGCCTGAGATCCGACTGGCTCCATGAATTTCCTGGAATCATGCACGTTGCCCTGGAGCATGGATTATGCAATGAGAGATCTGGATGCAATAAAAACTGCAGACTTCTAAGCCTGGTTTATCCCCATACTGACAGACAAGAAAATGTGCGTACAATCGGTCCGGTGCTGCAGATGAAGAAGATATATACAAAAAGATCAGAGAAAATAAAAATGTCAGGAAGTGCCAAGCCGAGGGCACTGTTCATAAATATCAGTTTGCAAAATGAGTAAGCTATCTTTAACTGGGTTTATGCTTACCATTATTATATAAACCTAATCCACCTGAACTTTCTACTTTAAACCAAGTATATTTTTCCGTGGGGCCAAGGGCAATCTCAGTTTCAAATCTGATACCAACGAGTTTTACAAAGATTTTAAAAAATCTAATTAAAAAGTTACTGTTTAGCAAGACCATGCCAGCTAATGTACAATGAGTTCACCCTTTAATTTTCTACTGCTTGTTGAAGGAGATTCAAAACACTCATGTAAATAAACAGATACATCTTCCTGTTTTTGACTCATTTTGTATCATTAAAGAGCTGCACTTTGGATATGAGTCTCCATCATAAACACAGGATTGAAATGGAATCATTAATACATTCATTTAAATACTTCTGGAATTTTATTTTAGGCGTCAAAAAGAAAAAAAATTATTGATAAAAGAATTAAATTAAAAATAAAAAATCCATTGTTTTATCTCACAAATATACAAACCAGATTTCAAATGAGTAAAGTAGCTAGACTAGGTGTATTAAAATAGATGCTTGCATGAAGTTGCTTTCTATGTGATTCTGTGTGTATATATATGTCGATATAAACAGATTTTTTCAGTAACAGATTTCAGTAATCGTATTCAACATCTTTGTTTTTATAATCAAACTTGCTTGCTGTGCACGTCACCTCAAAACACTTTGAAAAGTACTTTCCTAGCAATAATTATTACTCAATAATTTTACCCTTATATAAATTGCTTGCCAATGTGATATATTGCACCTGCTTGATACTATAAGGTTACTTGGTCCATGAACATGGTTGTTTGCGGTTTGCTGAAGTCCTCTGAGACTCTTACTCCGCAGTGTTTGTGTAGACTTTGTGTTTCACCCGCCGAAAGTGGTTTTCCTATTCCAGTACATAAATATGAAAAGTAAATATCCCAGCATGCATCCAGCTCTGTTACACTACATTTGGGGCCAGTTACAACTGAGTTATTACTGCAAAGACATGAGGGCCCAGTTATAGGTCAGGCAGTTTGGCATTGCAAGAACAAGCAGACTGATACTTCAGGGTCTGTCTGACTTGCATTTAAACGGGTTTGAGTCTTACCTCTGCTCCTTATTTGTTTTCTAGCATCGTCAATGGAATATATTTTACCTTTTGCTCAACAGACGCCATGACTGCCTTCTCAGATGACAAAAAAAAAAAAAGATGGAAATATAGGAAGAAAACTGGGACAGTAAAGTGTGTCTCATGCCCTCGGCTGCAGTATCTTGTCAGGACTCAGTCACACAGCCCTGGCTTGTGATAACTGCAGTGTGAAGCCATTTAATGAAATCTTTCTATGAGAAGCAATTAACATCATAAAATCTCGTCACTAACAAGTTTCATCCAAGCCAGGGTGCCTTTAAAAGCATTTTTGCAATCAACCCCAGTTGACTTTAAGCTACTACTGGCTAAAACTGCACAAATCTAAGTTCCGTCCACATATACAAAAATGATGCAGTTCCCAGTCTGTTTACTATGTCCGCCTTTTACACTGTGGCTTCTGTGCTCTCTGTTAATACAAGGTCCAAATAAACTTATTCCATCTGTTAAATGTCAGTTTCTATCATTAAGCATTATAGCAGGATACATGCTTCTCTCTGGTTTAAGTCTCAAGCCAAATAGGCTTTAGGCCAAATGTTTACAGGACATGAGGATGCCCAGGTTTGGCACGGCATTAAAATAAACACTGCCAGCTTCACTACCTCAAGCCAGAAAAATCAACATGATGAAATCATGATAAGTTAGATCCCCGACATCCATTCCATGGAATACGATGCGCAGATATGAAAACAAAGATCACATCTCTCCACACAGCCTCTGCCCAACCTCTTCAGATTATATGTTAAGGAGATCATCAATGTCGGCTCGCGGAATAACTAACTTCTGTTTGCGAGTGTTTTTTAAGCTTGGCAGGTCTGGTCCTAAGGTTAGCTCTTTGTTTAAGGGGGAATTAATAAGTCGTCCTTTCTTCAAACCCAAGTCTTCATGATACACATGCTAAAGGTCTATATCGGTGGTTCCAAATCCCGGGATCCAGCGTCATTCCATGTTTCTGTTCCTCCAAGCGCCCTGCCAGACAATCCCAAGGGTCCCCAAGGGCCGGATTGGGAAATGCTGGTCTAGATCAAATACTTCCACTCAGTTCAAGTCCATAATGCACAGAAGCTCAAAGACAGAGTCAAGGATTTAAATCAACTCAAGTTCGTGACGTTCACATGCTCAGAGACTGCTGAAGGATTTCCATCCAGCTGAAGCCTGTGACGTTCACAGGCTCAGAGACTGCTGAAGGATTTCCATCCAGCTGGCGCCTGTGACTGAAGGATTTCCATCCAGCTGAAGCCTGTGACTGAAGGATTTCCATCCAGCTGACGCCTGTGACGTTCACATGCTCAGAGACTGCTGAAGGATTTCCATCCAGCTGAAGCCTGTGACGTTCACAGGCTCAGAGACTGCTGAAGGATTTCCATCCAGCTGGCGCCTGTGACTGAAGGATTTCCATCCAGCTGAAGCCTGTGACTGAAGGATTTCCATCCAGCTGACGCCTGTGACGTTCACATGCTCAGAGACTGCTGAAGGATTTCCATCCAGCTGAAGCCTGTGAC
>JAODKE010000138.1:25889370-25911359 GCA_026779605.1 Mormyrus hasselquistii
ACCTATAAATATATATATATATATATATATATATATATATATATATATATATATATATATATATATATTGAATAGGACTGAACTAAATTAACAGCACTTGTCAGTGAGTGTGCTTTGCCAGTTGAAATGTGTATATTATAGACCGATGTCTCATATTTATTCTTCAGTGGGTATGCATGTATGATATGTCATAATACATGAGAACCTCGCACACCTGCCCAGCTTGCCAATATAAGTACACGTTTAAACTACCAGATCATTCCAGGGATATTGTAAAGCACTTTACGACAATGTAATGTTATAAAAATGCGCCATACAAATGAATTGAAAAAGAATTTATGGAGAAAACACGATTTTTCGTCCCTATGACTAATTTTCCACAGTGTAAATAATAGTGGAGGGCGGATCGATCCAAGTATCGATAATATCGATAATAGTGTTGGTATTGATATTCATCAATACTAGTTTAATGAAATCGATACTTCAGTTTCAATTTCTCTCCTGAATGCACTGCAACCGTCTGTGTAAGGTTGTAATCGCTGCCGGCTGTCACGTAACTCAGCGGTGCCAGGCAAGCAAACAGGCTCACTTGCGGGCGCGCACACACGCAGTATAATATTTATAATAAAATATTCTAATAGTGGGTCGCAGAGACATGCTCGCAATAAGCGAGATAGTTCGGGGTTTAATCACCAGATGGCGTTTAATCACCCGTACTATTACAAACCACCCACACGCACCGTGCTAATCGCCATTTACTCCTCATACACACGGTGGGCGCACGCACACATACACACACACCACGTACAACAATAAACATCAACCACTATATATGACATGACACACAGCACATTTATAATCACATAAGCGATTACTGAGAAATATTTAAGCCTACAAGCTGGCGCCAATCCAACATGCCTCACTGCCCACCGGTATCTCCGCGCTGCAATATTTACTTATAAACTTTGTCTAAATTCTGTCCTGGGTTTTAAATAATTAATTAAAAAAAATCACAAAAACACTAAAAGGTAATGAAAATTAATTCAGTTTTAGCAATTTGATGAAGCATCCACCTTAATTAGAGAAGTATCGATATCGGTATCGTATTAGCGATACTTGCCCTGTATTTACTTGGAATCGGATCAATACCAAATCTTGTAGTATGGTACACCACTAGTGATTAAACTGACTGCAAGTTGTAGAAATATATAACCCAGTAGATGGCGACAAAGCAACCTTAATCTGTTTGTTCCATTTATTTACATAGATTTATAATCTCTCAGTAAAGTATAAACCCGCAGACAGCCAGAAGACGAAATTTTTAACCCCGTCTGCAAAATCGTATTTTTTTTTAGAGTTGCCGGACAACGTAAGAAATTTATTTTGGTCAACAAGCCTGGATCACACACGCAATACATACCTATAAATTAAACAGAGACTTTTAAAAAACTTTGTACTATGGTTATATTTTGACTACCATTTTTTACTTTATTTGATAATAATTAAACACAAAAAACCTGATGTTATAGTTTAGCATAATTCAACAAATCAGCTCCAAGTCTTTAAAAAGAAAAAACGAGACAAAAGCAGTAGCACATATGGGTTAAGCTGATTGTCATGTATCGTACAGTAGTACACGAACCGGGGAAGTAGGTAAAGGACATCGAGGCTGGGGCAAAAAAGGGATTTAATGGGAGAACGGCGATGCATGCAGAAACAATTAAGCGCATAAAAATACAATGACATGGACTTAAATACACAGGACTTAATGAAACAACAAGAAACAGCTGATAACATCGGGGTTTCACTTGAGGTTAACGAGGGGGGCGTGGCACACAGGAGGCTCGTACGAGCCGGGCGGGACACTGATGTTGCCTTCAAAATGCTCAGCCTATAGAGGAAAACCAGCAATTTCCTTCAGTTGGACGGTGGTCTATGAATCACAAACTGTGAAATAATCAAAACAATAAAAGCCTGCAAAACACAGGTCACCCTATATACAATGCAGGAAACACACGCGTGTCCCACTTGGTGTAACCCATACATAAGCCTCTTAATAAACTTGCTCTTTTTTCTAATTTTGAAAGAAAAATGTGTACTATTTCCTATATGCTTTCCAAGCAGTGTGAAACAATTAACTTATGGTAAACTCTGTGTATTATTTTACAGGTCATTCTTGAGTCAGGGTAAGACATCATGAAACCAGGACCACAATGAGCAGCCGGACTACAGGGCAGGAGTGTTTAACCAAGACTCCACCCTGCCTTACCCTCAGACTGTCTGGAGGCTCCTCAGCAATGACAATCAATACAGAAGAACTTTCTGGAAATCAGTACCCTCGCAAACCAAAATGATCATGTAACTTCAGATAGCTGACATTACCAACAACTTGCTGTTCCAGCAGAACATAAATTCTAAGATTTCTAGAGCCTTGTGTCATTACACACTACAAAACCTTATTGTCAGCGTGGAAACCAAGGTCTGGCTGTAGAAATGTTCTAACATCTACAGGATAGCTGTTCTTATAGTCTCCTGTGCTTGCCTACTTAGGAACAAAAACAGTCTCCATTTCTTACTGGGAGCAGAATAGAACTCTTTATTCAATTCTGTGGCTCTGGTGTTAGTGAAGCAACTAAGATTGTGGTTTTTCACATTCTGGTTTTGTTGTCAATGGTTTCATTGTGCGCAGTAATATCTAAGATGTCTTGGTTGTGTTACGTAGCTCGCTGCTTTTCTGTTTATAGCATTTATCGTAAGTGTCTCTAAAGGGGACTGTTGAGGGCAGTAAGTGAAAACATTATGGCTAAGCGCAAATATTTTGACTTTAGGTGGCTGTACTGAGTTAGCCCTGAAATACAGATAATCCCATGCAAGTAGGGGTATAGCAGGTTTGATACTAGTTTATCTGAGATATGTGACTCCATTACCCAAGTTAAGTTGTTAAATTTAATCGTATGTTTAAGTTTATTGATTCTACTGCCTTCCCTGCCATTATGCTGCTCTATATTTACATTTATTTTACATGTATACACATATACACATAAACTGCATGTATGCACATTATTCTTCACATATATGCATGCAACAGTGACATGTGTTATGTTAACAAAAAACATTTACATCTGACATATAATCAGTAATACTGATGCACAAAAGCATGGACTGGCTTCTTCATATCTCTTGACAGTCTTTTAAACACAAACCACGAGAAGACTGGAAGAAAAACAATAAAAATCTAAAGTATTGTTTTAACACATTTGACATGTGAAAATGATTTTTCATCTAAGTCAAAATTCAAATTCTGTTATAAGGGGTTGACCGGAATGAATTGGGTTGGGTTGAAGCACAAAGTCAGTGTCCAGATAAACTGATAATTTGTGGAAAATGACAAATATTACACTATGCATAATAGAATGAACGAATATGGGTTTTATTGCTCAAACCCACAAAAAGAGAATCTAATATAGCTTGAATAAAAACTCGGTAGAGAAAACAGAAATGGGTAACTCATTACATTAACTGCACATTCATAATGCATTCATAATGCATTCATAAGCAGCATGTAAGTACAACTTAACATCCTAACATCCCTTAGCAGCTTTAATATTAATAGTGAACATCATATGATAATAACAAACATGTATAATAATATAGTGTTTATTATAAATTTGTGAAGCAGTTTAGCTCATAGATATTCTTGATATGTTCCAACCTATGATTATTAACACCCGACTCAAATAATTTAACCCTGCTTGTGTTTTCATCATACTGTACTAATGAAATTTGCACAAAATTAATTAATTCTTCCAACACCTGAGTCCCCATCATGCTGGTTCTGAATGAGTTTGGCAGCTCTAGCTAGTCCTCCTCCATCCTGGGTCTTTGTAAGTGTCACTATGACATCGATAGGAATGGCAATGAAGTCTCAGTGCCAAAACAGGTTTTATAAGAGGGCAGTACTGTCTGTGATGATGAAGAAAATAACTCTTGTATGTATCTGGAAAGGATGATACTGAGGTTTCAAAGGGTGCGACATAGCCGTGCAGAATAACATCTGGACTGAAGGGTGATGCATCGATTTTATGCAGTGTATAATTCCTGAAATAACCCCTTTTATTTCCAGGACAAATGTAGGTGTGACCATCGGAAAAACTGATGAGCAACCATGTGATTCAGGGGATTCATTGAGACGCCTAGTATCCTTTGAGTTCCTTAGGCAGGCAGGATGTATCTGTTTGAAAGTCTAGAGATGCTTCAGAACTGCATGACTATGAAAACAAGGTTGCCATTTTCCATTAAAATCCACAGAGAGGTCTTTTTTGTTATGTTTTCAGAGGCACATTTATGACCTTAAAATGAAGGTTTAAAAATGATTAGATTATATAGCAAGCAAACAGTACAATGAGCAACAAACAATGACATATGGCAGTTATAAATGCATCTAGTTGTCACAGAGATGGCAGTATGTTAGCCCAAAGCTATTTCACTGGTGACATTCACAATCGGCATGGGGAGTATTGCCCGCTATAAATTCTAAGTATGTAAACATTACTACACTGCCCAGGATCTTCTGCCTCACTCCTTGTTTCGAACAGAAAAACTTAAATTCTATGATTTCACACATAAACACAAGCACACATAAACATGTATATATTATAGTATATAATTAATATAAATTCGTATAAATGAATGTAAACATATACTTTTATTATGTAACTCATTTCTGTGTTTGACGTTTGGTGTCTACAGCGCAGTAATAGAGCGATTGTTTACTTCACTCATCAGTTGCACATTATATAACACGTAAAAATCTTGTTAATTTAATATCTTACCGGTATCCAGTTTTTCCTGAGAGTTAAGGATGGACGCCCTCTATTGCCCATTGTCTCTAAGTGATGGACTATGCACGGAAAAGGAATACATACGAGTTACCTTTATATAGTTAGAGTTTATGGCTGACTATCAGAGCTTGGACAGGAGAAGCAGCGGAGAGCAGGTGACACATTACATGACCTTTACACGGGTACTGCCGTATTTAACCTAAAATTATATACACGCATTTAATCCAAAATGATGTGCATAGCATTAGCATATTAGATTATACTGTAGGTTGTAGCTACAGTATTCCACAAGCAGCATTCATTTTCAGCGAATCATCCTGCAAAGAAACTGCATAGTTCAAAATGCAGTATATTTTAAGACAAATTAAAAAATTAATAACATTTCTTTCCAGACAAGCATGTCGGACAGTATGTGCTTCTGAAAACTGATTGACCTATAACAGCTTTTTTTTTTTTTCATCAGGTAGGCTAATATAAGCGGCCCCTACGGGTGCCATCTTCTGACGGGGCGCCGACATTGCAATCCGGAGGGTAGGGCGCCCTCAATGAAGTTCGCTAAAACACCGGCTTTATGTTTATTGATGCACCTATTCATTATAAGGGAATTCCCGGGAATTCCCAGACAAGAGGCGGATAGGTTTGAGACCTATGAATAATAGAATGCATTTTTGTCTTGATGGGTTAATTGGAACCTCATTAGGATTCTGGACTAATTTCCGCAATAAGGAACTTGAAAGCCTTCGACCTTAATTAGGCGCCCTCTTAGATTTGCCTCCCCAGTGCAACTGTCCCCACAAATCTATCATTCTTGGCGTCCCGCTTTTTCTCAATTCTGCGCCTCAGTAATTGCTCAGTCTGCAGATCCTTTTTTCTCACCGGCCACAACATCGCTTGACCGGTTCACTACCCATGTAATTATTATATAGCCGCACAATGAAATGTTGCTTTTATCGGAAAATTGTCAGGATATAAAAAAAACCCAGAAGAGTATTCAATGCAACGTAGAAATATCAGATTAATTTCCTTTCTATTAGACATTTTGGGAAAATGTATGAACTTATATTTGAGTCTTTTATTAACATAGGGTCATATTTTCCATTTACTTAATTAATAGCATGTTTTATAACGTGTTTGCGTTCCCTACTGAAAACGCTTTCAAAAAAGGTCAGCAAGATACAGTAGTATATTGATCAGTAAATTATTAATTTATTAATAGCACAAACCATAGTTACTACGCATTCAGTTGAAACCCACTTCATGTTCACCTGCATTTTGTTTCCATTAATTTTCTTTAACTGCTTCTATGAAGGTTGCAGACAGAATAGGCTATATAGCGCAATGATCAATATATTCTGCACATGTACCGCCCCGATAAACGAACGACATGACTAATATGTAATATTATAATAGCTGCCAAGCGTGTTGTAATACAGCGTGTTGAATGTGACTGGCTTGTGTACCGCCTGTCCGAAACCCCCCATGGCTCCCCACGTATTATATGGGGCGGTCTGGAAAGAAGCGTAAAGAAGCGGTTTCATTTGCAGACGCTGACAGGGCGCGCTAGTCTGCTGGGCTCTCAAGCGGAGTGAATTCGGAGCGAAAAGCCGGAGGACGTACTGTCAAAGTGAAACAGCCAACATGAGCAAAGTTCAAGGCGCGATGAAGTGTGTGAAATACCTGCTGTACATATTCAACTTTATATTCTGGGTAAGTAATACACAACAGTTTTAAGATTAGTATGTGTTAATACTGAATGTGTCAATTGGATTAACAGGTTGTTCTTCTTTGATCTGCCAGTAATTCCCCACAACCTGCAAGTACCTTTAGACATTGAGGGGAAAGCATGACTCTCATATGTTGTTAGAGTTAGATCAAGTGCGTCTCATTTGATACTGAAAGCTGAAATGTGTTTTAGGTCTACTTCGTTTGTCAGAGTATATTGTTTTTAAGGCTATTATTATTATTATTATTATTATTATTATTATTATTGTTGTTGTTGTTGTTGTTGTTTTTAGTGAAGCCTGTCAGCATTCTGAAAATTAGATCAGTGTCAAGATTAACAACGCGAGGTTTCGGGTTGATTTGGTTACAACCAACTCATATCGAAGTGATGCTCTTTACGGATCGACCAGACTACGGCTATTTACATTATTCGACAGACTGACATTATAAGTAAGAGAGAGACTCTCAAAATCCAGTGGTCTTAAAAGGCAAAACGATACATAGGGGACAGCATTAAAGAACAATAATGAAACTTCTTACTTGCATCCTGTCATTTTAAAACAATAGTCAAGTTCAGTACCACTTCATAAATAGGCCTATATAATTGTTTTTGAATATATCCGTGACGCAAAGTCTCACAGAAATTATAACTAATGTATGTTCATGCAGCTACTCACAAATTGTGAAAAGGATGGTCTGTCGTAAAATGCCAGTTCGATCGAATTAGGAATATTCTAGTCTAAAAATTTGGGTTTCATAAATATAGACTCCATATAACTGTAACCTAGAATAATTGGATCAGCATATTAACTCAAATGAAACTCGAAGCACTTTTCCGCTCTGACTGATTTGATAGTAAAATATTTTGTTAAACTTGCGGAAAAAATCGGAATATGTCTGGTCTGTTTTCTTGTGTTCATTATTTACTGTACATGCCTGTCATTTCTCGCCAAATGAGGCACGTCCTTGTAATATAGCTGAAATAAAGTAGCTTAAAAGAACTTTTAGCTATTTGTCACCTAAATGCAAATTAGCCTACCAAATAAAGTGCTTGTGTACATTCTCTTAAATTGTTTGTACTGGCGACCATTTAAGAAGGGTTAACAAAAACGGGGCATCCAACCACCCTTTTGTCCAAACTTTACACACAATTAAGCCGTTTCATTAGCTACTCCACCATTCACGCCCATAAAGTGCCGAATTTCTAATGTGTATCTGGACTTCTACTTCTAGGGTTTTTCTTCATTACACTAGAAGCTTTAATTAATTTTTAATGACTGAATATTTATTAGTTTGCGTACAGGCTGCCAACTGAGCTTTGATTCAGGCATTAAAAATTTAAAAGGGAACACCCCCCGTTTAAAAGGGAGCCCCCTAAACACACACACACAGCACCAGCACCACATTAGGACTGCTGGAAAATAACACTGCCGTTTTCTGCAGCTCTGTCATCCGTAGTGGGACTTTTCCTTTCATTTTGCGACTCTTATACAGTGTAGTTTTCCACTCACAGAACTCAGACACTGCTCAGAGGGGTGTGGATGTTGTGTGGATGTCAGGAAGGCAGACCATGGTTCCAAAAAAGGCAGGCAGAAAGAGAGAAGAAATATGAGAGACACAGTGACAAAATTACATCATTAAAATGTTTCCAGTGTCATTTTCAGAAGTTCCAGAAGAGATTTTTAAGCCTTTGTTGATGTATATAGCTGAAATAATTTAGGTTAATTACTTTGTGCAAAGTACAACAGCAGTTTTCTGCTTGGGACTTTTAGTCACAAGTATCATGCCTTAACCGCTGTGTGACATGATGCTAAATTGTTTTACAATTACTTCTCAAGAGACCATATTTCTAAATGGCATCTATAAATGCTTGAATCCATTTGAAACATTTTCCATCTCATTTTCGTTTTTTTAAATGACATGCCACTTCATTAACACAGATGCCTGACTAGCACAGCCCAGCGAAACTCAGCAAGGTCACAGCAACAGGCCCGTAAGAAGGAAAATCAGCGAGTAAGGGGGAAAAATGCGGACAAGAGTTATGTGTGGACAGATAGGGGAGGGGCTGCGAGGGAAACAGTGGCAGAGAAGCTGGTCCCAGGTGGGGCTCGTGGTGAGGGAGGGGCAGGACCGTCATTAATCACACAGGCAAAACAAAAAAAAAAGTTTTTTTCATGCTTTACACAGTCAGAGCTTGAAGTTCACGGGTACTCACCAGTATAGCCGTTACCAGCACCGATGATGCATGGAGCAGCTCCAGCAAAAGGATTTATTAACAAACTGAACAGATCACAAAGGGGAAACTAGACTATAAAGGGAATTAGAGGGGTCCAAACAGGTAAAACTAACACTAGCTAAATCAACTGCAAAATAAAAACATAAACACTGGAACTACAGCTAGACTGGGACCAGTAAAGCATGAAGAGTAGGAGCACAGCCACAAACACCAGAACAACTACAAGCTACAAACTCCAGTAATACAGTAAAATCCCATTATAACGGACTTCAAGGGACCCGGTAAAACTGTCCGTTACATCTAAAGTTGCTGTATGCGCAGAACACAATTACAGGACACCATTTACTCATGCCACACCCCAGCAGACACACTTGTGGTGTAGATTATTATATTGTACATGTAGTAGATGCGTGACTATTAATAATCCTGACTACGTATCTGCGCTGGATATCACCGGCACGCCACGCGCATTATAGGCAGAGCTGCATGTCAGTTATAGCAGAACAAAACTACAGCTAAAAACAGCCTTGTGACCAAATTGTTCGTCCGTTATAAGCAAAATTCCGTTATATGCCAGTCCGCTGTATCCAATGCTATTTCTGCACCGGGACCAGAGGACCTTGTCTGTTATAGACGATATTCCGAATCCAGTATAATGGGATTTTACTATATACAAATACAAATGCAATGACTGACTTACATATGAAGGGAGGGCAGGCACTTAAATCAAGACAGATAACGAGGGATAACATGGGGCAAGTGTGGACCATAACAAAATCAACCAAGCAGTACAGCATGGGACAACAAGAAATAGGTGGAATAAATTACAATTAACAAACACTAGGAAAAGACAAGGAACAAAAGTACAAGCAGAACATAAAAAACAAGAGTAAACCTAAACAGGGGCATGAAGATAACAGATAATAAGGCAGGGGTGTCAAACTCCAGTCCTGGGGGGCCGGAGCCCTGCACGGTTTTTGGTTTACCCTCGTTTAACACACCTGATTCAATTCCTTGTGCTAATTACAACACAACTCTTGAGCTGAATCATTTATGGTAGAATAGGAAACTACTACTAAACTACACAGGGCTCCGGCTCCCTGCACAAAGGAAAACAGGAAATCAATAAATGTTAAATGATAGATGAGGTTGGTTTCTGGTCAGCTTTGACCTCAAGACTGGAGAAGTTGAACTTCTGTGCCACACAATGAACCCATTGAACTATGCAGCAGTTTAGGGATCCTACAAGGCAGAGAAGGGGAAGCAGGAGGACCAGCGCCACCTGTGGGCTAAAAGTGGAAAAGACATATAGGACAGGGTCAGATGTCCACCGATCCTGGAGTACTGGCACCTGTCAATATCTGCTAGTACTGAATAAAAAGAGAACTATCACTTGTCTTTCCCCACTACAAGCGTCTCCCAGCTCACAGAGAGTCTTTGCAGGTCATAATCAGCACTAAAAAAACAGGGATGAATGGGAATAAAACCAGAAATCAGGAGTGCCACACAGGTGGAAGGCTGCGTGACTCTCAAGTGCGGGATGTGACCTTGTGTACATCTGTTGTGATTGTCTTCCTTTCTGTGGAAAGCACTCACTGGATAGTGTTTCTCTCCCTGCCAGACATTGTTTGAAAAGTTTCATCTGACCTAGTTTCCATCTTGCTGTTAACAGGAATGTTATAAAACAAACCCTCTGGGTTCCAGGGCCTGTCCTTTGCAGTCTGGTTTAAATCCAAGCGCCAATTCAGTCTTTTACTGGGCAGATTAATGTGTAGATACCGTACACAACCAATAAATGGCTTGTTATCGCAAAGTAAAATCCCTGAATTGCCTTTATCAAAGTATAGTCTAGAACAAAATGATCATTGTCATTCTTGTACTCCAGTGATATGCCCCTTTCTGTGCTTACACTGGAAATAAGGAACGTCTTTTAATGTTCTGTAAAGGATGACATGTGGAGGCAATATACAGACATCAGATTGATGTTGTCATAAATAAGGTGTGAAGCTCAAGATGACACGCAGTACCGATGAGATCTTTTTTTTGAGGCATAGTGATGGATAATCCTCAGCGTCATTCAAGCTGCAGCATTTGGAGGCTGAGAATAGACCCCATACTCCCTATATATGCATGCAGTGGTCAGTGGTTTAGTAGTGATGCGTTAGAAGGCTGTTGGATCAAGTCCCAGTGATGTCAACTGTTGTTGTAAGCTTGAGCATGATATTGATTATAAATCAAACCAGCAAAATGTAAATATGCAGGACTTTCTTTGTACGTGGACTTTTACGAGGATAAAATGGTGTGTCTGTTTGTAACATGAGTGTCACCAGCATATGCTTTCACCTATGTTGTGTACATTTGAGGGGAAGTGTGGCTCCTGGACAGTGGTGCCCATTGAGCGCTGTGGGGTATTTAAGATATAATGGGAAGTGCAAGTAATAAATGGGGAGCCTTAGGCACAGTGGCCCTAGCCTCAGCCTTTCTCCTCCTCTCTCTGCGCTTTCTTCAAGCACTGCCACGAGTTTACATTTCAGTACAGGCCGTCAGTGTTCCAGCTCTGTCTTCCATCTCTCACTCGCACTCTCTTTCTGTCATGCCTCTCAGATGGAACACCTTCCTCATAGTTGGCTTTGGCCTCTTGGCCCGGGCACTTAGGTCCTAAAGCGCACTTAGGATCCTTTATTTCTTCCTCTGTTGCAGTAGGTTGGCAGTGAGCACATCAGGAGTATCAAGTCAGGAACCTCGCCTGGTTTCAGGCGGCTCAAAGTCCAGTTTTGAAAGAATGGTAGCAGTAGCTTGTCCCTACATTTACACCATCCCAAAATGTGCCAAGTTCGTTTGTCGTACTGTCCTGAGACTCCCCTGCCGGGACATTATAGAACATTCACTGTGGCCCCCCAGGCATCAGCTGAGAAGGGGCCGACCTGTGAACTTCCTTCAGGAGTGTAGGAACACAGGGACAGTGGGTGACCTTACGAGTGCATGAAAAGTGGCAGTTAATTGCTGGAGACTGTTTCTGAGGTGACAGTGAAATACCATGAAAGCAAAAAGAATCAGGTAATTCTACACTTGGGGGGTTTTTCTAGACTGTGACTTTAGCGGTTAGCAGGGTAGCCTCACACCTCCAGGCTTGGGGGTTTGCATACTCCCGTGCTGGAATCGGTGGTGCATAACTGCCGTCAGTGTGTGTCCTGCGATAGACTGGCATCCCGCCCAGGGTGCCCCCTGCCCTCTGATTCCTGGGACAGACTCCAGGCTCACTGTGACTCTGTAAATGATTCTGGAAGATAGATGGATGGATGGTTTTTCCTAGAGCTCTATGTTATGCCGCACACATCTCTTTCTGGTTATTATCAATGTCTATATACACTGATGACTCTTGTGATCGTCATTAAAATGCCCTGCCATTAGTGCTACAGTAGCCCTTCTCTTAGTTCGTACCAGACAGGATAGCCTTTATTCGCATCTCGTATCGACAAGTAATCCAGCACCCAGTTGGCAGTTCATGGCTTTTTTCTCCTCATATCTCTGTCAGTGGCTCCTCACCACAGCTGACCACAGAAACCCAGAAACCTTTGCTGTTTTGGAGATGCTCTGATCTTGTCATCTGGCCAAAACGATTCGGTCCAAGTCACCCAGATCCTGCCCATTTCTTCTGCATTCGGCATGTCGATCACGAGTACCGAATGTTAATTTACTATGTAATAGATCTCAGACCTTGACACGGTTTATTTGATATAGTCGATATTATTCTCTTCACATCGGTCGTAATGTTTTGGCTTATCAGTGTAAGTTCTGATGTAATGATACAGTCAGCTCACGGTTTGTTTTGATAGATGATTCAGGGCTAGTTGATACAGTCAAAATAAGACTGAAAATAAATGAAGATCTGACCATTCTTATGTATTCCTTTTTAGGCATGTACATTTACAAAAAAAGGGCATTTTCAAATTACTTACGTTACTCTAGCGCTTTTTTTCCCTTATTCTGCAGACTGCAGTGCAAAATGCAAAAATTAAATCTCAAAAAATTGAAATTGTGCCTTTTCTGTCCATCTGTGTTAACATTAATAAATGATTTCATGCCACGGTGCATTGTTACACGCTTACAATGTGCATCATCATATATTTGAATCATGAAATATCGTGCCACAGTGCACTGCTACACCCCTAGTGTAAGTACAAATAGTCTCCACAAAAGCCTGTTTAGAATTCACACTGCTGTGGATTTATGCCTGACACACAGTGACTGTACTCTAGCATCAATTTATTCTTTCATAAGAATATTTGAGCTTAGACATTCGGCAGGTGTGTATTCTGTGAATCTATTTTTCACATGAACAATAAACTTCTTTGCTCATTAAACATAAGTGACACAAAACTGCTCTGTGTCGCATTGTGTCGGCCAAACAGAAAACACCTGAAGCCTCTGTTATCTTAAAGCTGCCTCTCTAACGCTCTCCATAAAGCCATACTAGACAGTTTTATGTATATTGTCTTTTATATTGCTTTGTAGCTGGCTGTAAACTATCATAACTGGAACTGAGGTCAAAGCTCTGAACTATTCCTGTTTAATAGCATCACCACCATACAATACTTGCCATATTTCTGTGCTTCTTTTTAATCACTGTAAGCAATGAAATCATTCAATGTAGGTATTGTTGTCAATACGTTTAAACAAAACTATTCAAATAAAAAGCGCTGGTCGCTGATTATATCCCATCTTTATCATAAATACATCAAAATGTGTTTTGTGTACTGCACGCTGTAATTACACATCACGGCTGAGCTCCTTTCCGTCAGCTTGAGCCTGGCTGGCACATCACTGTTGTGGCATTTTTTCTTGAACATGTTTTTTGTATTTAGTCACTGTTCTTCAAGACGTGTTGGAACAAGTCGAAAATGGAATATTCGCAAGTTTAGTTTAGTTCTAAATTTGAGCATGTGAGCATCGTTCAGATTAGGGGACTTAACTGGGTTACGCTCGAACAATGCCCTCGTGGGGACAGGTCTGTGCTTGGATCCCGTCTACATCTCTGGCCCCGGGGACAGGGCGGGGGAGCGGGAGGCATCGTGCGGAGTGCATCTTGTGGGTGGTGTCACTTGGGCCGACAGCAAGCCTTTGTCCCCGTGTCTGAGGGGACAGGGTGGCTGTTGTAACAGGAGTGCGGGAGGGAGTGGATGACGTGTCGGATAATGGGCATGTGGGGGGGGGGGGGGGGAGACTGGTACAGAGGGTGGCGGGAACGATGCCCCGGAGTCCACAGGGCTGTGCCTGCAACATGGGGTCGCCAGCTCAGGGGGTGGGTCAGGCTACGCTTGATGGGAGGTGGGGGTGACCAGGTCACTGTACATCTTGGCTTCCCACGTTTCACCTCCTTTTCAAAATGGGTGAAGTTCTCTGTACACATAGCAGTTCACTTTGAGGAATAGCATCTGTTGAGCAAATAAATTGAAAGATTAAATCCAGTAATATGGAGTAATGTGACCTGTGGTCCTCTCCACTTAGTGCTGTGCTAGAAGTTAAGACTTTCGTGCCTCTGGTAGGCATCTCCACTCAGTATACTTGAAAGAAGAGCAGATCCCAACATGCTAAACTGAAATTGTTCTTTGTGCTGATGACTTCTAGATGCATGCCCCTGTTTTGGGTGTGGGACCAAGTCAAATACAGTCATAGCTGCTTGTTTATAGGCACCAAACACACGTCTAAGTAGAAGGGTGTCCACAGAAGATGTGACGTGTGAGAGACACCATGCTGTTAGAGGAACACAGGATTGCTATATTGCTAGGGCACTCTGTAGCTAATCTCTGCCTTAACTCAAAATAATGTCTTTTTTCTGCTGCACCAAAAACAAAAAGCTTGTTTCTAAGCTGAGGATGATAACTGCATATCTAGGAACCACACCACCTCTGGCATTCTGTGAAACAACCCAGAACCTGTGATTTCTGCATCACACGACCCTAATGTCAGTCCTCAGAGACATTCTGTAAGAGGAGAAAAAAAATGTGTACCTGTGGGCTGACATCGGCAACAAAAATAAACCAGTAATGAGTGTTTTCCTGTGTTTAGCTTATGTCATCGTGGTTTCTAGAGACCAAGATGTTCTTGACAGGGAGTTATTGAATATCAAGTGAGTGTTACGTTGTCATATTTCGACGAGGAGCTGCTAATTGTGGATGGCCTCAACACAAACCCCACCACCCACAAATCACCTTGGGCAACACCTTGCAGTTACAGTTCACAGAGTGATCCAGTTGGTGGATCACAGTGCAGTCAAGTAACCATCACTTCCAGTGCGCGCAGTGTGAGTCAAAAAGTGGCTGCTAATTCCAGTTGGGTTTTGTTGTGCAAGTCAAAGAAAGAACTAGCCTGGGGGGCTAAGAAGAAATAGTGGGTGGGGTGGGATGTCGAGGAAAAAGCCGTCTTCTAGGAATGTGTGTCATTTAAGGGCATCCAGGACATTGGGTTAAACAGGATGAGTAAGTGAATGTTGATTGATTTGATTTTCTTGGCCTTTTCCCTGCTCTACTTCACAGCTGGGGGGCTCCTTGGTCCTGGCAGTAGGCCTGTGGCTCCGTTTTG
Source organism: Mormyrus hasselquistii (assembly GCA_026779605.1). Classification (NCBI taxonomy): domain Eukaryota; kingdom Metazoa; phylum Chordata; class Actinopteri; order Osteoglossiformes; family Mormyridae; genus Mormyrus; species Mormyrus hasselquistii. Next base: position 25,904,752 of record JAODKE010000138.1, read on the forward strand.
ATCCAGACACCAGGGCACTGTTCAGTGAAGAAAACGCACCAGACACCTACTTCTTGGGTGAGTGCAGATCCAAGCCCTTTCTCCCCAAAAGCCGTGAGCCGTATGTATACAGGCAATCCCCAAAGTAGTGCGTGCATTTCTTATTACAAACCATTGAATTTAACCCAAATTTTTTATATAATAGACTTCATGGCAGTTCGTACTGTAAGTATGAGTTGTTCATAACCTGGAAGTTCTGAATCCAGGGCCCGCTCGTATAAACCTTATGTATAAGTATAATCGGTTTATTAGACTTAATAAATAATTTCCCCAACCGATTATAACTGGTATTGAGACAAGTCAAGTCTAACCTGATCAAATACTGATACTATCTACATGACACCAAAGATTTCCCAGGAATAGAATCAGGCAATCAGTTGTTCTTATGAATTGTTTTACAGTAGGTATCTGCTAGTGTTGCATTCTTTAGATTTACTTGTAAAAGCTTTTAAGCAAGTGGCTACCATTCATATTTTTGTATTTCACAGCCTCTTGTGCTAAATTAAATGGCTTTTTCGAGACCCACTAACGCCTGAGGATAGCTAATTTGAGATTGATTCTATTTTAAGGACTGAACATTTCACAACAAGGTGGTGGGGGGGGGGTGGAGCTGTGGATCTACAGTAAATGTCATGAGAATAAATGCAAACATGGTAAACCACAGGACAATGTCACATAAAGTGGGGGAGTATCCCGGTGAATATTTAGAACGGGAATTCCCCCCAAAAAATAATGCAACTCTTTTAAGATACGGAGACACAATCGTGTGATCCCAGCCGGTCGCTATGACGACTTCACACTGGTGGCAAGCAAATGATGTCGTCTTCTACATCTTTTGTGTAGCATCATTTTGAAATCTAAGGCTATTATTAGAGGAGAACAGACAGAGCCATTGTAATATTCATTGTAATTTTTCATTAGACAATGAAGGAAATTTGAAAAACGTAGCCCATTGTTTAAATGACATCAGAACCGAAGTGTCTCATCATATGATGTCATCAGTCTCCATTCTTTTGGCCCCTTCCCAGTAGAGGCAGTGCTGTCCTGGCTGTGGGGGCAGGATTGCAGCAGGAGCTCCCTGAATGTAGTACACCGGCTTGGTTTAGCAGCACACTGCACATGTGACTTATTTACGGGTATCTTAATGACTCAGGGCAGATAGGGAATCGTTGGCATGACTACCAAAGCAACAGATGCAATAAGCAGTCAAATCTGCATCGAGGCTGCGTCGTACTTGCAAACCTTCAGTCGAACTCCTGAGCAGGCAAGCCCACAGCCGGAGATTACATGCCATAATAATATGACATGTAGCTATGCAAGGAAGGTCTTTCATTGCTTCAAAGGTATTTCATTTTGGCATTGAGGGGAACACCTTGCATCATAAGATGGCTGTTGAATTGCAGGCGTCACTAGTGTCATTCAATGACAAAATGGGATGAGGAACATGATGCATAGGATCATGTTACATTTACTCACACATTACATAATGCTGTTTACCAGAGAAGCTAACTTTAATTTTACTTGAGGATATGTCATTTCCTTTTCTTAAACTGGTCACAAGTTTAGTACCGCTGAACTGTTCCCACGCAAATATGGAGCTCAGTGACCAACCTTGGTCCAAACATACTGTAAGTCCCACCTGTGTGACTCATGGTTCAGCAGATTCACCGCAGCGCTCGTTCATTGCTGTGGCATCTGATTCACAAGAGCGCAGCCAAGAGGATGTGACATGACAGACCAGTGACTGATTATGGGATCTCACGCACGGGTGTCTCTATGGTAACACAATAAATATTATCTTGGACATCTTTAGAAAGCATAAGGGATGAAAACAGACGGTGCCCTCATTTCATTTTGTTTCAATTTGTCTCTCATTATAGTCTTTCGGAATACCCATGGCTGAGGCCAGCAAAGTATTGTGGGCTGAGTGGAAATTTCTGGAAGGTGTGTTATAGCGCACACCCATCAGGCCATAAATTCAGGACTGCATAAATTCCATGGCATCCATCTGGGCCCAGTTCACACTGTCACACCACTCCGTTTTTTTTATTGGCTTCTCAACTTTAAATTGTTTGTACCAAGTTGAGTTTTAAGGGCTTTTCTCCATGTAACACAATTCATAAAAATCTGTCAGCTTGCCCATAGTCAAAGGTGTCCCGAAGCTCAAAATATCTGGTGGCTCCCTAAAAATATCTCCTCGTAGGCTGTCTGGGGCACATATGAGTTCATCATGTTGCAAGCAACCAGTTGGCAGAGTTTCTTGTTTTTGTGCTGTTTTTCTGCCTCCAGAACCTGGCCCCATGACCACTGAATGAAAGCACTAGATCTTAATGCAGACCCCGCACAATGTTCGGCGCACCTGTCTTTATAGCTCTTAATGCAGACCACGCACGGTGTTCGGCGCACCTGTCTTTATAACTCTTAATGCAGACCACGCACGATGTTCGGCGCACCTGTCTTTATAACTCTTAATGCAGACCACGCACGGTGTTCGGCGCACCTGTCTTTAAAGTAGGGGTGTGGTTCGCTAAGGTCTCATTCTAGATATACAGACATCAATAGTTGAGTGAACAGCAGTCTTCAGCTGAAGAAGAGCTTTTGGCTTCAGTGCAATACATTTCAGAAGTAAACAACAAGTAAATTCTCATGGGGTTTTCGCTTTAAAAGACACCCCTGTGGATTAATTATGCGGCATCTGCAGTCCCTCTCTGAGAATTATGGTAACCGACCCCCCGCCTCCTCATACCCCACCTAGAGCCAGGGACAATGGGGGGGCTTTGATAATGAGGAGGGTGAGACCCAGGGGGAGTTGACTGAAACACCATTGCATTCCCCCCCCCCCCCCCCAGACAGTGACCCAAACAGACAGATGTGGTGCCAAGCCTTGCCTTTGTCTATCACACCCTATCGCTCTCCCCCTTTGTTTTAGGGTACTGCCAGTCACGGCAGGAAAGTGGCGCAGGGAGGTCTCCCGCCTCCCTCGACTCGGCAAAGCCGCTCACTAATGAGATACTGGGACATGGTTTGGGGACCTGGAGAATCGATGGGGGGAGGTGCTGGTGGTGGCCTTCTTTTCTCATGCTGGAGAGTGAAAACACTGGTGAGGGAGAGGGGCATTGTGGGTAGGCGGCAGTGGCTTGGGGGCATCTTCCCATGTTAAGCTCATTACTGGCACCTGCTGGGTCCTCTTCCTCTCCCCACTGTAAATGCACATCACCCCCCAGGTTAATGGAGACTCATAAAAGCCCCCCCCCTCTTTAAAACCCCAGCTGTACCCTGCAACCTGCTCTAATTATGGGGGTGACGCTGTCACATCCCAGTAGCTATAGCCGGGTCTAAGTGATGCCAGGATCTGCGGCTTGTGCTGTTTTCTGGGACAGTTCACCTTCATTATCGGTTGCCGCAGTCAAACACAGGAGTGCAGATGAATATTAATGGTCTGAGCTTTTCCTGCCCCGTTTAATTCCAGCTCAGTTCTTCTGTTTGTATTTCTAAGCCAATGGCATGGAAACCTTTTATTTGTTGTTGTTTTTAAGTAATGTAACATTGGGCATATTTATCTGAGCAGCCATAACTTGAAAAGGCAAAAGTTGGTGCAACAACAGGACCCCCAGCACAATACACCGGTTCGTCATCATTTACAAACTATGACTCCGGTCCTCGAGGACCCACAGCCGGTCCTCCGAGCTCCCTGCCACACAGTCCACATTTTCGCTACCTCCAAGCTCCCAGCGAGCTAAAATGTGGACTGTCTGTGGGTCTCCAAGGACCGGATTGGGAAACTCTGCTCTAGCTGAACAGTGAAGTTTATGAAACCTTGACAGGTGTGCAGCTTGGACTGTGTACAGTAGATTATGTGTATAATGCGGGCAGATGAAGATGAAAAGCCTATTAAAAGGCCAACACTTTGAACTGGCAAATTGATTCAGTTTGGTAGCTGGTCATTCTGTGCTTGGGTTCAAAAGATTCTAAGTCTGCTCCATGTGGATGAGTTTCCGAATTGATACGAGGGGGAAAGCATGATGGAGGAAGATTTATGTTTAAATTCAGGAAGCTTTGGAGATTTAAACTGGGCTCTATTTTACTTTGTTCAAAATAATGACTAAGATGACATGCCTGCCCTTTATGATGACACGATGTGCTGCTTCGAATGAAATATTATAACAAATTGATTGTTAGATATTGATTCTTGGCATTATTATTGGAGTGTGACAGGTGGTGATAGAATACGTGGTATCTGTAGCAGGGCTGTGTGTTTATCCTTCCTGCATATAACAAGTCCCTGAGGATTTTCCTTGCCATGGAGCCAGTCTCCAAGTGCAAGGCACCCGGAGCCAAGCTGCTAGCTAACAAGCTAACAAATCCACTCTACGCTGATGAACGTCTGCTAAGAGTAAGAGACTATAGGCAATGTATTCAGCTGGGACTGTTTTAGTTACACACTAATGTTCATTCTGCTCATTATTTTCAAAATCCAGCAAGAGCCATCAGCCTTGTTCTTATCACGCATGTCCTTCCCCAGTTCAGAGTTTCTCTTTGTGAACCACGGGGGTATGAACTGTGAAGAAAAATATGCAAAATTCATTCCAAACAATGGCTTTAAAATGTAACACTTGTCATGCGTTTGCACTTTTGATTTCTATAGACTATATGTCTGCTTTCTGGTATTTTGAAAATGTTGTATGAACGAATGATACTTCTGTCTCTTGCTCTCATTGACATCTCTGATCTAGTCCCAAATCAAGCCTCTTAATTTCTGTAAAATCACCTACATTGCTGTGCTGCACTGCCCCCTTCTGGTTATGACTGGTAACTGTAAATTGCCACCGAGGCACAACTGCAGCACTGCACGCTGTGAGGTTGATTATAGTACGTATTTACTGAAGTTATCACTCCAAAAGCCAGGTCATGGACAGACTCTTTGTTCATACTGAAACTGCCATACACTGGCATAGTTTTTGTGGGTAACTCCCAATATATGACTGATTTTTTGTCCCAGGATACATTAGGCTTTTATAAGTGATAAGGCAATGGTTATTTTACCAGTACTGCCCGTGATGAGCTGAATCATGTCAAATTCCATATGCCTTCTGAAGATTTAATGACAACATTGAATTAGTATAAGTGTCTAACCTGCGCTTTAGCACCCTCTACAGGACAGTCATTCTTATTATCCGAGCAGTGCTGAAGTTTTTTTGCCTAGGAGAAAGTTTTCCCCCTGCTGGCCAATTGTTGCCATATAATACAGTAACGTGGTTTCGATTCAGTTACACAAGCATATTGTGCTAGCAGCAGCGTTTACCTTAAAATATTTATCATGTACATTAGAACCCATAACTACACCATATATATATATATATATATGTGTGTGTGTGTGTGTGTGTGTGTATAAATAATGGATCCTGATCACCTAGCTTCTCAAGCGGCTTTGCCATAGTGATGGTCCCTCTTTCCACCAGGCGTGTACATCTTGATCGGGGTCGGAGGACTCATGATGCTGGTGGGGTTCTTCGGGTGCTGCGGGACAGTCCGGGAATCGCAGTGTCTTCTGGGATCGGTGAGCAAACGCTCTGCCTCAGCCTGACCCCTAATGTATATAGTGTCCTTTTCCTCCATAAACACTGTGGATAGTTTACATACAGCCCAAGCAGAGCACAGTGCTCTCTGTCTGGCCACAGTTGACGGGGGATGTTCTGTCCTCTGGTCTGTCTCTGCTTACAGTTCTTCGCCTGTCTCCTGATCATCTTTGGCGCTGAGGTTGCTGCTGGAATTTTTGGGTTTTTAAACAAAGATAAGGTACGTGTAACAGATTCCCCAAGAAGAGGGGAATCACATGGCTCTCCTGGATTGTTGGGGTTTTGAAGCAAAGGTACATTAGATGAAGTGTTTCGAAGGAAAATTGTAGGCAACTAAATCATACAATCAAAAAGGAAATTACCTAAATGCTGGTTGGAGTTTTTAAAACTGTTTCAGCTTTTGAGATTAACTAGTAAATTGATTCGTTTAACCCTATAAAATTCAATGAAGCTCAGTTTGAAGTGTCAAACTAAAATTTCCAATGAATAGTTTGATTGATAAAGTATATAATAAATCCCCAGCTCATCTTTAAATTGGAAATGTGTTAACTGGGGCATCATGTGGATCACAGTGGATCATTGTTTAGCACTGTAGTTTCACACCTGCAAGGTCATGTAGTTAATTTCCAGCACTGTGTGAACAGGCTTCCTCCAGATACTCCTGTGCCCCTCCAGAGACTAAAGAAGACATGCTGTTTTTGTAAATTTGCTCCTCTAAATTTCCTATGTTGATATAAGCCGTGTGACTGATATTTTTCATTACAGATCATTGAGGAAGTGCAAGGCTTCTACAGTGAATCAGAAGATGAGAACAACAACGGTACAGTGGTGAACATGTACCACAAAGTTGTAAGTGCAGTTTCAGTCCATTCTAGGGATGATACCTCCTTCAGGTCCCAGCAGTTAACTAGGGTGACCATGTCAGGGAGGACACTTTGAGCTACTTCGGGTTTTACAAACTACTTTCAAACTGAAAGGCTCCTGTGTTTGGCT
>JAODKE010000138.1:25911459-25923508 GCA_026779605.1 Mormyrus hasselquistii
CAGCAATAGCGCAGTGCTCAAGTGAAATCCAGGTCCTTTTAATTGAAATGGTAATTTACAAATCCTGTCCTAGCTCACACTGTCCTCCCTGACATGGATTACCTGGTCACCCTAAGTTAACAATGAACTGATGAGACAATGAGTACAGATATTCCAGTCCTCTTGTTGCCACTACTCCAACCTCAGTGAGAGTTAGCACGTCTCTGTTCTGCTGTGCTCATCTCCGGAATGCTCTGACGGTTACAGCTCTCTATCTCCCCTTGCAGTTGGATTGCTGTGGAAGCAGCACGTCAAACAATTCCCTGTGCCCTGAAACTGATCCAAAACCCAAGGTGGGGAGTTATCCTCTGCGGAATGTTTTGAGATAGCCTAATCTCTGAAAGAGTGAGCCGTGACAACTAAAAGCAGGTGCAGAGTGTAACTCACAATCGGAATGTGTTTCAGGACTGCGAGGAGGCCATAAAAGACTTTTTAAACAGCAAGCTCTACATCATTGGATACGTGGGGATTGGCATTGCTGGAATCATGGTATGGAAATACACGCCTGGGAATTACACAGAAACAATGAGTGCAGCTCACATTCCGCGGCCAGTCTATTGGGGACACCTGCTTGCTAATTCAAACAACTGAACACACACAGCACATAGACAGGGGCAGGAGGTTCCGGTGCGGTTTGGTAAAGCTTTGACTAAACCTCCAAATCTATATGATTTTCAGTGTGGTGTCATCGGTGGTGCCATATGTGGCAGTTCTAGCATCTCAGAAATAGCTTCAGTCTTGATATTTTCATGCACCGGTGTCTAGACTGGACAGAGAATGGTGCAATAAACAAAAAACACACAGCTCTGTACAAAGGAAGTGTCCAAAATGGCTTCTCTGAATGCACAACTCATCTTCCCTTGAAGGTCTTCTGTAGACAAAAATAGGTCCAACTCATACTTACACCCAGGACTTGCTAGGTATTCCTAATTAAGTAGCCACTGGATGATTGCTAGATACAGTTTAATAATTTCACGGATGGCCTGCAACATCACTGTAAACTGGCAAACAGCTCCCACAAACAGTAACATATTGTATATAATTCTCGTAACTGGATGCGGTGCTTGACTACGTTCTGTTTTCTCTTTCCCACCCTCTCAGATTATCGGGATGATCTTCAGTATGGTGCTGTGCTGTGCGATACGGAACAACCGAGAAGTCATTTAGAGGTCCTCAAGCAACCCCCCCATCCCCAATACCCTCACTCCTTCCCTCTGTCCCAGGTCCCCCTGCCCCAGCCAAGCAAATCTCCATGGCGCCATCCTGAGGGTGGTACAGGCTGAAGAACGGGGGGATTCCCCCTTCCCACATAAGCGTGCCGACATTACCACCGTCCGGCCCGGTGATGTCACCGATGAGTGCCATTACCAGGATCCCCTCACGTGGGCCAGGACGGTTTTCCTCGGATCTCTTCCTCTCCCCTCTCACTTGTAACCCGTTAACTTATTGACTGAGCAAGTCCCGCCAGAGCCACTTGCTGCTGCACTGTGATGTCCACAGCCTTAATGGCCACCAGAGACCATTTGTCATGGTTCCACAAAGACCAATGCCTGACTGACAGTGACGTGACTACTTTGATGCTATGTAAGGGCGACACTGACCCCTTCACATCAGCAGTCATCCACTTAATACCATTAACTTGGCTTAAATACACACCTTCGCTAGTTTAATTTAATCACATTCCTTGATCACTTTCCCAAGGAAGGTCACCAACATGAAAAGACTTTTCTCCTCTCCTCAGGATATTGTCAAGCAGACATATTAAAATTAGTCACGGCATCCCTTCAATGCTGTGCAAGAGTTTGGGAGACGCATATCTGGTGCCCTGTCCAAAGGAATTGCTTGGGGAGGCGGGTGGCATCCAGTCAAAGGGGCTGCCCTTTAATAACCGTCCAGACAGGTCAGGTGATGCCAGGTAGTGCTGGCAGCTGGAATAAAATATGACATAGAGAACGGAGCGTGGCCCAGGCTGCCCCCTTACGTGCATGTCCTGAAACAGAAGTGATGGCACGGTGGCATGTACATTTTGTGTGAATTTGACTTTGTCCATTTTTTTAAAGGAATGCACTATTAAGGGTGTAATGTACTGGTGACTTGTAGATGTAGAGAGTGTTTTCCATGTTAAGAAAGACGGCTGTTCTAAATATGGCGACTGTTAGAGTGCCTTTGTTTTTGTAAATCAGAAAAATACCCCTTAATTTATAGAATTTTTTTTTTTTATTACTTGTGGGTAGCAAGATGCTAAACAATTTTTGGTAGAAATTGAAGAAGAGGATTTGACACTTTTTTTACGTTTACATCACATTTACATTTATTAAGCCGATGCTTTTGTCAAAAGTGATGAACAAGTGAGGCAGATAATAGATCACTATTTTATTTCACTAGCACTGTTGTTGTGATTCCTAATTCTTTGCTAAGTCCCGTATAAGATCTGGGGTTTAACTTTGAGAAATTCAAGCTAAGCCGCATTCTGAGGCACAACATGCCATATTCAGCAAACATACAGCATTCTCACAAACATTTTGCCTACTTTGTCAGTTGTACCCTTTCCATCACCTGGTTTTTACTTGTCTCCTTCAATAAAATTAGGATGATTTCCTGATAAGAATTATAGAAATAGACCTCTGATAGTCTCTGCATCATCACATATATAGGAAGATAAAAGGCAAGACAGAAAAGAAATGGCATACACAGTAGCCAAATTTGAGTACAAAAACAGTTACGGGTGATTGCAGTACGGTACTGTTCATGTTTGAAGTGTTTTTTAAGCTCCGAATAGGGTCTTTACTACCTTCTTAACAAACATTAGCAGAAATTTCATCAAGGGCATCACATGCTGTACATAATTCCTCCCGACTCAATTGTCAGAACAGTAAGAGAGTGTCTAAGAGCTGTACCTGTGTACAGTGAGGAAAGAAACCCTTTCAGTTACATGATTCTTTCAGATTTTAACTGCAAATGTAATTGGTGTAATTTGACAGTTTAGCACTACGGCTTTTCAAAATTGTAGAAATGAGAACTAATAAACTTTTGTAGAATTACTTGACCCTCTGTCTCCCTGAGCTACCTGCAAGTATTAGTGTATTTAAATGCATGTTGTGCTTTTCTTAAACTCATCTGAGTTTGCTAAATGGGAATTTTGATAGTTCTTGAATTACTCGTTCACCAGATTTATCATACCTTAAGAACTACTGTTTCAAACCTTTTTAAAATTGTTAAAATGGGTGAACTGACCTTGGATCCGAATCAAGTGTGACATGCATTGTACCACTTAGGTCATTTCCAGTCTTTTGCTTTTTCACACCATTTCCTTCCCAACAGGCCAACACCCACACTAAACTCGAAAACTATTTTTCTGGTTCACTGCATTGCATAACTTAAACTGAATTCTGTGTAAAATCATCAAACCATTTAGCAAGGCAATGATATCCTGGAACAGAAGGTATTTTCTTTCAAACAATTCAAATTCTTTCAAACAGCCAAATAAACATGCTGCCATGTGGTGCTTATAGTAGAGAAAATTGCCATATAAATTTTCGTGGACTGTAAGCCACGCTTTTGTTTTTTAAAAAAAATTGGACCATAATCGAGACCAGGGTGAAAAATAGCTCATAACTGGAGACTGCCCTAGCTATAATGGTCAGATTCAAAACAGGAATTTTGTGTTCATTTCAAAGTAGGGCTGCAGCGATTAGTCAACATAGCTGATGATGTCCAGACTGAAAATGCGTATTTTTGAAAATAATTAATGAAATTTCTAAAACGCTTCAAGTCATTATAGCAAAGTGTGATTACGTAGTGATATTAACGGAAAATATTTGTTATAATGAATTGAAGCGCTTATTATGGACGCATATTCAGCATGGTTTAATGGCATACTACAGGGGCACTAGTGGTATGCACGAGCAGCTGAAGAGAAAACAAACAGGCGCTATTCTGGATCAGCGACGGCCAGAATAAACAAAATCACCATAAGTTGTCTATTAATGTTTATTAAATTACCATTTGTACGGACAGCTTTTAATGTCTTTTGTGCTTGTAGTTGCTACAGTCATTAAAGCCACATAGTTGATTCAGGGGAATCTCCCTTGAATAAGCGTTTGATAAAACGTTTAGACTAAAATCTTGGCTTATTCTACATACATTGGTGGTACCAGTATGCGTTCAAGCGCGTTGAGCTGGTTGGGACCAGTGTTGTTACAGTGTCATACTACGCATCTCGTTAATGTTTAAGGCAATCTGTGTATCGAATTGTGTCCGTTTAGTGCCGATAGCCGGCGTTCATTATCTGAAGCACTGCAATATGCTTGGATTTGTTGTCAAAATCACCTTAAATTAAATGGCGAACTTGATTTTCTGGAGTAAAATTAATCGTTTAGATTAATCGACCAATCGGTAAAATAGTCGATAGATCAATCCTTAGAAAAACATTCATTAGTGGCAGCCCTGCTTCCTAACATCACAAAAATGTGTGCTACACATAGAATATGTACAAGTACAGGAGAAACAATCACCTTGAACGGTATACTACATAGTTTGCCTTGTAGTAAATTTATAATGCATGCCATATTCCTGAAAGCTTCCAAGCTAAATAGAACGACAGTTCTCAACCAGCGGGCCGCACAGAAAGAATAAAAAAAACTTAATTTTTATTTAATTTGTATTGACCGTAGGAGTGTGTATGGTGTTTCATTTTGAGAAATGACCAGATTATCCTCCCATCACACCTGTCTCTGCCACTACAGCGTTTGAGTGTAAACATGCAGCGCAGGATATTTGTGAAAAATTAAATGCCAATTTAATTGTATTTTACCATTATCCAAGAGAACATTAACAATCACGTCAGACTTTATTATGCGTGTGTGATGGTCAGTCTATGGAAAACTCTCTTAAATGTGGTACAGAAAAAGTTGAAAAGTGCTGCAATGCAGAGAATTCATGTTTAAGGGGAAGCTGACATACGTGCATTCAATAGATAGCTATGCATATGCAACCAGACTAAGTTTTCTGTTATGTGTGATTGAAGCTGTGACGAAGCCATCTTTTGAGCAGGATCACAACACAACATAATTAATGCAACTGAGAAACTCCACAAGTAACTGATAGGTACCAAAAAAAAAAAAAACCTCATTCATGCAAACAACCTATGGGGAAGTAGCAATTCTCAGAAATGTTTTATAGATGCCTTTACCATTCTATTTGAAGACAGGTATTTAAAAAAGCTGGTTGAAACTTCTTCAATTACACAGCAGAGTTTGAAACAGCATTCATACTGAGACTTTGGACAAGCATGACAAGTTTCCTCAAAAGCTCCTTTTATTAAATATTTTGTGTTTTAACCACAAAAACATTTAACTCAATTTTACATCCTTTGTTGCACATTAGTCAAAAACGCATTGTAGTAGTAATGCAATACCAATGCACAAATGTGCAGTTCATATTGCAGTGCAGGGGTTATCAAACCAGAATTGTCAGAATGATACCCAAAATGAACATACATTTAACAAAAACGCAAGACCACTTGCGTGATCCAATACGTACACAAATGATTACAAGATATCTGCATCTTGAAATGGTATAGAGTATGATAGCAGTATTGCTCAAGTAGTTCTGGGTAGAAATATTCAGATACTATGTCTGTTATAAATCTACTGCCACACTGTCTTCTTGGTCCCTGTCTTACAGGCATGTTAAGATTCAGCTTGTTAATGAGGACATTTTGCATAGACTGACTATGATGTTCAGATCACAGTATTCTTTACTATTTGGTCTTTACATCTAACAACAGGTAGAGTTAGGTACACAAAATGAATACTTTTATGATTTCACCTTGAAAGGTAGAGTTGAATGAATGGTCTACATCAGAATGCCCCAGTTACACTTACAGTGTGATAACCCACAAGAAAATGACCATAGTCACTTTAGTGAAGTTGGTGATGCCATATTTACGCCTTCCTTCCCTCACCGAGGGGAAAAAATAAAGGCATTGCTGAAATCTAGGGAAGACGAGATTCTTCTTCTCTTGCTCATGGCTCGTGCTGCCAAGTGCATTGATGTAAACCGCCTATCAAATAAGCTAGTTTAATGTGCGCATGTTGCCAGCAACCCAATGTTCTCTGAAAGGCCTGCAACAACCACAGGTCTAGATGTTTCACTTTTGTCAAGTAATGATATTCGCAGATACTAATCTGTCAGTCGTCTTCAGCCGCTCCAGCTGGATGACGGTTTGGGTCCAGGAGAGGATCGAGTAACATTGTCTAGGGGGAGTACAGGCCGAAGGGTGTGCGGTCCAGGATGAACTCACCCACACCCACAAAGTACATGACCTGGACAATGCCAAAGAGCGGGGCGATGACCAAAGCCCTGCAACCAGCACCCTTCAGGAAGGCAGAAGGACCTTCCTTTCGCAGGATCTTACTGCAAAAACAGCAGACACCGCAAAACGAGTTACAGAACTGGAAGAAGACGACCAAACGACGTCTGACAGCTTTATAAACTGGAAGAAGACGACCAGATGACGTCTAACAGCTTTATAAACATTCAGGCAGGTTGTTAATCTTAGGTATCTGAAGTAGAAGCAAACAAATCCCATCTGATGAATTACCTTATACAGTCAACCACCCCGCTGTAGCTTTCCTCATTAGCACCTTTGTTCAGGGATTGTAGCCTTGTCTTGACCACTGCAAAGAATAAGCGTTTATTCAGATACCCAGAGGAATTACCCCAATGCCCAGGCATCTCACATAAGATTCACAAACCCCAGACTTACCATCACAGGGATTAACGGCCACAGCAGCTGTAGAACCAGCTAAACACCCGGAGACAAATGACCAGTAGAAAGGAGAATTCTCTGAAGGGGAGGACTGGCCAAGTCGGTTGAAGTGGGCAAACAAAGGGAAATAGACCACAGAAAACGGGACGTCCCTGTTGAAACAGAGGCCAGAGCAAAATCAGTCTCAGGAAGCAGCGACAGAATACCATACCACCCATTCCAGCCACAGCAGCTGCTCACCTCATAAGTGTAGCACCCAGTCCCCTGTACAGGCCCCGCAGGCCCTGCGTGTGCAGTAACTCCTGAGCAATCCGTGTGGCAGACACCGTTTGCACAGGCAAGGTCCGGCCAGCAGTATAAGGGCGACTGAACACCGCACTAGTGCCAGACAGCTTTGGCTGCACCCCAGCTGGCGCCCTCTGCTGGGCAGCTGTGAAGGAACAATTTATTTTCATGATGACATTACATCAGAAGGTAGAGTATGATGATCGATAGCCAGTGGAGCATTCTATAGCCTCACCCAGCCTCCCAGCATCCTGGAGCTGAATCTTGAGCATTTCCATAGGTGTGGTGATAAAGACCTGGCACATGCCAGCACCACATCCTGCCAGCATTTCTTTGAATACTGTCAAGCCCTTCCTGAAGAGCAGAAAAACAATAATGAAAAACAAAGACTGATGATATAATATCCAGTCTCAAATGTGTCAACCCTGCTCGCTTCTTACCCATGTTTGTTAAGGTGGTGACGGAAAAAGTCATTGGCTGCAAGTTTGATTGCCTTCTCAGGGGTCACCAAGGTCAGGTTGACAGCAGCACCTAAAAAACAAATGATGATGATTAGGATCCGAATTAAAAACTTTTGCTAAGCACAAGTTACAAGAACAGTTACAAAACACTTATTCCCCGCCACAATCAAAACCAAGCTTACTAAGTTCCATACCAAATCCATTTGTACCACTGACTGTACAAGGAGGCAAAGTAGCACAAGAACACGAAAACTCACGTCAAAAACTATAATGGCATGATCGTGGAGGGGGATTTGATACAGTTGCACCAAACAGAAGGGGACTTGTACAGAAAAAGATGAAAGATAGCGGAGTAAAAGGCAATGTGATCGGTAATGACAGAAAATGGAAAGAGGTGTACAACAAGAACGGAGAGAGAACGAGATGGAAAATGGCAGCAAAGTGAGCTAACAAGCATGGGAACACGAACGTGACACATTTAAACTAGAGAACACTGAACCAAAGAAGTCAGTCATACATTCTCACAGAGCAGAAGTGTTAGTGGACAACGGAAACACAGGCAAGATATCAGTCAGTCTTTGGCTACAGAGATCAGACAGCAAAACCGTACATGACATGGTGCCTAGTTTTAATAGAACGATGTGGTAAGAACCATGTAACGTTTGCCTCCAGCGTGGCTGCGCCTTATCGGCTAGCCTTCAAAATCCCCGGGGCCCATGTCTGTAACATGAAAAACACAGATGCAAACAAACAGCATTCCTCACACAAGCCGAGGCCCAGAACAACGGCCTGCAGCTTTTAGCCCAACAGCTAACACTTCAGGTCTATTTAGGTACAGTATCTGTGCTGCAATTTACAGTCAAGGTAGAAATTATAATGCATCAAACAATGGGTACATGGACTTTATACCAATCCCATATTGAAGGTCAAAGTTTTTAGATGCGGTTTAAAAATATTTTAATCCAATTTCAACAA
Source organism: Mormyrus hasselquistii (assembly GCA_026779605.1). NCBI lineage: Eukaryota > Metazoa > Chordata > Actinopteri > Osteoglossiformes > Mormyridae > Mormyrus > Mormyrus hasselquistii. The sequence continues at coordinate 25,919,992 of JAODKE010000138.1, forward strand.
AAGAAAAATCCAAATCACTAATTGAACAATTTCATGGATGTGATGACAGCTGTAAGTAGGGCTGGGCGATATGATGATATTATTGGTAATATCAGACAAGTAACTATGTTGATATGACAGTGACTAACCAACAATTATGGATTTTGTTGGGGAAGCAGGTTTAAGCTACACAAAAGAAAGCAAGTTAAAGATTTATGAATTTGCTTTCAGTTCAGCCTTCCAGCCTACGTTAACAATAGAGTTAAACTATTTTAGAATTTGGTGATCAGTGGTCATTGTTGACACCGCAGCACATAGTGCATTTCTTTAACTCCCCATATGGTAGGAGGGGGTATGTAGCCCTGGAGGGACCACAGTAGGGCTGCACGATATTGGGGGAGGAAAAAAAAAAAAAATCACATTGCAATACTTATTCTTTCTGCAATATATATTGCGATACTGAGATTTTTAAAAATCTAATTTAGTTCAATAGCTCTATTGCGGGGGTGTTCAACTAAAATTAAAAGAAGTCCAGTTAGAGAAAATTTCTTGAAGCAAAAGGTTCGGAAGATCATAATGTCGAACTATTTGTGTGATGTATATTAAAGTAGCCTATCAGTTGCATCAAAATTGCATGTAAATCAGTACCTGACTGTCAAATCAAGTTAATTCAGTACAATTCAATTTGAATTTGTCTGCATACATATGTAACAGTTCTTACCTTGTAAATAGTCTCCTTTTGTATTTAACTGTGTAAATACACTTTTGACATATCTTATTTTAGGTTTATAATGGAATAATATAGATTTACTATAAGATTTCCTGCACGGGCCTGAAATCGTGAGTGGCATGCCAGATGCTGAAAACATACAATTTTGTTTTATGTTGTTATATAAGATAACATTACTTTATACGGTTGTTAAAAAGCGGAAACTTCCATGAACATGAAATCACCAATAAACTATGTATATTTGTCCAACATGTTATATAATAAATACTGTGTTTGAAATATTTTCAGCTGTATGATTTCAGGACAGATCGGCCACTCTTAGGAACATTACGACAATTGGTGGTTCGTTCTGTGATCAACATGTTTGTTAGCTGCGGGTGCAAAGCTGCGTTTCAGCCTTGTATCCAAAAGCCTTTAAGTTAACCTAAATTATATGACAGACTTTTGTGGATTGTTTAGGAATAAGAACAGCATGACATTTGTTAGATTAGAAAAAAACACCAAAAGCGTTGTCCACCACAACATCACAAATCCTGCGATGTGACTATCGCACGTTCATACATCGCAAAGACGATGCTGACATGATATACCGTGCAGCCCTAGACCACAGACAGTTTTTTGCATTAGGTGTGTATAGTGTACTAAAACATAAGCACAATTTAGTTTAATATGCTCAAAAAGTAATAAATCGAGTTAAAATCCTTAATCCTTAGCATGATTTATTTTTTCGTGCACTCAGTTTGCTATTTAGTGCTCTTGAGTTAAACTGCATTTAGATTTTGGTTGCGTTCTTGTCTTACTACAATTTCAGTGTCTCATGCATGTGTGACGTGAAGAGGTGTAGGATGACTATCATTTATTACGATACTTTTAAATTTAAATAATGCATATTAATTTCAATATCGCCCAGCCCTACCTCTAAGCTCATGATTAAAGAAACTACGCTGAACTCCCATCCTATACATTAAGTAGCAAGCACATTCGTTTGATTTTAAATCAGGAAGGTAGACAAACTGCAATAGTTATTTGTAACCAAGCACTATGAGATTAATCAGATACAATTCTGATTTAAAAGCCCAATTTTAATATATAATGTACCTTTTCTTTAATATATTAGGTTGAAGCTGTAAATGGTGATAATGTACAAGACAAGGACAGTGAGGGTTCAATTCAAAAATAATCCTACCTCTGTACATTCCGAAATATCCTTCAGATCGGACCGTTTTGACAAGGCAGTCCATCCTGAAAGAAAGAAGCATCTTTAGCTGGGTGGAGTGCAATTCAGAGAGGTGGCCCTCACCCCCAGGGCACCATGGATATGTCAGATCAGAGAAGTCAGACAGGCCTTGCAGCAAGCGAGCACTAAAAAGCACAATGCTAGGGTGGAGGGAGGAGGGTGGAGGGCCAGCCCTTTGCATTCCAGAGCAATTACTCAACTGCAGAAAAAGTTAAGCAATTCAAACAATAAGTAAAACAATTTACATACAAAGATTACAAGCTGATAATTTTGTTTTTATTATTATGGCTGGTCAGACTTACATGTTCTTGTACATCTGCTGGCCGCTCCTTTGGTTCTGTAGCCTGGTCTTGGCCAAGTCAATGGGGAACACACATGTAACCCCTACAATACCAGCAATGCCACCATTGATAAGCTTGGCGGGGAGGCTGCAAACACAAATTAGTTTATTGCATAAGTTAATTCATTTAGCCAGACAGATAGTGGGTTTACACAAACTGTATGAGGATACAAGATCAAACCCTAGGATCATGCAAGTTGTAGCTTGTGAGATTTAACTTGCAGCCACGCCTCATTCTCCCCATTCCGGTCTTACTGGTCATTATACTAAAGGCAAGACTCACTGAGAAATAGTTTATTTATAGCATTTCAAACATAATACTTTGCATTGTTTTATTGATCATTCAAAAGCAAATAGTAAAGTTCACAGAAATTAATTTTTAATAGGTTTACTTGCTAAAATAACAAACATTCATAAAAGACTATGTAGCTTGGCATTAGAGGGTGATACCAAAGAGGGACAGGAAAAATAAAACTCCCACATTCCAGTGAACTTACAAAGAATGGTTTTAAACGCACCACCATGATCATGAATAAATAAATGTCCTCCCCCCTAAATTAGCAAAATCAATCCGTCTAGCTGCTCCGAAACAAAATTCATTTTAAAGTAATTCTCAGTCAGTTTTGTAAATCGGGGAAGACAAATATAGAAAGAGCCCAGAAACACAGATCTATACAAGTCAGTGGCAAACACGCTCAGTCATGACCCACTGAGTAGATTCCCAGAAAAAAAAATATGCAAGGCTTATGGCCAACAGTTTTTGAGCTGAGACATGACACGTTTCACTCCCATAGTTCAAATACACCAGCAACCTCTATCGAAAGCATATTGCAGTGAGATCTGAATGCGCAAAATAGATAACCTTGACTATGAAAATAGTTTTGACTAGTTTATCTTATTGCATAAAATGTCATAACATGATATAATACAAGGTCACTGGAACCAATAGAAGAGGTGAGAAGAAATAAAAGAAAGAGTGGCACATATACCTGATCTGTTGCTGAGACATTCCGACAAACAAGGAAAGTGTGCAGTGGCTGTGAAGCAAAGGTCCTGCAAAGAAAACCACATATCTATCACTCCAAGAAGGCAAAACCTCCAACTGGAGAAGACAAGTGCTCAAGGAGCACTTTTACAGGACACCCAGAGCGCCAGGAGAAAAGACAAACATGCGGGTGCACAAAAAAAAGTGTGTTCGTGTATATACACACACACACACACAATATATATA
>JAODKE010000138.1:25923608-25958732 GCA_026779605.1 Mormyrus hasselquistii
ACACACATACATACATATATATACACACACATGAATATGATTAACTTACATTACTCACCCACAAATGCATACATATATTAAAATTATCCATATTTTATTATACACACATTTGTGTGTGTATACATTACAGGTTTGTAACTATATATCTTTTTGGGGACTCTCAATTCACTTATATGGGAAAAACTCTAACCCTAACATAACGACCTTAACACCGACTCAGCCCTAATCTTTAGCATAAGTAACCAAACAAAATACACGAAACTTTTGTTTTTTTTTTTTTATTGGATTCGCAGATCTTTGTCGGGGCCTTAAAATGGTCCCCACAACGTCAAAATTACAGGTTATCACATTATTGGGGACATTTTGTCCCCACTATGTAATATAACCCTAATCCACACGCACAGACACACATCACGCTTTTGCTTCATAAATTAGAAGATAATACACGGACTAGCGAGAAATGAGAAACTAGCAAACTACAGACAGCAAGGTGCCAAGCGGAACGCTACTTTGCGGAAATGGTGATGCGGCATTTCAAAGGTATGCGGCGACCGTTAACTAAGGACTTCCGGCTTCCGCTGCCGGCTGTGGAGCTATGACTTATAATCAAACCCGCGATCTACGCGGAAGACACGACATTTTAATTCATTATGTTACAGATCCTACACATGTATAAATAACACATTTCTGTGGACTAATCCAAATAACGTTAAAGAAAATAACACCATTATCCAGCGAATCACTTCCAAAATAACACATTATTACAAGTTACTACACTAACTAACAAAATATTCACCGCATTGGCATTGACCAGACTTACTTAAAATAGCTTACCAATTACAAAATACTTTTGATCGACGTTAGTTAAATATGGTTATAAAACTACCTGTAAATTACTTTGGTTGATGCGGTCTAAACTGCTAGTACCTATTTAGCGAAAATGAACGGATGGTCTGAAATGTATGAAATCATACTTCCTAAGCTAACGGAATAGCCGAGCGTGCTGTATTTCCCTATCCGTTTCACGGATTGCAAAACGTTTTGTCTGTGTAACCAATTACATATGTTATAACTCAAAGGGGAAAAAAAATATATATCCTTGCATCGGTAAACTAGCTAGTAAAAACTAAACAGCTACCATATCTAAACTTAAATCTAAACTTAAGTTGTTGTATGTTAATTTACATCTCTGCTTGCCAATGTAAATTACCAGAAAAGCACACTTACCTAACGCTTATCTATAAAATATAATTGTACGAAGCAAAACCACGCTATTCTCTGTCGGGGTATCGAACCGATTGAAGTACTGGAAAATTCCATTCAAATATAAAGTAAGAGGCGGAGCCAAACTAGGCAGCGTGGTCCAATCGGGGCGCCTCGGACAAGCCTTCGTGTCGCCGATGAATAGTCGGCTAGAGTGTGTCAAATGTCCACCAGTGCAGTCATGTGACAGAAACACTACGAACTGTCATGCTACTTACTATTTATTTATATTCATTGACCCAAGCAGGTGCTTTCCTCCCCACCTAGCTTCTTCTTTTTTAATCTCTGCTGTATAAGTCTTGTTTTATTTAACATTACATTTATTAGCCCGTGGATTATGATTTAATTTTATAGGTATTTTAATTTTACTAGTCTGTTTTTTTAAACAGTACTTTGCTTTAAAGCACTATTTTAAAAGCTAGTGTTACTCACAATATTGATGGTTTCCAAAAATGGTATGCTGGATAAACGGTTTCGACTGCTACCTCAGTCACGTGATACTCTGTGGTGTTTTACGAAGGGCTTTTACTTTTTGTGTAGATATATACACATGTTTATGAATATAAATATGACTATAGACCTTCAAACAAAATTTTGTGACTGTCTTTGGGGTACTTGGACTTTGCTAATGCATAGTTTCCTATAATTAGCATCAGAAACTCTATAGAACATAGCATCATAAAACAGGAAGGTATTAGATCAGTTTCTGGCCGGAAGTTGGGCTAATAGGACTGAGATGATGGCACACATATTACTGCAGTGTTTTAGTAGTTTATGGCTTTTTGTCATTATATTTACCGTAAGTGGTGTAATATAAAATGGATTTTATCTCTGGCCAAACGTCCTGAATTTATCTTCTGTCTATGTTTATATGTGGAAACATTTCAATCGCCATTTCCCGTAGTCCTTTTCATGTAATTTTTAAATAGTATAATAAGAGTTCAAGACTGTAAAAGTAAAAAGGCTGCTTCAAGCCTAAGATAAGCTACGTGTGTAGTACCTGTATCTTCTGAAGCACGCCTACTGTAATTCTTTTTAAGGACACCACACTACCTTTCTGATGACTAAATAACAACGTACTTTCTCAAACTTGGTTGTTTGATAATTGTTACTTGTTTTGTCAGGTTTCAGTAGTTATTATTCTTCTGAAACAACTTAATTTTGAACTTGATTCTGAAACTCATTGAAGGTATGAGTTTTCGATTCAGTATGAGACAGTGATCACTACCGCAGATAGTTCCGTGTAAAGATGACTGGGAAGAAGTGTATGTAAAAGGAAATCCCGTTTAATTTCTCTCTTTTATGTTTCTGAGCATTTGGGGTCTGAGTATAATTAGAAATACATACAGTGTGCAAAAAAACTTACGAAATTTACGCAATACATCTGGTGGTGGTGAAATATGCAAATCACGTCAATGTATAATAGATTAACTAACGACTTGTTTTTTTTTTCTTTTTCAGGTTTGCCCGCTAGCATCCGCAATAGCATATGAGTGACATAAGTTCATTACTAACTTTCAGCAAGTGTCAATCATTTGCTCTGAATGTAATTTTGAGGGTCAAGGTTATATACGACAACATTCCTTACCCGAGGGCAGGGCAAGGACCCGCATGCCTCCATATTTTGTATATAAAGAATCTATTTATTGGGCATGTTCGTGCTTTAACCATTTTCACACTTGTGAAAAAAAATCTGGGGGCTAGAGTATTTAGCGTGACTTCTTGAATATACGACTATCCAGACTGTGTTTTCTGTTACGAATTGGATACTCGATAAAATAAATCTCCAAACAATAATTAATTTAGAATTTATTTAATTTAGAATGCACCACTAGTATAGCCTGCAACAGTAAAAACTTCATTAGACAATACACGGCCTGAATACAGGTTAGAGGCTTTTTAAAATGTAACAGCCACTTGCACGTTTGCGACAATATATTCAAGCCATCTAAAACTGTTACACGAACGAGTTATTTAAGCAATTTCTATCAGTCAGAAGACCAAACGAGACTCGCAGGAGAATGTTGATGCTGCAAGAAACTAATGAAAATAACTATCGAAACACGACGGTGCAGTACGATTCTTGCGGAAATGCAGGATCGCAATTCAAGATCAAGCTAAGGTGTACGATAAAAATATTAAACTATTTATATGCATCTAACATTTTACTCGATGTCCGACTTGTTGGTGTGGGGTTTCTTATATTTTTGACTTGGCTCTTTCTGTCCTGTAATAAAAGAGATAATATTACTGCTTGCATGAAATGCAAATTAGGCTTTTGAAAATGGAGGAAATAAAAGACAAAACAGGTTGGTCCTTGCACCTTTCCCGACAGCGCTATTTATCTTTGAATGTTGCACTGAAGTGTGATTCTTCCTCCAATATAACATCACCTATTTCTTCCTTCTGCGGGTTGAGAGAAGAGAGCCGCGCTGCAAAGCGCTCGTTAACTAGGAAGTGGATACAGCCCGGAAGTGGATAAAATTCAAACCCCGACATCGCTTGCTTTTCAACATCTAGATAAAAAAAATCTCAGGAGAGGAGATTAAATCTAAAATAAAATCCGTACACCGCAAACATAAACGAGTTTTGAATTCTTTATTACAATGTCATTCCCATGCTCCATATCCATCGTCACGCACTCTAGATACGCTTCATAAAGCCTATATGATAAGATATGATAAGCTTTATTGATCCCTGGTCAGCTTTAGCTATCGTTAAAAAGATAGTTGTTTAGTTCAGTTCCTAAGAGTGTTCAGTTTAGAAACGTTTGTGATTTAATTTAGGGAGACAGTTTTAATACAATAAACAGCAACGGAAACAATAGCTTGTCCCACACTACGCGGTAATATCTGTATATTTAAGGAACTGAATTCCAAGTGTCTTAAAGACCTTATCGCTTTAGACGTCAGAGGTCAATATTTTGCATAAAGAGTTCAGGTTCAGTATCTTTCTTCCAGTACAATCAGCAGATATGACAAATGCTCAGTTGTATCAGTATATTTGCAGCTAAGTAATGCTCATGCTGCCCAAAAACATTCAGGTTAATTGTACATGTAGATCCAGTTACAGATCAATCCTTTTTACGTAATTGAAGTCATTATTAAGACTGACTATTAACAAACCTGAAAAAAAAGTGTGGGTGTGTGTTTCTATTTGTTTCATGGATGTCAGCAAAACCTGAAATACAAGAATACAAGGTATTTTTTTTTCTTCTTTAACTTGTGTGCATGGTATGTCTGACTCTAATACAATACTAACTTTGATGTTAAAATATTGACAATGTCTGTGAGAGATAGCATGTATGTCAGGTCACAGTGATTCCAAATGTAATTTCCAAAGCACTAATACAAATAACGTTGATGGTTTTATTTAACATGAAAGGGCTACAGTGCTTCTAGGGGGCTGATGTTCGTATAGTAAAAATAAATTAAAAAAAATAATTTTAGCTATATAAATATATTGTGATAACAATAATAAGAACCAAGAAATATATATAGATTTTTTCTCTTCTGCATGTGTTTTCCTGGTAACACTGTGGCACACTCTCCCCAGTTACAGGGCCGCCTTTCTGCAATCACAGAGGAATGCTTGGAATGGCCAGTCCCTTTTCTGGTAAGGCAGAGATGTGGAGCGGGATCTAAAACCAGTTACTCATCTGGGTGCAACTTTATTTTACCGTTCTGTCAGGATGACTGATTAATTGCGCGATGTCTTCCCTCCATCGCCCTGAAGGGGAGCTACCGAAAGAAATCTGCCATCAGTGTAATGAATCAGCACAGAAGACGCCTCCAGTAAGTGAGAAACAAAAAGAAGTGGTCCGTCATTTTGGTCATGTGTTCATACCTTCCCACTGAGCTGGAGTGCCATAAATAGCCAACAGCTGTTTCCTCGTTGAGCCGTATTCTGTCTCTTAGCACACATACCCCCCATCAGTTATTTTCCACTGAGAATTGGGGAGGGGGCAAAGCCAGCAGTACCAGAAGCATTGCTGAATGAAATGCTTGAGCAATAATATTATTCATGAATGTTTCTGCTTAAGACTGAAAAAAGAATGGTGGCAGCTTATTTTAATAAAAGCATGCTCGATGAAATTGCTTTTAAAAAATATATAAAGATCAAAATATTTTGTGAGCGTAAAAGAAGATAATCAGGAAAATATATAGTTTGCTATTTTGCGGTGGTCTTGGACTGTGCACCAGGAACTAAATCATCCCTGCAGTACGTTATTTAAGGCTGACTGAACTGTTCATTTGACTCATGGAGAAAATGGGGTGAGGTGATACTGGAACTGACTGAGCTAAGGTGAAGTGAATTGTATGCCCGGTCACAGGGCGCCATGCTGTCATCACGTGGGCACTGTGTCTGATGACCACAGCTGCTTACATAGTGCTTTAAGTCATGTGCAGAGAATCACACTTCGTCACACAATGAGCCTGGTGTTTCACTGGCCAATGTTATTCAAATGCAGGCTAATCAGACTGGAAAGAGTGTGAGCTGGGAAAAGCATTTATTTATTTCCATCCAGTTTCTCCACACAAATCAACCAGTCACACGCATTTCCACTGCGGGCGTGTTTCGGAATGTAGCCACCCGCAAGTCCAAGGCAATCGGCTTCAAGATGCTGAGGCCCAGGCGGATACAGTTATAAGACATTATCGTCATTCCGTGTACATTAAAATGGAGCAGCAGGTAAAAACAAAGCAGAGAAAAAACACCCAGGTGGGATTTCACCTCTCACAGGGACAGGATGCGGTTGCTCTGCCCCGGGTACGGGTGAATATAGCGCAGTGGTTTACTGCACTGGGCTCTGTCATCAGGGCCACCCTTGTGGGCACATTCGTGGCTGTCGGTGTTGCAGGTGCTGCAGTGGCAGCCCAGCGCCACCGGGTAGGTGAAGTGCGGGGTGACGTGTGGGCGGCAGCCAGGCAGCACAGCAGTACGGTACTCCAGCGAGCGGTAAGTGCAGCCCCTCTGGAACAGAAGCCGCTTCCCCACTGGCCCGACTATGTTGGTGTCCTGTCCAGGAACAAGGTAACAGTCACTGCTATGCCTTTTTTTCCAATTCACTGTTAACCATCACACAATCACGCTTTCAATCACGCTTTGTCCACCTTTTTTTGTCGTTTTGTTTGGTGATGCTTTTATGAAAACAATGTCACGTGCATCATAGTTCCACACATCTATGCGCCTGGATATTTATGACTTGTGTTATTCCAGGTCTCCAAATAGAACGTAAAAACATGAGAAGCAATTTCGTAACTTCTGCGATATTTGTTTTCCTACCCTGTGTCCTTTCATTTTTATTTCCTCTCTACAAGCAGCAGTAAAAGAAAATGTTAGAAATGATCTGGGTTCAGGAGGACACAAATGGCATTTATGGCAAGACATGTAGTGGACTGGAGTGCAAACCCTAACCCTGCCATATAATGTAAAGAAAGGTATATAATGTTTATTATGCTTTACTGTGTGTTACCGAAATATTGTCAGTTTATTGAACTCAGCTGAGAAAAAGAGAAACTTGATTTTATGTACCTAACCCTATGTAAACATTACAAGGATAAGCACTTTAATATTCCTCAGAATTCTAATAATAAAAATTATATTTCATGATAGATGAAATAATTAACATTAGTAAACGCTATATACAGGAATAAATGCTGGTCTTTAACACAATCAGAAACATTGCTCAAACATGTTTTATTTTATTCGCAGAGTTCATGTTGCAGCTATAGATCTGCTTTGTTTTGAGTCGCTGGAAAATTTGGTGGCGCTCTTACCCATGAGTAGCAGAGCCCCATACAGATGGTGGTATTGACGGCCACGCAGTAATCACAGCCAGCCTTTTCCACATAGAAGGTGTAGTCGGTCAGGACGCACAGGGCTAGGGCTTGGCCGCATAGCACGCATAGGAGCCCGCACAGGATCACAGCGATGCTGCTCATCGTGACACACCCAGCTGACACCTACTGGCCTGATATGGGAACCACACCCAGCAAGGCAACAGAAAGTGATCATTCTGTTCCCTCATCCGTGATACACAGATGCTCTCAACACGCAACGCACAAAGGTCACTGATCACAATTACAAGCTATTCTGTAACACGCCTCCTTTAATAGTACAGTTTACAACACTCTTAAATGATTACATTTCATGGCTGTTTAGCCTACAATTAACTGCACGTCATTTTTTTGGTAATTGCTGGTTAACCTTTTCATCCTACCCTTGATAATTCAGTAATCATTACACAGTTACAAAAATGTGGAAAATCAAGGTGAAAATGTGTTGATTTAAATACCCTCCTTCCATTGCTGGTAGAAAATTACTTACCTGGCTGCAATGAACAAGTCTAAGACTGTAGGGCAAAAGTCCTCCAGTCCTTTATACATGATGTCAAATCCCTATTAATCCGTAAGCTTCCTATCTTCCAACCCAGTGAAAGAAAAGACACATCTTTATGGATGTTGATCATCTGTACATACGAGCTTCCTGCGCAAACATCGGGAGAGTGACGTGCAATGCAGGACCAGTTTGCCATATATGAAATGATTGTCAAGATTAGGATTGCTTGACATTGAGTTGTGCAAGTAGGTCGCGTTACTGATTCTTGTCATGTGTGGGAATATCATCGTGACTCACAATAAACTCCTAAAAATTGTGAGCATAACTGCATGAACAGAAAAAAACATCACGATGCAAATAGAATCCAGAATGAAACAACTCACACCAGAAAAACGCAATCAGTCTTAAATGTTTTCCTCAGTTTCTCTGGGATTAAGCGAAGGTCTCGTGACTCTGCTTCAGAGGCGTTTTATAGCTCTGTAATGACACAAAATACATGTGAAACTCACAGACACAAAAAGTATAAAGTTCTTTAATCTGAAAATAGATTTTAATTCATAGCAATTTCTGATGATTATGATGATGAAAGCTTTAACCACGTCATGCTCCACTACAGGTACAGTACATCTTTAAGTCACCACAATATTACCTTTAATTTGGCATAATGTCTACACATGAGGTGGACATCTTGTGGTCTGTTTTCAGTCATTGATCTCCTACGATATTCTCATACATGTTAGAAAGTCCTATACAAATCTGACTGGAATGGTTAATCTTTTGAAATACAGTAGGTCTTCCATATCTGTGGATTCAACCAACTGCGGCTTGAAGATATCTGTCAGTTTTCTGTAACCACTTGTCCTATTCAAGGTAACGGAGTCCAGAGGCTTTGGCCTCAGAGGATTCACTCATCCACACACACCTATGGGCAAAATCCAGTTAACCATTTTCAGACTGTGGTGGGGAGAGAAGCCCATAACTACACTGGGAGAACATATAAACTCCACACATGGAACCATGGTGGAGACTTGAACCCAGGTCCTAGAGGGGTGAGGCGACACTGAGCAGCCCCTCAAGAACACCATGCGTCGAGCACTACACTGAATCCACGTGAATGAAGTGATGAAGGCTCACCCTGCTGGAGCTCTTCTCTTTATAAATATCATTTTTGTTCGTACTACAATACTTGTGTCTATATTGAACAAATACTTGTTTTCTTTGCTATTATTCCAATAATACAGAATAACCACTATTTACATTAGGTATAGAGATGGCAAAGTATACAGGAGGATATGTGTAGCTTATATGCAAATGCTACACTATTTTGTATAAGGAACTTGAGCATCTGCGGATTTTGGTATCCGATGGGGGTCCTGGAACCCTTCCCCCGTGAATATGAGGCACGACTGTCTATTTGAAATGGAATATTTCAAAATATTGAAGTAATAGTTACATATTACCTAAGTCTTTGTCTAAATGTTAACTTGCTAGAAAAGTCAACATTGAATACCTGCTCCTCAATAAAATTTCCAGCGTCACTGAAGTGTGGTTTCATGATGTCGTAGTTCCTTTCTGGTTTTATCTCCCAGGAAAACATCTATTTACCAGTAATCCCTTTGAGTTAATCAGATGGACGTTTGGTGTTCTGAGATGCCGCACTCATCCATTTTCATAGAATCTATGGGAAACCAATCCAGCGATGGATGGAAACTGTCAGTGACCCATTGAAATCATTAACTGTCCCTCTACAAACATTAGGTTCTCGTGTTTGTGGCTAAGAAAAACATCTCAGCCAACCATCAGCAGAAGAGTTATTTAATGTCTGACCCCTGAGTTTCTGGGGCTTAGGGAAACTTCTGTAAATGGACATAATTAGCTGGCCACCCCAACCTGTGAAATGAACTTAGGTCAGACTGGGAAAGGTGGAATCCGTTGCAAGAAGCATGTCATGTAAGCAGGGCAGGAGCAGTAGGTGGAGAAAATGGTTACTTTGCTTGAAAACCAGGTAAAAACATTGAAGTAGCTACCTTCAGTCATGTCGATGTTTCAGGACGGCTAATCTTTTGTGATGCAATCATTCACTGCTGCGCTTACACTTAGCAACAGTTGCAACAGCTTAAGAACACGGTGGACTTGTAAAGTTCGAGGTATTGGTTGGGTTTTTGATTTACACCACAGCAGTAATGTGCAATGGTGGGTAAAACTAACACAACCTGGAATGGATGGAAAGTCTACAGCATAGTCAAGTGTGAATCTGAATTCCTCATTGCAATGTAAAACATATCGTCTGGTTATCTATAAGGGTTAAAGTTTATCAAGACACTACGGAATCAGAGACTGGAAAAGATCCAGTGTCAACAGGAGAAAGTAAAAAGCAAATCATAATGTGGAATACTAAACATTGTAGTTTGGACTGTGACTCCTTGACCTTCCAGGACATAAGTAAGCGTGAGGTGCGACTGCAGAGTGACAGTTTGCAGGTGCAGTTTACATTCTCAGTTCCTTGAACTTTGATGACCATGGTAGGCACCGGGGGTCCTGTGGCCTCCTTCTCTGTGTGGGACTATGTGGTGTTTGCCGGAATTGTCCTGGGGGCAGCGGGAATCGGTCTCTTCCAGGCCATCCGAAGCCGTAGGGACAACAGCAGCCAGGAGTTCCTGCTTGGAGGGAGGCAGATGAGCGCCGTGCCAGTAGCCATGTCATTGACGGCTAGCTTCATGTCGGGCATCACCGTGATTGGTACCCCGGCAGAGGCCTACTTGTATGGGACACCCTTTTGGCTTTTTGGCTTCTCCTACGCCATCATGTCCACCGTCAGTGCCGAGATCTTCGTCCCCTTATTCTATCGTTTAGGGATCACCAGCGCATATGAGGTGAGTAATTAGGAGGGGTGGCACAGTTTGAAGGTTACGAATTCTCTTCATTATCGTATGACCAAATCAGCTAAGCAAAAAGGACACCACAATATTCATTATATGGTGTTAAAGTTTTCCATCATATATTTTAATGGTCTCTTTATATGCATGCAGAAACTATTGACTCTTCCAAAAAATTTCTACGGATCTCCGCAAATCTATAAATGTAGTGTTCCCTGACCTGACAGCACACACACCCTGGATGGGAAACGTTTCATTCATTTTTATTAAGTCGTGTCGGGCATTTCCAGTCCAGGAGCTGCAAATCCAGACCAAGATTTTGTTCCTACCACCTGGTTAAGAGTCACAGTCACGCAATGGTTGGTAGAAACAAAATCTTGGGCTGTATTTGCAGCTTCTGGATTGGAAATGCCTAACACTGTTATTAAGTTTATATTACTTTAATGATTTAAGATTCCCCAAGCTTTTCAAAATATAAAAAGGTAATGTGATCAAAGACAAATTATATAAATTAATGCTATTTCAGAAAGCTGGGCATTGAAAATCAAACATGGTTTTTAAAGTTTGTCTTTTTAAAACAAATAAATATACCACCAATACATTCTTTTAATTTTATATTTTTTCAGCAATGAGCTGGTCACTATTTATACACTACAGAAAAACTGAATTCTCTACAATCTTTTATATAGGATTTCTACATCATTGTATTTATTTATTTATTCCAGTTCTCAATTTAAAAATAATTTAAGTATTGTAGGATTACATATTCTACCACCTTGAGTTACTCAGTTATTAAGATTAAAAATTCTACATACTTTTTAGAGTTATAATCAATAGTTGGCCAGTTAAGTATGAGGGCAACTGGTTATTGGTTAGTCAGCCTTATGTGTTTTTCTGCAAGGTACAGTACAGTTGCACTCCTCTATATATTCTGCTCATATTAAGCTATGCATCCAAAATGAAGTTTCTCCCCCGGCACTTTATAAAATTACACCCAGTCTAACACCCAGCAAGTGGCCTTTCCCTTCAGGGTGTGGGGCTATATCCAGGAATGGCAGCTAGAAGGGGACCAGTGGATGAGGGTGTGGCATTCACTGTTTTGTAGGAAAATTAATATTAGAAATTTAAAATTAATTTTGAAAGCTTTGATATAGTGAGATTTCTTTTTGTCAATTTCATAAACTTAAAATTATTTTGAAAAAGAAATATAATTATGGGCATAATGTTAAGAAATTTTCAATGTCTATTTTTTACATTTTATTTTTATTTATGAATAAACATCTTTCTTTGGCAGTACTTAGAGATGCGCTTCAATAAAGTGATACGGGTTATAGGAACCAGCATGTACATCACACAGACCGTAAGTACATTAAAATGTGAGCATTCACATTTTGTGATCTGATATGAAGCTTGGGCAATAACTATTTTAAAAAATCACAGAAAACATCTTTGTCTTCTTAATTGCTGCCTGTAAAAGATTATTTCCCTCAGAATTTATAGATAACGTGTTCCTTTTTTTCCCCACAGCCATTTTCATTTATCATTAACTTTATAAAACTCTCTTACATGGAATGCTTACAGTACCATCAAACAAGATGTCCTATTTTCTTTTTTTTCAAGTGATTGAGTGTATGCGGAAAGCATGATATTACACAAGAAGTTCTCATAGCCCTGTTGCAAGTTTCATCAGTTGACATTTATATCCAATCATCTAATGGCTGCCATCTCACCTAACAGGCTTTGTACACAGGGATGGTTATTTACGCCCCTGCCCTCGCATTAAACCAGAGTGAGTCTTCATTAACAGAGTACTGTATCATGTTTATTTATTTCAGTCATTATCAGGCCAATCTCTTACAGGCTAGGAAAAAGAGATAACTTTTAAATCATTGTCTAATGTTATCTAATTATCAGATTAAAAATATTATCTGCAGGAGTGAATGTTGATAAAAGACGAAGGTTTATGATTTAACTCATTTCACCTGTGCATACAGCTGGATATATGCCACAGCAAACAGTAACATGGGTTGTTCATTTGTTGAACATGTGTGCTGCAGGAAATGATGTCTCCGGTATATTTTTTTATTTCAGTCACAGGGCTTGACCTCTGGGGGGTGCTGGTGGCCACGGGCGCCGTGTGTATCATTTACTGCACACTGGTCAGTGGAACCATTTGGGAAATTCTTGTTTAACTGGGTTCAGATCTTTGGTGGTGCTGCGCACATAATTTTGGTCAGAAGAATCCAAATACTGCATTAGCTGCACATGGGACGGGTGGAGTGTAATTGACCCTGGTGTGACCATGCTTAGAAAACATTAGTTTTCTAAGAGTTAAAACCTCGGCAACATGATGATGTATTGCAAATACCCACAGACATACAACTTACACATACAGTATACACCTACTTGTAGTCTTTTTGTGACACTCTATTGTGATGCACATCCAGCCATTTTGATGCGTAGCTGGCTAAAGCAGGTTGCATATGGGATAACAATGTCTGTTTTCTGTACTGCTGTTTCTGTTGTGACCCCCCCACCTCCCCAACCACCAGGGTGGCCTTAAAGCAGTCATCTGGACAGACGTGTTCCAGATGGTCGTCATGCTGGCCGGTTTTGTGGCTGTCATTGTCCGGGGAGCCATCCTCCAGGAAGGTCTGACAAGGATCTGGGACGATGCCCGTCAAGGGGAAAGACTCAATGCGTTTGAGTAAGTGTCAGCACGAACATGGACACAAAGGCCCATAAAACCCGGCAAAGTTGTCTGGTACACCTGCTGTATGATTAAGTAAATCATAGCCTTAAAGAAAATTGGTACTTGCAAAAATTCATAGAAAATGCTACTACTGGCATGGATTTGCTTAAGAAAAAAAAAACCATAGCCTTGCAAAGACAAATTAATTTGCGAGCTGAGATGTTGCTTGAATGCAGCTTTAGTCCTGACCCTTTGAGGCGACATACCTTCTGGACTATTGTCGTGGGCGGGAGTTTGATGTGGACGTCAATCTATGCCATCAACCAGTCGCAGGTGCAACGCTACATCTCATGTCGCACCATCACCCATGCCAAGCTGTGAGTATGTGACTTGCAGTAAGCATAATGACATCGTCCAACTCCTTTGCGGTTTGTCCTGGGAGCCATGGAAGGCCGAGGTAGTGAGACATGACCTGCTCATTTAATGAACCTTCTTATTTTTTTCCACCAGCTCTCTGTATATAAACATGGCGAGCCTGTGGGTCACTGTGAGCTTGGCAGTTTTCTCTGGCCTCACTATGTATTCCATTTACAAAGACTGTGACCCAATCACCAACAAAGATGTCGGGGCTCTCGACCAGGTACTTGCCAATAAGTGTCTATGTAAGTTCTTGGTCAATTGAATTGCGCACTTTGACTAATGCAGAAGATTGTTGTACAGAAGTTTCAGGTTCCTTCAAAGTTTCTTGTCTACTGTTAGTCCAGATTCATACAAAAAGTCATGCTCCTGTGTTTGTGTCAACCAGATGTTGCCATACTTGGTGATGGACATTTTGTCAGAGTTCCCTGGAGTCCCTGGGCTGTTTGTGGCAGCTGCATACAGTGGTACTCTTAGGTGAGATGCAGGACAGTCTGACCACTTTTCACAGGGACATGATGTGGATATAGAAGTATCAGAGAGATAGTAAAATAAATACAGACGTTCCTCTACTTATGAAAGAGATACGTTCCCAACAGCTGTTCATAACTTGAAATGTTCATGAGTCGTTATTCAACATCATTTAAAGGATATACCTAAGTACTAAGAACTATGATGCTGGGAGAACGCACGTTACGCTGTTGTGGGGCGGGAGTAGCGGCCAGAAGTCGAACTAGGCGGAATTGGCGCGCAGAAAAAAAGTTGATGTTGCGGACAGGAAACGGGAGCCCAAGAAACACAATTTGGACTTACAGTCCTCTTTGTTTATATGTCTGAAAGTTCATAAGTTGAAAGTTCGTAAGTAGAGGAGCGTCTGTATTTCTCAAATGACAACTATTTCCTCCCTGTAGACCATAATACTTCCTGGCAAAATTATTTGTGTTGGATTTCATCTTGCATGTACTTCTCTGTATGTTTTAAATATTTTAATCAGTTTCTGAACATAATTTCGAAGTGAATATAAATCATGGAATTTATATCCAATAGGCGATTTATATTGATAAATAAGGTGTAACTGGTTGTAGGCGATGTCTACAGCACACCAACGAAAACACTGTTTTTTCTAGAATTAACTTCCATTAGAATGATATTTTTATATCTGCCCATTTAGATCAGAATCAGATTCAGGATCAATCATTTAAGTTATTTAGTAAGTTGTAGAAAATCCAACAAGTTAGTTACCTGAATTTTTCTAAATTCAGGTTCTTGCAGGTTCTTGGTCTCAACAAAAGTTACTGTTTAACAAGCTCTCTTGCAACTTTGGACTGAATTATAGCTTGCATAACATTTCCTGCACAAAAGTAAGCCATTTGGTCTATAGTTGGCTGGACTGAACAGTACTTATAGTCCACATCGTAGGGGTTGGGGGGCGGGACACAGGCCCCCATGATCTGAAAAACACAAACAGGAGATACAAAGATCACTGGGAGAAATCACTTGAGAGGCTGCCATAAACACCCTTGGTGTCCTCTAAACCAGCTCTGAACATATATTTTATGCATTTATGAGTTACTAAATTTTTTGTGTGTCTGCTGGCCTTTGTGTGCTGTCTGTGGCTTTTGCACGACTCCAATGGAAAAAAACCATTTAATGTCTTAGGTCAATCCCATGATAAATCAAAACCGTGATGGGCAAAGTCACGATGCAGAAAGGTTGACTTTTCTGTTTTCATACCTCTAAACACTGTGTAGTAAAGTTCTTTGTATATTATTTTCAAATGTTCAGAAGCGCATAAGGATTCTGTTATAATTTTGTGTTCTCTTCAACGAACACCAGTGACCAAGTTAAACTTTTATCAGTTTACTGTTTCCTTGTTGTCTCACATAATTTTACTTTGTCTAATATGACTTACTGTTACAACTGTACTGTAGGAAAATCATTGGAAAAGCTACACTGAAAAGAAGTTGCTTTGAAACCAGTTGAATCGTGTACAGTGGATCCACACAACTGGAATGAGTTTTTTTTTTTAAATTAAACATTCTTTTTAAGTTGTTGCATTCAACAGAACAGAACATACAGTAGTTGTATTAATCTCACTAAATTTTCTCATGTCTAATATAACCTAATGAATTGGTTGGTAGATGGTGTAACATTATTTGTCAATGCTGAGAGAAGCTCCCCTAGTGGCTATAGGAACACATTTTCCCTGGAGCAGATACAATGGATGGAGGCCTCATTGCTTTTACACTGTGACTTGGGATGGAAGAACCAATCAAATAATTTTGCTCATTTAATATTAAGATTCTTACTAGGTATAATTTTTATAAGCCCATCATCATCAGGGATGGTATATCATGGATATTAGACTGTACCACATTCTTTGTTAGTTATTGTTCAGGATCCTTTTGGATTGCTGCAATTAACTACTGTATGCCAGTTAACTGTAATTTCAAAGGAATTTCTTCAGTGTGTGCAGTGCATCCAGGTTAGTTTGAGCAGGTATCGATGTATTTCTATGGTGTGTCCATCTTTAAACTGGAGATAGCATATTACTTGTACTGCCCCCAGTGACCTCCCCAGGAATTTCCAAGAGACTATACACACAGGGTACCCCCAGGATGCCCAAAGCCTCTCACCCAGACACTAACCAGAACAAAATCCCACAAACAATCATTTCTCTGCAGTCAACATCTAAGTTTTCTAATCTGGGGTTTTCGTACTCTTACAAGTTATTCATTTGGTTTAATTAGACATGGGAAAATGATTGCGATTAACTCTACATTCTGTTCTCAGAACTGAAAGTCAATGCATTAACTTAAAAAGAAGGTTTCATTTTCAGAATATTCATTCTAGTTGGGCGGAACTGATTTCCATGATTGAACTGAGTTCATTCAAAAAGTATGCATAAAAATTAGGTCTTTTTTTAAAAAAAAAAATCACATTGCAATATTTATTCTTTCTGCGATATATATTGCGATATTATGACTTTAAAAAAATCTAATTAGTTCAATAGTTCTATTGGTATAATTAATCATTCTAGAAAGACTGAGCTGAATTTGCCCAAATATAATGGCAACGATAACTTAATCAGTACAAAACAAACTATAAGCATTAAACTAAGGAAGCTTATGGCATATGGGAGTTAACACTAGTGACAAAATAGATCAAACTAAACATTTTATTGCCCAATTAAACTTTTTTATAGCCACAGTGAACATAACTTACAACATAAAATACTGCCATGCCCCGATCATGCCGATCCTCCTGTGTGCCACGCTCCCTCATCTACCCCGTGTGGAATCCCCGTGTTACCAGCTGTTTCTAGTCATGTTCATTGCTGTTGTGTATTTCAGTCCGCATTAGAGTACATTTACCCAGTCCGGTCATTAATGTCTTGATGTCCCAGCTGTTTTTAGTCATGTTCATTGCTGTTGTGTTTTTAAGTCCGCGTTAGAGTACATTTCCCCGCTCTGCTCATTAACGTCTTGACGTCCCTGTGTGTTACCTGATATCACCAAAGTAAAAGTTCTGTGATCGACATGTTTGTTTGCTGCCGGTGCAAAGCTGCCTGTCGGCACCGAATTCAAAAGCCTTTCAATTAACCTAAATTATATGACAGACTTTTGTGGATTGTTTAGGAATAAGAACAGCGTGGCATTTGTTAGTTTAGCAAAAACACCAAAAGCGTTGTCCACGCCGCTTAATTTAATTTGCGTTACTTGACTTCGCACGTCCTGCGATGTGACTATTGCATGTGCGTACATCGCGATGACGATGCCGGAACGATATATATCATGCTGCCCTAATGAAAACTAATACATTTACAATTAAATGTCAACGTAAATAATTAATATAAAACCAACAAGTGAGTTGAATCCTTTTTTTCAGGATGAATGGGCATTACATATTCTGGTAAAAATAGATTTTTGTTACACCTGGCAGTCTATAAATAACTCACTTGTAAAATGATTTGAACTTTATTTTCAGAACTGTTGCACAACAAATAAAAAAGAAATTAAAATTCCAAGAAATAGCACATTTTGTGTGATAAAAAGTCAGCAGTCCTAAACAGGAAAGTGTCATTTGATATAACACTTACCGGTATCTGCCTTCCCATTAGCACCGTGTCATCCAGCATCAATGCCCTGGTAGCCGTTACTATGGAGGACTTTGTCAAGCCCCTGTGGACCAGCATCACTGAGAAGCAAGCTTCTCTGCTTAACATGGGCCTCAGTGAGTGTGTCTTGTGATGTAGTTTATAAAGTTTACATGCATAATTTAGCAAGTAAATAGTAAATACAGGTGTTTTACAAGAAGGAAGTTTGGCTGTGGGTAGATGCCGTTTCTCGTATTACGTGTCTTTTCTTCCAGCATAATTGGCTGGTCAGCGCTCTGCTTAAGTGCTCTGAATTTGCAGGTGTGGTCTTTGGGGCCCTCTGTATCGGCATGGCGGCTGTGGCATCTCTAATGGGAAGCATTCTGCAGGTATATTTGGAAATTTTCAAAATGAATAAAGAAATCGTGCCTGTTATTCTGGTCTGTATAATTTTTATTCTCATTCAGTTAAATTAATATTTAATTTCATATCATTAGCCAAATAACTTTATGGTTTATCACAGAGCAGCTACCAAGCGCATGCAAATGACATTATTATCTACAGTGTATTCATTAAAAATATTCAGGCCTCTTTATTTTTCCCACATTTTGTTATGCAGCAGCCATATTCTAATATTCATACTTGAAATCATAAATCTATTCAATGCACCATAATCAAAAAGCAAAAGCAAGTTTGTACAAATTACTGTAAATGTATTAAATATAGGAAAAAAATACTGATGTATCACATATACATTCAGCAATTATTCAGGCATTTGCTATGACTCTTGACTTAAGGTGCATCCTTTTTCCATTGATCATCCTTGAGATGTTTCTACAACTTGATCAAAGTTCATCAGCGGTAAATTTGGTTGATTGGACATGATCTGAAAAGACTATATATATGAGCACATCTAGCTATATGAGCACATCTAGCTATATAAGGCCCTGCGGCTGACTGCGTTTCCCAGGATAAAAAAGAAAAAAACATTAGACCAAAGGAATTGTCTGCAAACAGGTAAAACAGGATTGTGTGTTGTGTGTCTTGGAGAAGGGTGTCGAATTTTTTTTTTTGCAGTTTAAAGGCTTTGAAGAACGCAGTGGCTTCTAACATTCCTAAAAAGGAGACATTTGGGATCATCAAGACACTTCCTTGACATAGCTACCCAACCAAATTGAGCAAAAGGGGTGGAAAGATAGAGCTACAGGCAGAAAGGTGACGCAAAACCTGCAGATCATTTCGAAAGACCTCCAGAAGCTTTTGGTGAAGATGGGAGTAGCTGCCAGAAGGACACCCATTTCTGCAACCCAGTGGGTGGCTGGATGCTATTCCTCAGAAGACATTGCACCTGCAGTTCAGACTAGATAATCTATCTGAACTTAAGCAGATTTGGGCCTGGCGAGTACATGGATGGAAGACCAATTAGGAAAGCTGCAAGAGGTGTTGGTGTGGTCAACAGGTTAATCCATCCTGTGATCTGACTCGATCTCAGTGCAGCGAAAGAGGCCCTGTGCTCTGAAAATGGCCCCATCCTTCGTTTGAGACATGAGGTCCTGACACTCTGAGGTCATAAAGGATCTCTAGGGCTGGTCCTGGCTAAAATTGACCACTGTGGCCCTATGAAATCTGTCCTCCAATCAATCAATCCCTATGTCTCACTGGTGAATTCTCTCCTGCCCCTACACCACCGTAGCTACTGGGTGGTGAGTGTACTGGTGCAGAATGGTTGCTGGTGCATCATCCAGGATGACAAACTGTGGTGGTGGTTGAAGTGGCTCTCTATTGGAGTTAAATCCATTCAAATATTTCTGGAGAGACATGAAACTAGTATCTGAGGTTCTGTAGATAGGAATGGGTAAAAGATCTCCAAATCCAGTTGTAGCTGGAATTGCTACGAAGGGTGCTTCAACAGGGTACGGTAGTGAGTAAAGTCTGAATACTACTGCTGTATGTTATTTTGATACATTTGCAAAAATATTTTAAGACACATGTAAACATTGTACAAAACTGTTTGCATTTTGTATTATTTGCAGATTTTATTTCAAAAATTCATTGAAAAACTCCAGATTACAGCATGGCTGCAACAAAACAAAATGTGTGGAAAAAAAGAAGGGAATATTTTCTGAGTGTCCTGTACAAATGGAATGCGAGCATGCCCTCTGCTGGTTAACATCTGTCATGACCAATCAAATGTCAAACATTCCATTGTTTAATCACACAGGCAGCCCTGTCCGTATTTGGAATGATCAGCGGACCATTGCTGGGACTTTATGTGCTTGGAATGTTTTTCCGCTGTGCAAACTCATCTGTAAGTATTCCATTACTCTGTCTATGTGGGCAGTTTTGTTGTCATTTGTACAACTGTAATATATTTAACTATTGTACAAGACGTTTTTAACAAAATCTATGAAATATGATATTATTATCATGCTATTAATGCTGTTCACCCTGAATAAGTAATTCTGGTTTGTGTTGTCATATGTTATTTAGTTAATTTCTGCTTAATCAGAATGCATTTCTGTCCTGTTTAGGGAGGACTTGTGGGAATGATTACAGGCCTTTTGCTGACACTGTGGGTGGGTATTGGGGCCCAGGTGTACCCTCCTCTGCCAGAGAAGACCAGACCACTTCCTCTGCGCACAGAGGGGTGCATTTACAACAATAGTCAGAACTTCACCACCATGTCACCCTGGAGCAGCACACAAACATTGGTTCCAACGGTTCCTAAGTAAGCCCCTACACCCATAATCCTCATCAGAGCCTGGTATGTTGCAGTATGACCCATTCATCAAACTGGACATTTACAGCTGCAGTAGGCACAGCAGGTGAAGTGCACATACCAACAGTCTCTACAGGGAACAGAGCTTGTTCATAACTGGTCAAGAGGTGAGCTCATAAAAACTCTGTGAGCACACAGATCTCTAATCACAGATGTCAAGTCACAGAAAATGTGACTCAGTATCACACAGTGCACCAAGAATCTAAGGCTATAAAAATAAAATGTTATGCTTGCTGTAATTGTGTTTCTTCCCCACACTTTTTAGTTCAGTTCAAATTCAGAGATAGACAATGATCACTCTCAGATGCTAAAGGGCTTTGTTGTCTTGTCCTGTTATAAATATTTGAAATTCCTTGGCCGTTCACAGCTTGTATCTGGATCATCCTATCATGGACTCTCATAGCTCACCGAACTATGCCTTACTACAATCGCTAAATGATATTCGTTTTGCAGTTAAACAACTTTACTATTTCAGCAGCAGACCAGCCTTAGCAGACAGCTGGTACTCGCTGTCCTATCTTTACTTCTGTCCTGTGGGGACATTGGTGACCATCATCATAGGACTGCTGGTCAGCAGTGTCACAGGTAATGGATA
This sequence comes from Mormyrus hasselquistii, assembly GCA_026779605.1. NCBI lineage: Eukaryota > Metazoa > Chordata > Actinopteri > Osteoglossiformes > Mormyridae > Mormyrus > Mormyrus hasselquistii. Next base: position 25,944,669 of record JAODKE010000138.1, read on the forward strand.
TCACATTTCCCATGATCCTCTTTTCCTGCTAGTACTCCTACGGATTTTCATTTAAACTGTATTATTAAGGGGCAACATGTGGCTCAGTGGGCTAAGCCTGCGTGCCTGTAATCACAAAGTCGCAGGTTCAAACCCAGCCTCAGCATGTCTGCTGCTCCTTGAGCAAGACCCTTAACCCCTAGCTCCCTGGGCGCCCCAACAGGTGGCAGCCCTTTGTGGACAAGTTGCTCTTTGTAGAGGGAGGTGTAAAAAAGAATTTATACAAGTTGCTCTTTGTAGAGGGAGGCGTAAAAAAGAATTTATAAATCAATAAAGTTGTGATTATTAACTATTACCATACTTTCACATACCTCCTCCTCTAGGTGGCTGCAAGCAGAGAACAATCCGGCCTGATCTGTTTGTTAGGAAGAGTGATTTATTCTGCTTTAGCAGCTGCGATGACTCCTCCACGGTACAGTCTGCAAAATAAAGAATATCAGAACCCGACATATTGTCATATGGCATTTGGCTAAAATCTCTTTTGTTTCTTTCCTTTTCAGCCACCGGAGCCCGAAACGCCAGTGAAGTCAAGCTCTAGTCTAAAGGAAGGAGAGAAAAACCTAGCATTCATAGGCTCGCAGATGGATATTGTGGATAAGAACCATGAAAAACTCACATGGTTCTGAACTGCAGCCAGATTGTAGATGTGCATTCGCACTTTGATTCTGCTAGAGGAGCAAGCGAGGTCTAAATCCTTTCTGGCGGTTACATCAAATTTGATGAATGGCATTACACACCAATGACCTCATCTGAGTGTACGTAGCTTAAGAGCTGTTGGGCCTTGTTAAGGAACACTGACCCATAAACTACAAGAGTGTGCAAAAACGCATTTCATTTCACCAGAAACAACAGGGCCTTTGTCAGGCAATTTAAGTCTCTGTGGGTTTCACACTTCAGTATATTGTATTAATGTAGTATTACAATTTCACACATTAATGAACACTATTACTAAAAAGACCCAAAACTGTTTCATACATATTGCATAGCAGGGATAATTCTGTTTTTTTTATTTTATAAGCTTTTGTGGTCTATTTTAAACAACACGCATATTCTAATGTTTGGGGGACAAAAACCATCTGTGGAAGTTATTGTAGAATTATACATGTACAGCTACATTGAAAATAAATACAGTTTATAGTAAAATAGTACCACATTTTTATAGATATATCAAAATAAACATGACCCTCCCGGACATTTATTTTGTTTGGTTAGTTATTTTTTATGGCATTTTTCTGTAAGTGGTTGAATGACAGACTTTAGTGCATAAATTCTATTGCGTTGTTCAATCTTAAATTGATCATTGAAGGTGTTTCCAACAGACCTTTGTTACATTATAGATTAAAGAACATATAATATTTGAGGCTCTAACAATATCAAACGAACACTGGGATACAGCAGTTCCTCAATACAAAACAAACATGGAGAGGGCTGATCTGCATAACAACTCTCGTCTCCTAGACAACTGGCTGACAATTCTGGGAGTCAACAAAGCTATGGACCTCCCACTTACCTGCCCAGGTATCATGTGAGCACTCGTCCAACTCTCCTAGGCTCCCTGGGAGTAGATAGGGAAAGCCGAACTTGAAAGAACAAACAATTCTGACGTTTGGATTTTCCAGGGTGTCTGCTGGAACTCCGGTAAGCCAAACATTCCATCCAAGAATATCACTACTCTTTTGAAAAACATCCTTTTTCATTCTTCAGTTGGTGCAAATAGGCATTTTGTGCCGTTTGAGATATGGATAGTTGTGTCAGAGCAGCAGGGAAATGAACCTGTTCAGAGGTACTTCCTGATTTCATGGAGACTGGACATACATGCCTGCAGCTGTAATGGGCAGAGGACAATAACACAGAGAAGCTCATTGATCTTAATTCTTGAATTTGATGGGTGTCACAAATCTCTATTATAATATTAATGAGCGAGAAGGGTGAAAGGGAGTTTGCAAAGCAAGGATTCTCTTTGTAAAGATCTTTGCTTTGAGTACAGTGTACAACAGGTACGGACATGCTCTCCTTGTTTGTGTGAAATGCCCAAGAAAATGAAACCTAAAGCCCTGGAGCAAGAAGACTGAATGCTCTGATGCCAGGTGGAGTGCAGGAGGCGCAAAAGTCTTGTTTCCCCCAGCATTGTTATCAGAACGCTGTTTCTCCTTATTGTACTCCATGGGCGCTTTTAGGTGACTTGCAGGAAGAGCCCGTGAAGAAAGAAAGCTATAGAATAGCTGAGTAATTTCCTTCTGTATGCCAGAGCATGTAAACACATGATTCATGGAAAAGCATTTACTGAACAAGACCTGACCAGCTTTACTTTCAACTTTGCCGTGTAGTAGAGGAATATGCAATTTTAAATACCTGAGGCACTGCGGTTATGTAAGATGGTATAAGATGTCCTATGAGCACATTTTGTTATGGTATTGCAAAACAAATTCTTATACTTTTACAATTTAGGTAGCCTCCCTTGTGTATTCATATTACACCGTCTTTGTTCAGTAAATCATGTATCTGTTTTCCAATGGCTTCTCCAGTAGAGGGTCAAGGGTATGAACATACGCAAATAATATAAGGATGCCAAATTTATGATAATGAAATGGTTATTGGTCAGAATACTATTAACTCATATAATCAACATAATTTGTCATTCATCCATCTTCTAACCTGTTGTCCAGTACAGGGTTGCAGGGGTACTTGAAATCTATCCCAAGCAGCGTGAGTCAGAGGACGCTCTGGGCAGGATGCCAGTCCTTTGCAAAGGAACACACACATTACAGATTATGGTCATTGTTTAATGATATAATGGAACTCCAGTATATTGATGATAAAGGCTTTGAATCCCCTAGTGGGTGTGATTAGAGTATACTGCCAGTCACTGAATAGTTTACTTCTCATCAGTTACTTTACTGGTATCTTTCTATACAAGGCAGTGACTAATGGTACCACCATTACTTACTTTTCAGATCTATTTAAATGTAATTTTTTGTCAATATTTATGTAACAATAAATAAAAATTTTCAATCATGCACATTCATTTCCTGGTAACATTGTAAGGTCTGCTCTTTAACTATTAATAAATTGGGGATAGCATGTGGCTCAGTGGGCTAATAATCACAAGGCCGCAGGTTCAGCCTCAGCATGTCTTGAGCAAGGCCCCCAGTGCCTCTATAGGTGGCTGCCCTTCGCGGAGGCGTAAAAATAATTTCCCCACAGGGATCAATAAAGTTCTATTATTAAATGGTTACTAATCATTTGATAATATATATTAGTAAATAAAAAGATTCACGTACAATTACATTTATAAATGTATTATTATTTTTTATTTAAATAGGTCCCAAGACATGAAAATGACCCCCGCACAAAGATTTTGTCGGATTCTTTTTCTAGCCAGTTTTGTGTTGACTGTTCTGTCTGAACCACTTGCTACGATGGGGTCTCCTGATGGCACAGATGTTGTCCCAACAATCTCTGCTCCCAGTATCACTGTTTTTGCTACAACAGTTTTGCCAAATCACACCCAGAATGATTCCACAACTGATATTATTTCCCCAAATTTGACCCAAGACAACCTGGGATTCTCCAAATCCACAACATTATCACAGACCACAAATGGAGCTACAACCTCTCAGATGACAACAGGCTTTCAACGTTCAACCAAAGTCACAACAGCATTTAATGTCACGGCCCCTGCCACTACCCAAGGAGCCTGGACAACTGTGAACGTCAGCAGTACATCAAATTACACCACTTATGAATCACAAACAACTGATTCACACCTGAATAAAAACATCACAGCATGGACATCAGCCCCCGGCTATTTCAACACCCAAGGTAAATATTTCTAAAAACTCAATATTTTTTTGTTAGCACATACAGTATGACAACTATATTGAATTTAGTCAGCACATCTCATTGCATATGCTAAGACTATTGTCAATGACAATTAAATAACCTCATATGTGAAGCACTTTGAGCCACATTCCACGTATGAAAAGTGCTATATAAAGATTATTGTTATATTTATAGCCAATATTCATGGTTTAATATTTGTTCCTCATTACATCAAAACAGAAGCACCAGGTGGAATGACCTATTCGGAACAGAACATGACTATTTTCTTCAGTGTTGTCACTGGGTTGGCTTTTCTGGTCATGTGCACGTACGCCATATACAGATGCAAACGCAAGACTCAGTACTCTCATCGTCCTCTCTATAATTCTGAGGAAACAGGTGAGAACTTTAAAAATATTTTGTTTCACTCGAGACTGGTAACAACACCTTTATATTTCCGCTACCATGATCAAACACACAGAAGGAAAGCAGGAGCTCCAGTGATGGCTGTTCACAATTATTTTGTTCTTTTTCTATATCGCCAACTATTTGTTTTCACAGTGGACAGGTTTGTGGCAGCAGATGACACTCTAGTAATCTCAGGTGGACTCTACGATGGCCCTCGCATTTACAACCCCACTATGACCACTCTGCATGATGAGGAATCCAATGCCGACCATCCATTTCCCTCCCAACCCACCCAATTTCGACTGGAGTTCATGAATGAAGATGAAGAGAAAAGGTCCCCGGACCATGGGACTTGTAGCTTTGAAACATTTCAGCCAGTCGGTAATGATTCTTAGTCAACCAAACTGAGGTTCTGAAAGTAATACATTCTTTTCACAAATGTACTTTATTTTAATTTGCTAACAAGGCCAAGTTTCAAATTGCCAATTCAGCCATGACATACTTTGATGATTTAGAAAGTAAACACAATGTTAACAAGGACATGCTATTCATTAAAGTATTTAATTTCAACACTAAAAAACAGCAAACTAACATATTTAATGAACACAACAAGAAATGGAAGTAGATAGAATAAAACATAACATTTTAAATAAAGATCAATTTGACATTAAAAAAGTATAGTTATGGTTACTATCAAGTACCAACATTAACGGCATTATAAATACAATGTATATGAAGTGCAATAAATTATACAAGTAACAGGGCAACTTGCACACACAATAAAACCTAAAATAAAAATAACTAATTGGAACCAAAGAACTAGTCTAATTCACTCAACAAGATTTTGAGATTAAACTCCTAGTTTGTCATTATACAAACAGAACTGTAATTCAGTCAGATCTTAATACTACCCATCAAGTCCTGTAAAAGAGTAAGACCTAAGCAAAAATTTTTTCAGATGCTTTTTTCTTCTTTTTCATATCTGCACTGGTTACAGCTGTCCATCCAGCATCTCTCATTCTTTTCACTGCTGCCAGTTTCAAAGCCACCCCAGGGGATTTAGACACAGTGGGACTCTGGCTCAGAAAGGACAGTATGGCAGAATGTGAAAAAGCAGTGAAATGACTCTTCATTCAACATCTGATGACTGAAATACCAGGATACTACAATGCAAACCCTTGAGACTTCAAACCATCAACATAGATTTATAAATTCATCACATACACACAAAACCTTTTAAACTAAGTGAGACACTTGAAGAGACAGGTGGTGTGCAATGCCTACATTTGGATTGCCAACCATGTTATTTGCAGTAAATCAGGACTTTACAAAGGTTTTTTAAGTTCTGAGTTCTTTTGGTAACACTTTATTTAAAGCAGTCATATAAATGAACACAGCAAAAAATATTTATAAAAAGGCATAACACATTATAGCCTTGTTTATTATTCATTATGCTCTATGAAGCTCTCATTTATAATGCACTATAAATACCTTCATAACACAGTACAAAGCATCCTTAATTCTTATACTGACTTTTATAATGCATTAAAGTACCTATAGTGCACTACTGATGAGAGCGTCATAGAACATTCATGTCCAGGTTTATAATACTTTATTATAATGCATTATAATGACTGATTTAAGTAAAGTGTTACCCTTTGAAATTTCCAGCAACAAAATTCTTTACGCCAAGCAGCTATATTTAGAAAACTTAAGACCAATTTTTCACAATTAGGTGGCAAATTAACAATTACTAACTATCATAAATTTCAAATAATTAAATATGGCAACAGTGAAATTTGAAATTACACGTTTTTAGTATTTTTAGACCACCATACTGCTGGAAGCTTACAGCATCTTTTCAGTCTCCTCTCCCCACCTGAAAGGTTTCTACCCCCAAAAACTTATCAATAAGTCAATAATTAATCAATAAATTATCAATACAAGGCAAATAAACATCTTACTGTGACTTCTATGGAAAACCATAAATATAATTAAGAACCACAAATTCAATGCAAGACCACATTGAGCTTATCCCATGGGGCAAACTACACCCTGGGCTAATACTGTACATCGTACTTTACTTACAGTGACAATGAAGGCATATATAACCTGCAATCTGTACACCACATTTTACTGTACTATAATCATCATACTGACACTTGCACTACTAGCAATCTATGAACATGAAAGGTGTGGCACATACTTCGCTACATAGCTATCAATTTACAAACAACAATACACATTTCTTTATTTAGCTCAAACAAAACAGAATGAAACAGTACACAATCATTTGTATGCTTCTTTACACAATGACTAGAGGTTATTAATTCTCAATTGTTACCTAGCATTATTTTGCTGTATTCTGTAGAATAGGCATGCAGTGCCCACAGGACATGTGCTGAGCTACCCTGTAAAGATCTTCGTGCTTAAATTAGGTATACTACTTGAATTAACTTCCTACAATAAATACTGTACCTTTTGATGATGCATAGATATTCCGTAATCACCTGCCTTCCTAACATTGGGCTCACCTTCAACAAGAAAACTCTTCCATGCAACAACAGTTTGAAAAAAATGTTTTAGTGGCAGAATATAACATTTGTACATTACATAATACAGTGTAATACTGTATAATGTTGAATCAATGGTAATAACAAAACCTTTGAATTTATGAGACAAGCAACCCTAGCTTTCATATTTGGGTAAAATGCTTAAAAATACCAGTAAATCCTGTTGTTCAGAGCTATCAGATGTGGAGTCAAATTCCAGGACAGATTTAATCCAGGGCACAGATTTCCCAGTAGAAGGTGGTGTACGTATTCTGTATGACTAAAATGAAAAAAACTTAGTTAGTTCACACTTAAGACACTACTTTACTGCTGCTTACTTTTTGTATAATTTTTATAATGGATACAATAATATTTTAAAATAACACAGTGGATGCATACATACAAATAGGGTGAATAAATAAATAAAATGAATTGTATATTATAAATATAAATATATTACCTTAATCCGTGGTGTGGTCTTTGCCATTTTGAGTGAAATGCAGGACTGAGTTTTTAAGTTCTCTCTTCCTGACTCCTTTAACATAACACAGATTTAAAACTTGCCAACAGAGAAGTATACATCAACAATGACGTAAACTTACTGACCAGGTTAACCAAAATGGCCATCAAAAACACTGGCCCAGTTTTGTAAGAACTTTACAATTCAAATCAAAGGATTCTGAGGATGTTAAATATCACACTTCAAGGGCATATACCAGTATTAGAAAAAGATCAGATATTTTCTTACTTTAATTGGTGGTGTTTTCATAACGTTTTTGGAAGGGCCCAGAGATGAATCTGTAATATTAGCGCCATTTCCTGCCTTCTTCGTAGACAATGATGATTTCCTCAGGAATCTAAGTGAAGACTGTGTTTCCTGGCTTGTACTGCAACATATTTCTTTGATGTTATGTTGAGGTGTCTAGCAAAACAAACAAACAAACAAGATGAGGAAAACGAAAAGCTGAATTTTCAAAACACAGATCTTTTTTCTGTCTCCTACTGCCAGCAGTGTTATATAAAACTGGATGTTAAATATGTTGCTATACATTACAATAATTTATACCTGTTATAAAATCAAATCATACACATATAAATGAATCAAGACAAATTTTTCCAATGTTGCTAGTAATTTAAAAAAGAATGAAGATAATGAATAAAGAAACTTTTAGTTAGACTTAACAAGTATTGAGTCTAAAAATGACTATACAGCGTACCTTCTCTTTCACGTCCTCCTGCACAGACTTCATTTTTAAGTTCAAATCTGTAATTTCCTGTTTAAGTTTGTCCTATAAGCCAAAAGATCCTGGTTTAATTTAGCAGTATTGATTCAGTATTAACAGGATTCAGTATTTATCAACCAAAAAATCCTTCAGGATGTTTAAAACTCACCATCTCTCTCACTTCATTTTCAAGCTGCTGTTTTAAATTTGAATTCTCAATTTTTATCTCTGAAAGTTCCAGTACCTAAAAAAATATTAAGTTCATATTATGAATGTTGTGGTTTAAATAAAAATATTGTGATACTTCAATCAATACAATATATCTATAAAATATGTGAAGGATAATTCTAAGAAAGTGACCTGTTAATTTGCTTTTGAAGGTAGCCACCTAAAAATAAATTCAATGCATGATGCTTTAACTTAATCCCACTATTGTTGTGCTGTACGGAGCAAGATGTACCATACCAGTGAGGTGTAACTGGCATTTGCTTCAGCTTCTTTCAGTCTCCTGTTATCAAGCTCAGCATCTTTTTCTTCAATCATCTTGTCATACTGATTCTGAAAAACAATGAAACACTTTCAAACATATGCAGGACATTTTCAGACAATGTCTTGGACACACTGATCTTTACCTTGTGCTTTTCCATTAAGGCCACCATGTCAGATATCTTGTGCTGGCACTTGATTTCTGTCTCCTCTTTGATTCGAACAGCTTCCTGGGCTTCAAAGTTAAGCTTTTCTACCTGAAAGGGTAAAAAGAAGAAGTAAGTCAAAGCACTAATCAGTTTGGTTTTTAGCCTAAAGAATTGTTAGTATTATTTACCTTCTTATAGAGCTCAGATTCTGTCACAGCATTCATTTTAATTTCTGCCTGTAACTTCGTAAGCTTGTCATTGTTAAGACTTTGACTATTTTTTAATTGTTCTTTAATTTCATTCACCTAAAAGCAAAACATAAATTATAACACTGCCCATTTACACACTATGGTATAACCACAGAAATATACATTGCTTACCTCAGTGTCAAGTTTATTGCATTTCTCTCTTTCTGTTGCCAGTTGTTTTTTTAAACTCTTATTCTGAAAAGATAGTTAGAAAGCTAAAAGATTTCTCAGATATCCAAGTTTAGCAATCATGATAAATTAAAATAAATGCAATAATTACTAACCGCTTTTAGGCATTCATTGTAAGCTTTTGTTTTATTTTCTGTTTTTAGTTTTGAGGAATTTAGCTGTAAATAAAACAGCATTAATAGATTAATTCATTAATGAATAAAAACACACTCTAAAAAGAAGCCGAACATAAAACCCAATACATTAATTTACCTTAAATTGCTGTTTATTTTTATTTACTTCTTTCTGCAAACTTTTGTTCTGTATAATAATAATAATTGAACCCTTTATTGTTCCCATGGGGAAATTCTTTTTATGCCTCCCCCAGCTGATTCTGAAAAACTGTCTGCGAAGGGCAGCCACCTGTTGGGGTGTCTAGGGACCTGGGGGTTAAGGGCCAGCAAACATGCTAAAGCTGGGTTTGAACCTGCGACCTTGTGATTACAGGCACACAGGCTTAACCCACTGAGCCACATGCTGCACCCCAAGTGATCTAGCTTTATTCTAGCTAAATTTCATCACAGAAATACAAAAACTAAAAATGGTACAAATTGAAATACAGTATATCTCATGATTTGGGACATCGTGATACCAGAAATTTAGCAGTTGATACTCAATTCTCAGCACCCAATTCAACACCACAGTAAACAACAAAGCCCATGTACTTCAACGCACTTCTTTGCTGAAAATATTTAAACATTGCAAAACACAACAGTGGCATGTACCCATCAAGTAATAAATAAAAAGAAACAATTATCATTACAAAAAGTAACAGTGGAATGTAGCCATCAAGTATCTAAAACAAATAATACTGTGCTTAAAATATAAAGTGATCATATCACCAATTGCAACAAGCTTAAGAATAAATGTAATTAGGTTAGGAACTTTGAAATAAACGTTGGCAGGAGGATCTGTATAAGACTTTCACTAATCGGTTTGTGGTCTGTAACATTTCATGATTGTCAAGACTTAAATTAGATCATGTTTATGCATGGAGTACACATGGTTCGAGAGTAGTAAGCATTTTTCGGGTATGTCCTATTACTGTAGAAAAACAGCCATGTCATATTTTCATAATTTTGGCATCGACTTAATACTGAAGTATCGGTTCTTGTGATATCCCTACTTATGATTAATAAAATTCAAATCCAAATATTCATATCAGTTCCCATTTTATTTCTATGAACCACATGTGTAGTCTTATAAGATGAGAACTAAGTGAAAATTAGTTCAGGATATCAGGAGATGAAACTGTAACGAATAAGTGAATGCTGCTTAGCTTACACATTCTTCATAATTTTCTTGCATTGCCATCATCTTTTCATCTTGTTCTTCAACTCTTAACTTCAGTGGTTCCAGTTCATGTCTTAGGTAAAAAAAGACATGATTTACAAAAATAACAGCAATAGTATATACTATTATTAGATACTAATGGAATCAGCTATATACTTTTTTTTTCACCTGAGTTGATTGTTTTCCTCTTTTAATCTCTCAATTTCTTCTTTCTCCTCCGCATTAATTTCCTAATTATGGATTTAAAACAAACTGATCATATTTTAATTTTTCGAGACAAATGTACCATCTTCCAAATTTTATATTAACATTAATTGTAAAATCCTTACTTATACGCAATAAGAAAAAATAGTTTTGAACAATCTAGGCCAGGGGTCACCAACACCAACAGGATGCCCCCAAGGACCCGCGGAGCTATTCTAAAAATAGCACAACTCACCAGTGAGCAGCATCTAAAATTTAATTTTATCCTGTTGCTATTCCTCTTTAATCACATTTGCATTTATAGATTTGAAAATGACAATATCTTAAAACATGTTTATTATACATGAAGTTTAGATACGTTTAGGAGGGTGTTTCAAACTGGTAGCCCTTCATATGGCTCAGTACCCATGAAATAGCTCTCAGTTTCAAAAAGGTCAGTGAGCCCTGATCTAGGCCTTTGTTTCAACATGTTCTGGTAATAAATATGTTAATTCCATGAATTTCAACAGTCAGAACTCATATTTAGAAGATCAATAATGTTAAGAACCTTTTCGGGTGATGCACCTTCTGCTTGTTCAGTAATTCTCTCATTTTGAAGCTGGAGTTTGTTGAAGATTGCCATGACCTCCTTGTACTCGTTCCTTTAAAGAAGAATGCTTTACATTTTCCATATTACTATTACCATTATTATTAAAACTACTACTAACAGTATTCATTATTTGTTAATTAATCCTTCAAGTTATAAATGCTTTTGTAAACTAATATTAAATTCTCACGTACTGGTCAATGTTCTTCTTTAACTGATTATTTTCTTCTGCAAGTTTTAGTTCATTGCTTTGTGCAACATGTAACTTCTCTGCCATTTCACACAATTTGGTCTATAAAAAACAAAGAGGTAAATATAATCATATAATTTAGAAACATCTGAAAATAAAACTTGATAAACCCATACAAAAGTAAATAAAGGAGGCAAAAGAAGCCTGACCTCACTCTTCTGAGCAATTTCCTTCAAATTCTTCAGTTCTTCTTGTAAATTGCTCAGGGCATTCTCAGCAAATTCCTTTTCAACTGATGTTATGCAAGCTTTATTCTACAGGAGATGAAAAGAAACAATTTGTATTAAAGCAAATGACAAAACATGCATCCATCTAGCAACCACTTTTCCTGTACCAGAAAAACCTGAAGTTTATCCAAGGCGGGGAAACACGGCAATTCATCGCATTCCATATACAATGCCTGTGATGTAAAATGACTTAAAATCAAGTGGTATTTTGTATCTGACTTCATAGAACACAGACCATCTACAAAGACAAGCTGGTAAGCAGAAAAGAAGAGGCACTAGGCTTGTGTAAACTGGACAATTAACTTGTAATTAGTGCACATATTAAAAGTTATGAATAAAAGACTGTGACACTGCTAATGTTGTCACCAACAACCAGTGACCTTTACCAAAACTGCAACACAAACACAAACTCATTTACTTGGGATTTTATCAGAAAATTGATTGTATAGCTTACTAACAGATGGTCACAATACTTTAAGACAAATTATTACCACAAAGTGATTTTGTCAATAATGAAACCAACTATGACTCTCCTCAGCTTGTACTTTCTTCAAGTTTTTATTTTAGATATTCAATGAAATTATTCTTTTAATAATCTCTTGTCATTACCAAAGAAACAAAATAAGCACTTTTAGCCACATGATGAAAAAATGTTTTTTACAAATCGAGATTTTTTTTAGCAAATAAAGAAATATAAATAAAAAACAACTTACCAATAATTCGGAAATTTCTGAATTTTTACTCTTAAGATCCATGTCAAGTTGTGACACCTTCGTTGCCTCTGTTAGTAATTTCTCTTCTAATATCATTAGAGATTTTGACATTACATCCTGCAAAACAGAAGAAATATGTGATGAAATTTTACTGAACATCATACACCCGGGGTAGGCAATCTTATCCACAAAGGGATATGTATGGAGGTTTTCACTGAAACTCCCTAATTAGGTCACTAATTAATAATTAGAGGAATGATTGAAGAGCCCTCACACCTGGGTTTGAACAGCTGACCTACAGGTTATCCCAAAAACCTGCATACACACTGGCCCTTTGCGGATAAGATTGGCCACCCCCGTCATACACAATTCGTTATTTTAAACAAGAATGTAATACATACCATATCCTCTCTAAGAATTTTTATTTCGTTTTCTTTTGCTACTTTATGTTGTACTGTTTCTCCTGTAATGGTCAGAACATTTATAGTCAATGTACATAAATGAATTTAACGTAGAATTCTGAAAAAGTATTAATGTTACCTAATTGACTGGTTTTTATCTTCAACTCCTCTTCAAGCTCTTTTGTCCTAAAACAATAAGCATGCATTGTCAAAGCAAAGAAAGATTTAAAAAAAAATGCACCAGGTACAATTTTGAATTGAACCAATTTCCCTACCTTTGCATTTCAGATCTCAGCGATTCCTGAAGTTCCTGGGCTGTGGTTTGAATTCGCAAAAGTTTTCCTTTTTGTTCATCTTTAATTTTATAAAGCTCATCCAAAGTACTGTCTTTTTCTGTGACAATTTTCATATATTCCATTTCCTTTTTCTGTAAAGCAGTTTCAAGACTTTGCCTTTTTTCCTGAAAATAATTGTACAATTATACAATGTTTCCCTTACCATTAAATTAGGAGGACGCCCCACCAACCCCAATGGCAACTCCCGCCCCACCTTGAAGGTCAAGTTAATTTTATTTTCTACATAGCACCAGATCACAATAGAAGTCATTCACTGTAAGATTACCTTTCCTACACAACAGGTCTATACATTGTCCTTTTATTAAATAAACTAAATAGTCTTATGTTATCTTATTTACACAACAGTCATTTTTGTATCTACACAGTGGCGCGTTTACAATTCTCCCCTGCTCTCTGTATCGCGTATGCCGGAGTTCCGCCCCAATGCGTGCACACAGGCACGTGCACGCACACACAGGTGAGCGTACTCCCACCAGTGGACAGAAAATATGTCACGTAATAAATACGTTTCACAATGGGATTTTCTGCTTTATACTATCACTATTTTAAGTTACCAGCTATCACTGTTAAAGCCTAACAGTTAATGTATTTGCAGGTCAAGACAAACATCCTCAACAGGCCGCAAGAAGACCACCTTGCAGCCTGCAAGCGGATCTCAATAAATCTGTTTCTAAAGAGGCTCTAGAAATGTTGTTCCAGAAGCCCAGGAAGATACACTGCAGTGACAAAAGCTGCACACTTTGTGGATAGTTGTCATAAAAAAGTAATGTTCTGATGTTTAGTTCAATTGTTATATTGACTGATGTCATTAAAGGCAACACATGAATCCTGCTGACGTCCATCTGTGTCCGTCCCCCCCCCCCCCCCCCCCCCCCCCCC
>JAODKE010000138.1:25959989-25970342 GCA_026779605.1 Mormyrus hasselquistii
ATATATATATGTAACATACATAAAATACCAACCTCTTCTTCTTTCATTCTTAATTCCTCTTGAAACCTCTGCTCAATATCCTCATATTGTTTGAGCTCTTCCTTGACTACACATAGGATTTTAAAAGCAATTTATTAAACGAAATGATTTAAATGTAAAAGCTGGTAGTAACTAAATTCTGTTTTACAAGATATCTTATTTCTTTTATGTTCTATTTTGTGAGGCACTGTAATGTACAGGATACAGTACATAAATGTTTTGCTGATATTCCTTTCAAACTTACATTTTAACTTATCAGATTCAGTTTGACCACGAAGGCCCTCAAATGCACAGATCATCCTCTGAAATAAAATTTGAGTTAATATGCCACAAGACAGATAATTCCAGCATTCTGATGCTATTTTATTTCAATGTTTATCTGACTAAAATAAATAAAGAACAAGTACCTGAATGGTTTCGCTGTTTTGTATAAAGAGTTCATGGGTTTCCAGCCTTTCAGATTCAACTAGAAGAATCATTTACATTGTATGTTTTAAAAGTTGTATAATTGGCATATAAAAACAGACATAAAGAGGTCCTCTAATAAATATTTAAGTATTATAAATATTTAATTATTAAATATTATAAATATTTAAAAATGACCATTTATACATTACTTACATAAACTCATCTTCTCTAATGATCTCTCAAAAGCATCATTCAGAATAGTACACAGATTTTGGGCAGCACTGCCTCTGTAATGTAATTCATATAAGTAACACAGATGTTGCCGTTTTTGCATAATGATACATTGCGTAAAATAAGGTGCTTTCAGGAATTATAGGTCATGAATGACCATTTAAATTATTTCAACCTGAACATGACAGCAATGTTATATTGAATTTTTTTTTCTGTACATACTTGTTTTTCAGCTCTGCATTTTCACACATTTGATTCTCCAGTTTTATGCTAAGGGTCTCATTTTCAAACTATAAGATCAAAACAAAAGGACATAATCTTCAATTTTATATTATCAAGAAGCCACTGTATTAATTGAACTTTTCAAATTGTACAAAAAACTCAAAATGTACCTGCAGCTCCTGAATTGCTTTGCGTTGATTTTCAATTGTTCTTTTGTTCTCATGCAATAATTTGTCCTTCTGTGCAATTTCGGAATCTAGTTCAAGTTTCCAGCTATTTATTTTTTCAAATTCTTCCAAAAGCTTAGAACACAAATCACTCGACAGTGAAATTTTCTAAAGCAAAAATAAAAATCATTTTCATACTTAGAAATTATTGGATTTGAAACAAACTAATCAGCATACAATCTACAATTTTTGCATATCAGCATAATTTTTTTAAGAAAAACAACACTGTTTAAACATGTTTAAACTTACCTCTACTTTTTCCATTGGCATTACAACAATTTTCTTTGCTGCATCTTTTAACGAATTAACATAATTGGTTAAAACTGATCATAAAAGTGTTTCTCCAGAGCTTTATTTAACCACAGAAAGTTCAGCTATTTGACAAATATATACAGACCTCAATTTATTTTTATTCACTTTTGTGACAATACTTTTGTATTCAACATATCGTAATTAATTTTAGAGGTGTATTTTGTATTACACATTACCGGCATGCATGGTACAAATATAGTGTTATAATCAAGCTGATCTGCATAGAAATAAAAAAATATGAATTGCAATTTACCTGTTTTGAAAGATTTTGAGGAACCAACCATACTGCTATTTTGAAATGGACTGTTCAAATCTTTCTGAGGGCACTTAATGGGAGCCTAAAAAACAAAACCATGTCGCAGAATGGTAGGTACTCCATACAGCTGGCTGGAGCACTCACACTTTGACTCTTACGTAAGAAGTTTTACAGCAAATCTGTATTATTTCATTATTAACCTAAAATTAGCTACATCAAAAGTGTTGGGGTAATTTGGAAACCCTACAGGCTATTTACACACTAATAAAATGCTTACACACATGTAAATGTATGCATGTACTTTTCTCGACCTGAAAGTCTCACTCCAGCCAGCTGACCTAAGTTTAATATCACAATAAATCATTAGTAGGCCTACATTATTTAACTGTAGCGCTTCACTGTAAAATTGATGCCATTAAGGATGAAGTCCTAATTAGTGTATCAATATCAGTCTAAATAAACAACATTAATAATTTCACACAAGGCAAAAACCAAAGTATAGTATGAAAATGTATCCTGTAATTTGTTAGTACAATTCATTATTTTTTTCCTTAATCGCATATTCCCAGGATAACAAGCTACCTGTACTGGCTGCATAATGCCAGAGGTATTTGGAGAAATCTCTTGAGGTCTGACTGCGAATACTTGTCCGGTACTGATCCTTGGTGGTACCAAGAGCTTGAAGTTAAATGGTCTTTCCTTCTCCATTCTCACATGTAATACAATGAAAAACAAACAGATAACACATCGGCTCTGTATAAAACTGGCTTCCATTTTCTTTAGATGATTAAGTTTATAAAACCAGTACTCTAAGAATTAACTTGACTACAACACCTATAATCAAAATGAACGATTTGACACAAACGGTTTAGTTATATTACTGCGGTTTGATGAAGGTCATGTCAAGGGCATAGGAACCACGGGCCTGTAACCCCCCATATTTATTTAATTTTGGTTAATTCATCCGTCCCAATAATCAGATCTTCGTGTTGAAAGGTTCAATTCGTGTCTATCGTTGTCATGTACAATAAAGTAGTTAAAGACATGTAAAAATACAACACGAAAGGCAGACGGTAATTTAGCCATATTTATATGGGCAGAGTCTATTAACACGATAGAAAACAAATATTCGGGACTGTTTATGCCTGCCTATATGTTTTACATTTTGTACAAACTAGATAAATACCCTGAATAAAGTTACGCGTAACCCGATAGCGCTTGTTACGTACCTGAGAAAACCAGGATTAACGGTTTAGTCGTTAGGTTTGGCGCGTGAAGCGGGGCTCACGAGATGAACCTGAAACTAAGACTTTCGGTATTAACGCAGTGATATCAGTATTTGTGAATTATTTTATGAAGAATAAAAATTATCATAACACCAAGCTATACTTTGTACATTGTTTACAAAAACGACGCCATTTTTTATTGACAGATTTTTTTTCACAGACAATTCAGGGCTTCCTAAATATCGCATGTGCAGAAATTACCGTAAAGCGCTATTTGGGGTATATGGTGTCGAGCAGCGTTATCGCCACTAGTTTAACTATTATAAAGTTCGCAATTTACAATAAAACCGAACAGCGACAGCCACAAGATAATTAGTCGAAATATTCTTAAATGCGTTAGCTGACCTACTCTGCACTATTCTCCCATCACGCGCCTAAATACAAAATGCTAAATACAGTTAGTTATTTCTGAAGTCGATGGGAAAATACGGTTCAGTTTTCACTTTGGCGTATGGGAGAATGACCCCCTAATGCACAACTGCTGAACGCTGGTCCTGGGGATCAACCACCCCGTGGACAGTGTAGGGCAGAGGTGTGTAATCTTATCCGCGAAGGGCCGGTGTGTGTGCGGGTTTTCGCTGCAGCTCCCTAATTAGATTACTAATTAGAGGACTGATTGGCTGAAGGGTCCTCACACCTGGGTTTGAACAGCTGACCTACAGGTTATCCCAAAAACCTGCATTCACACAGACCCTTTGCGGATAAGATTGGCCACCCCTGTCATCGAGCTTACAGCAGGAATTTAACACACGTGAACTCTGCAGGGTGGTAGGACTCCATCAGCAGGGCTGGGCAGCCCTGCCTTAATGTGTATTCCAGTTCCATAAATACCAAAGTGACAGTTATATATGGCTTATAGTTTATTTTTGTGTTATATACAGTACATCACTATCACAATGAAAGAAAAGCTAATGAGTTTAGTGAAACTGGAGAAATAAAATACACAACACTTCATTTTCTTAACATTTTATTATAGCTATTTTACTTAGAACAATTTTAGTGAAATTGAATGAAACACTGCATGTCATATTAAATAAAACATCTTTCAATAAGTTTCTCAAATTGGATAAAAGATTCTTCATTACATCTATTAGGCATTTTGTAGGAGGTATAACAGAGGAATATGCCCTTAATACCAAACAAAAACTACTTTACAAAAAGAGCTCGTATTCGATGTGGTCCAACATCTGTGAACAACCTTATTTTTCCCCACAGCTAAGAGATTCCTAAACATACACTAAAACTTCCACTTTATATAAAACTATTTTTAGCAATAATTAGTTAAATTTATACCTCAGTATTTTCAAATAAAACATTTAACTACTATGCCATTTGTACTGCTAAAAGTCACCATGAAATCAAGTGGTTCAATCAAGTGAAGGCCTTTATCCCCGATGCAAGATGAATCCTTTCATCTATCTTTATCGTCGACTGACTAGGAGAGCCACAGAACGCAACTGGCACAGCAAAGATTGATAAGGCCTCTGCAGGTTGTCAGCTGTCAGCATTGACATGTGCTGGTACCCTTTCACCATGACCCACATCACCACCCTGCAAAAGTGCACACGCATCCTTTGAGGCTTCCTGGCAACCATAAAGAGCAGAATCTGATGCTGAAAGAAAATTTAAAATCTCAAGGAAATTATCTCCGTAATGGATATTAGATAACCAACATTATAGATATATGAGAGGGTAGGAGAGGGATGCTGGAAGGGCTGCCTATGAAATGCATGAAATGCAAAGGACTGCCCAGGTGATGAGATAAGGCACTTGTCACTAGATCCTTAGTCGTACACCCCTTCCCTGGAAAAATAAATGCCGCCACTGTTTGTACAGAATGGATGGGTAAAATAAGCAATTTTGTCTGACTGTCCTTATATAGTCCATTTGAGACTCTTCTATTAAGTGCAATGTGATTAACCAAGCATCCATTTATAGGCAAAAAGCTAATACAAGTTTATTATTCCAGTACAAAAATTCTGAAAGTCATACATGATAAAAATGCTTTGCAGAAAAATTCACACACCCACTGTAAAGAGTGGGAGTTGGTAATGGATTTGTGAATGACATTTGAGGGTAGTGTAGAGTCTATGAGCATTTCAGAATATGTCACAACAAGATGAGACGCATGGAAGGCAGAAATCTACATGGAACACATCCTGAGATGTATGGCAAAGTACAGAAGAGGATCAGGGCTACCATGAAAATATATGAATTCTGACTTTTTTTCCTCATCATTCTGAATTTAGAAAATAGTCAGAATTCTGAGATTAAATTCTCATGGTGGCCATAATCCGCCTCCGTAGTAAAGTATCAACAGCCATCAAAAGAATCAAAGACAACGGTACCAGGATGACATGTTAGTGGTCTCATGAATTTTGTCCTGTAGTGTTAAACTGTGGTTTTCCTTAACTTGCATACGTCCTTGAAATTACTAATATAACATGCACGTTGTAGGATCTTTAGGGTCCCAAAAATCAGATCTAGAATATGCAAGCATCTGCTTTCTAGAACGCAACTTCAGTAAGGACACACTGACCTACACTCCAGTTTAATATTAGAACAGCTAGATTTTACAGCAGGTTTAAATCGAATTGGGAATTTTTATGATCTGCATGATAATGACAAATCACATAATGATTTAGCAGTGAAGATGTGTAACTGACATTTAACGGCTGGATTGAATTTGACTGAAAATTAAAAAAATTGTTAATTTATTCAAAATTCTGCTATACAACTTGTTTCCTGCCAGAAGCCCACCTTCATATAATTATCCTACAATGAAATCCTTCAGAGCTCTGAATCAGTGAACATTACATTCCAGACTAAAATAAAAGGCAAGCCATCCATCCATATTACATAACGGCTTTTCCAGTACAGAGTCACTGTGAGGTTGGACCCTATCCCAGGGACACTCAACAGGATGCCAGGTCATTACAGGGTACACACACATACTATGGGCAATTAGACACCACTTGAGTGTATTTGGACCAGAGCACGAAACCCACATGATCATAAAAATTCCACATATACACAAGCCGGCAATCAAACCCATAACCCGACCGGTGTGAACCCATAGTGCTACACTGACCCTAAACATATTATATTAAATCTAAAACACTTGATCAGACTTTTAGAGGGAGGCATAAAGAATGAACACACGGATGTAACCTTACAGTATAACAGCAGTCTCCAACATTATTTACTGTGACAGAAAATAATGAGGTAGCGACGGCTATTGGTTCACGATCGCAAAAGTTGACTTTTGCCAACAACAGATGTCTGAAATATCAAATGTGATTGCCTTAGTGAAGGAAAACAGATTGTGTGAATTGTTAGCGTGACATTGTTAGTTTCATCCACGTAGTGCGAAAAGCCCATTTTGTGTGGGCATGTACCTATTGTGACCTTCTACATTAGAATTGGTTAATTTCTCTACTCCCGGCAAGAGAAAAAAAATATATGTGCAAGTCTGCGTTATGGCTCCCAAATCAGTATGCCTCACATGTGGTTACGAGACTGTTTATTGTCACGATATGCATGTATGTGGTCATATGACATACGTTCAGGAAAACTGCAGCTTATGAGAGTAGCTTCATAAGTGCACTTACTATAAAATATTACCTGTTAGGAAGTCAATGGTCATGACTGGGGGGTGGTGCTGGCTGTTCACACACTTATTTGCCAGGCCTGACGCCTGCCTCATTTTTCCATCCTGACACAATACAGTACTGAACATACATGACGTGCATGTTCTCAAAATGGCCTCTAGCCTACAAGCGGCAAATAAACATTAGACGGCATCTTCGCTTGTTTTTGAGTCATCGGCTGCTTTGAGTGGCACAGACAGGTCATTGCCAGCCAGGCTATGCTTAGCGCTGAAGTCGTCGTCTGCACCCTCCAGCTTGGCCTTCCTCTCTTCCTCTTGCTTTTCTTTCTCCAGTAGCCGGTAGTTGATCCCCATCCCCACAAAGAGCATGATACTGGACACGATCAGGATAATCCCACAGCCATAGTAGGTGTATTTGTAGTCGTTGTAAATGTCCTTAAACATACCTGTGGGAGATAAGACAGAGTCTTATGCTTTGTTACAGGGCATCACAGAGGTCAGCTGTAATTCATAATAAAAATTACTATCAATCCTGTGAGATACCCAGGCTAAAATGATCGTAAAGGTATCTCAGATCTGCTGGTGGTATGGCTAGAGATGAGACGACCATCTGGGTTTTGATCTAAAGCCAGAGAGACCCTGTAGATGAAGTGTGTGTGGAATTAGGAAACTCCGTGGACCACTTTGCTATCCAGGTGCCCCAGGGATAAGCGGGGGGGACACGGCGAGGACAGTAACCTAATAGCTGCACATGAAGGCAGAGCAGGTGGCTGCCCCAATCTGCTGTCATTTCTCAAACCGCATCGCTTATTACGCTCAGACTCACGCCATGGCAGGAACATTTATGATGCTTATCATTCTGAACCATCTGCAACCCATGCTGGGACCTTGATTGTTTTATTGAGGTAAATAAAAGGAAGATAAGCCACCGAACTGAAGGGCACAGCAGCAGGGGTACAGAATGTAGGACTGCGGGGTTTCAGCTCGAAGTCAAACCCATGAGAAACATCTCACCGTAAAGAAAAGAAATCTAGTGTATATATCTTTTTTTGATTCAGGAATAAATATTTAAGAATTAAGATCCATGTATATACCAAGAATTTTTGGAGGCACACCAATGTACCTTCTATCAATCTTAGCATTTAGCATTAGCTAAAAACACTGTATGCTAAACTGATGGGATCAACACAATGTTTATCAGTTAAGAAAAATTATGGTTCCAACCAAAGCATTTCATTAAAATTCCATTACAACTTCCTTAGCACTGAAAACCAAAGAGGTCCAATGGGCCTTTTGAGTCTGACCATGCTTTGTTACCTGTAGATCCTGTACACTCGATTCTCTGAATTATCAATACATACTTTTATAGACACCACAAGCACGACTCAGAATTACAAATGAGGAGCAACTGGAACACTGCAGATTTACACAGGAAGACAATGTATGCATTCCCAGACTTACCCAATAGGGGGGGCCCTAACAGCACAGGCCCACACTCCACAATGGTGACCAGGCCCACAGCACTGGAGAAGCGCTGAGCTCCCACCAGATCCATCAGCGTCTCGAACAGCACACAGCTCAGCCAGCCGAAAGCAAAGCCGAAGAAGACAGAGTAGATCACGAAGCCCGTGTAATCTGAGGAGAGTGGCGCCAGAATGTGACACAGCCCATTATAGAGGATTGATGCAGCAAAGAAGTACTGCACACGAGGTCGGACCCATGAGGTGTTGGCCACCAAGCCCATGGAAGGCCTGGCAACCATATCTACAAAGGCCAGGATGGAGAGGAGGAAAGCTGCCTTGTCCTTAGAGATGTCCTTGCTCTTGGCAAAGTTGCTGAGGAATACTAGGGGTGCAAATAGACCAAAGAACATGACCACATTGCCCAACAGGTAGAGGAGGAAACCCCGATGGGTAAAGAGGTCGAGGTCAATGAAGCTGTTGACCCTCTGGAGGACAGTCCTCTTCCCCCTAGCACTGCCATCGACACTAGTGCCCGCCTTCTCCGTATCCTCCCCAGCCGCCTTGGGAACGGGCTTCGGCCCGATCGGTCGCATGAGGGACCCTGCCACGCAGCAGTTGAGCAGAAGCCCACCCAAGATAAGGAAGCTGCCCCGCCAGCCAAAGTGGTCAAAGAACCAACTGTTTAGGGGGGCCAGTGTGGACAGGAAGACGGGGCTGCCTGCCATGGCGATGCCATTGGCGATGGGGCGCCGTTTGTAGAAGTATTTGCCGATCATGGTCAGCGCTGGGTTGAGGTTGAAGGCCAATCCCAAACCTGTAACCACAACACAGTAACCATACATGTCGTTTAATGACGATGATTGTACAGGTAAAAGGAATAAATAAATATATTCACGAGTAACTTAACTAAAAAAAAAAAATGTTGCTCAATTATTGCACAGCGCACTGAGGATCTGGGGTGGGTCTCTTCCCTGTCTCCTTACTATCCCCTCTAATAGGGGCAGAGATCTTTCTCCTTTCCTGAACTACATTCATACAACAGGAACTCGACACACACTAAGTGAAGCCACAGTTCCTAGATATGCTCTAGGCAAGAGTCAGTTTTGTCAAATATTCAAGTGTAACATTGAGTTGTTATAATAACAATAATTATTTCTAAAGTCAAATAAAAGCTTTTTAAAATATTATTTTGCAGCAATTTAATAGTGGTGTTTGTCAAATAATTGTCATGATTTAACTGTTCTCCAATAAGTTTGCGATTTATTCATTCTGAAGTTTACCGTTGCTGTTATGCAAGCTCTGCAATGCACTCTGAGCCAATCAGAATTATTTTTGTACTTGCTCACTCAGTGTGGCTCGTTTGTGAGGAGCTTAACAAACGCCAGTGAGGTGAACAAGGACAGATAACTAGAACTCTCTGTATGGAAAGGTTTTGGATCCCATAGAGAGGATATTATGATATTGTGTTTTTGTGCGGAAAAAAATGAATGCTGGTTAATAAGCCAGGATTATATTAGGATTGTGTTGTTAAAAATAAAAAACACTGCCATAACTACCCAAGGCACGAGCTGTTAATCATCACTGTATGCTGCTGCACTTGATCTGTTCAGTTTAATTCAATTTCAGTTTAAAACTTAAATTTATTCAAGTTACTTATTAATGTCTGACATAACCCTTTTTCAGCAATGGGTAATATCTCGTTTTATATGGAAAGAAATAAATGTGTGGTGGTGGTGGGGGGGTTAATCGAATATTATTTAGAATTAATGACCGGCGAAATTCGAGTAGCGACTGACTGAAATGTATTATGCAAAGACACTCCCGCGACTGTAGCAGACGCACCTCCCACAACTCCGATGCAGAAGTACAGGCCAGCCACAGTGTTGCAGAAGGAGGCCGCGATCAGCCCAACGCCCGACAGACAGCCCCCTACGATCATGATGGGCCGGCTCCCATACTTGTTCACCAAAATACTGCTGATTGGACCTGGAGAGAAAACAAAAAGAAATGAGAACGTGAAATTTTAGCATAAGGCTGCACGACATTGGGAAGAGGAAAAAAAAAAAAAAAATCACATTGCATTATTTATTGGTTTTTTTTGCGACATATATTGCGATATTGTCACGTACGCGGGCAGGCAAGCAGGCGAGCAGAGCCGAACGGACAGGGTACGAGGTTTATTCTTCAGCGACAGGCAGACAGGCACGAACATAAGCAACACTGGAAAGACACGGACTAAATACACAGGCTGGTCAGGGATTAACGGGACACAGGTGATCACAATCGGGGCAGGAACACA
>JAODKE010000138.1:26007525-26024042 GCA_026779605.1 Mormyrus hasselquistii
GCTGCTGCTCTGCTCGCTGCTGCTCTGCTCGCTGCTGCTCTGCTCGCTGCTGCTCTGCTCGCTGCTGCTGGTCTTTTTCAAGGCCTGCAGTCGATGTGTACAGATTATACAATGTAGCTCTCTACCCAACTGTCATTTTGGAGCCCATTGTGTATTCCTGGGGTTTCCTGGTGAGGCCAGGATGTGAAAGCATGGATTGAGGCATGCAGAGAGAGTTTTCTGTTACTACATCTTCTTCCACGATGACATCACTGTTCATTTCTGTGACGACATTTGTTCTGAACACAGGGGATCACGTGAATCAGAAACTTCATTTGTTTTCCTGGTAAATGCTGAACAGAGGTAGGGGGAGTGCCTTCTGCCTCTGTCATGCTTTAATAACATCATAATGTGCTGAGGCGAATATGAGGTTTGCATGTTAAGCTTGAATGCATAATTAGCGCTTTAGCTAATCTTATAAATGAGTAATACTTATGAAGTAAACTTGAACTTTTACGAGTGGTCCAAGAGCAGTACCAGTCCTAGCTAATGTGGAGCCCTAGGGGAACATCACCGCCACCGTCTGAGAATGGCTAGCAAGTAGGCACCCTCGCATAAGCCGGCGCCCTAGGCAACCGCCTATGTCACCTATAGTGTTGATCAGCCCTGTCAAAGGATAAAGTCAGGTGACAAGTATATTTATTTGCCTATGCCTTCATTTCAGTCCCAGGGGTAATTTTTTTTCTCTCAACTCCTGAAAAACAAGCTGAGAACCAGAGACCTGAGCCTCACTGTAGCCCTATTCATGACCCAACAGCTGTTGATCTAGAAATCTACTGTGTGGTTCTCTTCATTATACAGCCTACAGCAAGTTTCAGACATAGAGACAAAGCAAAGTGTTTCTTGGCTGGTTTCTACAATATTTCTGAAGAGCAAGTACTTTGAATTAGTAAAATAATCACCATGGTAGGAAAACTACTGAAGCAAGATGATAGTTAATGCTTCACATTAATTGCACCTTCATAATGCATTCATAATGCATTCATAGAGCATTCAGTGCACCTTCATAATGCATGTCCAAATTTCATAAGCAGCATGTAATTATTCCTAAACATCCTAACATACCTTAACAGCTTTAATATACTTTAATAACAGACATTATACAATAATAACAAATATTATTATTGCGTAATCATATAATGTTTGTTATTATGTGTATTAAAGCTGTTATGGTATGTTAGGATGCCAAGTTATACTAACATGCTGCTTATGAATGTTCTATGAATGCATTATGAAAGGGAACCGAATGTCCTTTGTATGCATTATAAGAGAATTATGAAGATGCAGAACCTGATAGATGATATGATTCAGATGATATTTACCTAATGCTTTGTGTGGAGATACCTGAACTAAAGGGGCCTTTGTTCAACTTTCCAGTGCATTATTTTTACTATTTTATTGGTTAGCCTTTGGTTAGCCTTTGGTTTGACTTTGGTTAGCCTTTGGTTTGACTTTGGTTAGCCTTTGGTTTGATTTTGGTTAGCCTTTGGTTAGCCTTTGGTTAGCCTTTGGTTTGATTTTGGTTAGCCTTTGGTTAGCTTTTGGTTTGATTTTGGTTAGCCTTTGGTTAGCCTTTGGTTAGCCTTTGAGTGTCTCTGGAAGGAGAATTATGTGAACATCCAGTTATTCATGATGACTACCTTCTATCACAACATCCTTGTTTTTGTAAGTTTGTGTTTTCATGCCTGTTTTGCTGTTGCATTCTGATTCACATGTTCTGTTATTTTTAATTTCAATTTAAGACACAAGCGATATCAGTGTCATGCCAGCATCAACGTGAGTCACAGATGTCAATTTAAAATTGACTGTTGGTTACTTGGACCATGCAGAGAGACCAGGCCCATTGCTGATTTGACCCATCTCTGATTTGTTTACTTTTCCACATAAAAACATGACAGTGATTCTCATACGACTAATGGACTGAATGTTATCCCCATATACAAATGCCATTCATGACATGAGCTGTTCATTTGTGTGATGCATGGAGGTTCATCAAGTCAAAGGTATAGAAGACCTTTAAAAATGTGTGAAATATATCATGTAAAGGGTTTACGGACTAAGGTATTCTGAAAAGACGCTGGCATATATTGAATAAAAATTATTAATAGAGCTAGATATGTTACCTGCAACTGTTCAGGTTGAAAGTATGCATATTTCTGAAAAGCACAAATGCAGCAAGGAGTAAATTTGCTTATCTGGAATTTATATCCATCCTTTCCTGCTTAACTGCGACACATTTCTTATATAGAGGAGTTCAGAAAGTGGGCAGCTTTGTTTAGCGAAAGGAAAACAGTTTGAGTTCGGGCTTGAGGCAAAGCAGGGGCCTGTATCGTCATAGTGAAGTCACAATGGCATTCAGCACTGTTTTGGTGCTTCCCTTGGGTAGGACATAATACAGACTGTTGTAGAGTAATTTGTGTCCTCGGCAGAAATTCACAAAGTAACTGGTGCTGGCGACATCAAGTGTGTCTGCAAAAAAACAATGCATCAGAGTGTGAGGTACTTTCATTAGTAAAATGTAAGGGATGAAGGGGCCTGCAAGCATAATCACATTATTTGTAATAACCCCAATAAATTGCTCAGAAGACTGGGCTTTGTTTCATGCGAACTTACTACATAATTTTCATTATCTGTGGTCCAAATTGCTAACTGTGAACAATTAACAGTACTTAGGCTTTGAGGATTATACCGAAGAGGCCGGCAGATGAGCAACTAAGGCTTGGGGAATGACAGAACCCTTCTGTAGAACAATGCACTGCAGAGATGTTCCCTCTTGAGCGCCCTGTGATATTAATGAAGGAGAATGTTATGCCTTGAGCCTTGAGCGTTCCCAGCATGCACTGCGGCTGGTGGACAAACGCTCAGGATCCTCAGTGCCTCCCCAATTCCCATGGGCCCCGGACCTATAGGTTTGCGTATGCGCGTGTGTGTGTGATGGGGGGGGTTACCTGTAGACATTCTGGCATAAATTACAGCTAATGCGATGCTGCTGAGCATTGGGTCTGCACCCCCCCTCAGCTGGGACCTCACTACTCGTGCCAAGAATAGTGCACATGCCACACGAGGCCCACATGTTTCTAAAAAAGGGATCCTGCTAGATTCGTGTGTCCAAAGGGCAACAACCCACCTTATTCTTTATTCCATCTTCAAACATTGGCTCCATTTAAATAATATGTCACACTGTACTAAGTGGGCCACTCTGTTGGTGGTGTTTCAAAGATAGACCGTTTCCAGGTCTCCTCTATAGGGTTTTTAGGAAAAAAAGTTCCTAAAGGAATTTTTTTACTTTAAATGCTTTCATTGCTCCTAGGATTGACTGTAGTGGACATGTAGCAACATGTGGATTTAATGTTAAAAAACAAACAAAAAACGTTCCTTCCATTGGGGTTGAACTGAAAACCACAATTGTAAAGTAAACTTTGACAAGAACAAATGTCAAATATCGTAAAATATAGCGGATGTAAAAGATGAAATATACTATGGTGTCCAGTGATACCCCCCCCCAGTCACCCGAG
This sequence comes from Mormyrus hasselquistii, assembly GCA_026779605.1. Classification (NCBI taxonomy): domain Eukaryota; kingdom Metazoa; phylum Chordata; class Actinopteri; order Osteoglossiformes; family Mormyridae; genus Mormyrus; species Mormyrus hasselquistii. The sequence goes on from JAODKE010000138.1 coordinate 26,011,080, forward strand.
TCCAATGATATTATGCACAGATTTAGCAGTTGTTTTGCTTAGTTGTTGGAATGCAATTGTTTACCATCAAGCCTCAGAAAATCAATGCTGCTGTGAGGCTATAATTATGTTCTATGCTGGCATACGCAGTTTGTTCATACCCTATAGGTAGACAAAATAATAGGTTATGTGTGCAACACATACATGCATGAACACATACAGGAAGAAGGATGCGTGTTTTTTTGCCCTCAAGTGCAAACAGATGCCTCCCTCTCATGCACGGTAAGTAGTATCATCCTGCAAATACATTTGCATTTTATTCATTTAACTGACACTTTTATCCAGAATGATTTACAATAGAGCGAAGGTTTACAATTTTTATGTGCGCTCTCTGGGATTAAAATCTGCGTTGGCAGAAGGTTTCATAGCACGAATTTGCACGCATTTGGGTCTCCTCTTTCAAGGACCGATTGTATAAAGACGATTTGTGTCGGATCTCTTCATATAACTTTTTGCCGATTTGCCTCCATGGTCCATATCGCACATGTATGGTAGACATACTGTACACAGGCCTGTGTAGACGCACAAATCTATGAGGCTGAAGATGAAAGTTACAGCTACGTGGACGTGCAAAATTTAAACAAGGCTTTGGAGGGGAAGGGAATCTCTTGCATTTTGATCACATCAACCGTGTCGGTCGGTAGGAGCAGCTTCCCGCATAAGCGGCCTGTAATGACAGCGACGGCATCCTGAGACCGGGGCGGCCACATTACGGAGTGCAGAGAACTCAGAGGGAAGGAAGAGCAGCTTCTGCTAGCTGCTGCTAAGAACTAAGCGAACACCATCGTAACAAATTGCTTGCCTCATTAGAATTTAGAGCTTCTTTCTTTTGTAAATAAAAGACTGTAGTTTCGAGCTTGAATTAGGTTACACCCACAGTGGCTCCAAAGGCAAGTTATCTAGATCTGCAGGAATCCAATAAATCTTGCCGTCAGCCCCTGTTCCCGGTGACTGCCACAGAACTGTTCCTAATGAGAAATAGGGCACAGTCCTGAAATTCATTTCAAAACACTGAAGCCTTAAATTTTTGTCCTTTAAAGATTAAATGAATGCAATGAAGACAAATGGGCTTCATGCTGAGATATGGCGGGTTTGCATACTGGTTCCAAAACTTTGTTGTGGAGCAAATGATTAGTCAAACGGCCCTGCTTTGTTTCGTCGGAGCTTCATGACTTTATTGCTATACTGTAATGCTCCTGCTATCCCCATTATCCGTTACTTTGCTGTTGTTTCTCTACATTAACAAGAACAATAGAGAAACATACAGTGGACCTCACTGGCGGAACACTGATGTCAGGAAATGTGGAGACTCTAGACCACTGGTTTCAGTCAACGTATAACTCAAAAGTTTGCCTTGTAAGCTAATGCCCTACATTTTGCAAATATGCAAGTGCTAATGAATCACTGCTGACTTTGCCAAGCTGCTAAAATGGACCCATTACAGGATAATTGAGTTGTTAATAATTAATGGGTGTAATTAAAAGACCCTATTTTAAAGTGGCATTTTGACATCCTGACAATAAAAAAAGACATGGTAAATCTTGACCCCATTTGCAAAATGACTTTTTGTCACTCCCTAGTCCTTCCCAGTGTTTTAAGGTTGGTTTTTGATTGTTCATGTATTCCTGTAACCCATGTCATTACATGCCATTTTACAATTAGCAGTAATAAACAATTGGATTGTACCTATATGATTAATGCGAAAACCCCTATTTCTCACATTAGCATTTTTATTTTCACACCAGTAGTCATCTGTAGTAACAGATCTGTGCAGTCATGTCCTTAAAAAAGCAAATGTATTAATTCTCTAGATTTCTAGAAGCATGGGGTTCACTACAGCTTGGAAGCTGTTGATACAAATTCCTTTTTTGGAAGAGCTGGCTATTTATTGTGATACCATATGCATCAAATGCAATTTGCGTTCAGTTCAACTGTTCCCATAAGGGATATGCCACGCTATGAAGTTTACCGAGACCGCAAATATGTGGCCATGACTGCGTTGCGTCAGGCAGCGCGAGTCCTGCCCCGTGTGGATGTATGACAGTTTCCGCCCCAACTACCAGCAGCGTGAGCATCCTTGCGAGACCCTCAACCAATCGTCTCATGCTCAGGCTACTGTTACCATTTTTCCACTGCAAAGGGGCCGGTGCTGTTCTGGTGCCGATCCCCAATTTGGAACCAGTGCCACGTTTTTCCACAGAAAAAAAAATGGCGTCGGTGCCACAAAATCCACTCCGAACCAGCACCAAACCTTTGCTGCTCTGGATGAAGAACCCGTGTCGTCATGAGAGGTGGGCGGAGTAACCGAGGCAACACAAAATAAAGAGAATGTCAGAAAGTGGGCGTGGTTTGTGGCGTGCGCGCAGTGTCATCACCCGGTTCCCACTGGGCTCTGAAGTCCGTGGAAATGCAGGCAGGCTCTTGCTGGTTCCCAACTTCAGCACCGGACGAGCACCAGCCCCATTGCCAGCACTGTCACCAGCAGAGTGAAAAAGGGGCCTGTTTGCACCGGTCACGGAACAGTATACAGTAAATTTGTATCCGTCCGTGTCTTAGCAACTTTAATGGTTATATGAAGGTTATTACAATAATGAACTAGGAAAATGGCGATAAAAAGGTTAAAAACATCAAACAATATCAGTTAAAGATGATATAATTGTATTACACACTGTACTATACATACATAATTTTTGCATAGAAAATAAAGAGCCGACCTCCGACCGCGATCGGTTGCGACTGAACCAAGAACGACCTGTATCATTTGTCGCTCTTTACTAAGACAGATATTTTCAACTACGAGGTGTGATTTTTGCTTGAATTATTTTGGGATGGATGTTAAGGGGTCGAAAAACACTTCACGGCAAACAATATTTTAGACACTTTAATTAAAATTCACAGGAGCACTTTGGTCCTTAGTTTTTATTTAATGTCATTTTTTTTTTAGTAGTTAGCTGCTTTTTCTCTGTAGCTTGCAGTGTTGCTAACTACTATAACAGTAGCTTGGCTGTAGCTTAGCTACTTAATCATAAGTAGCTTGTAACTTGAAAAGCTGCAGTTTAAATAGTAGCTTCCCCAACACTTGCAGAGTCACACTGGTTTCTGTGCCACGTACAGACAATGGGTCAGTTCTGTGTTGTGTTAGCTCGCTGTTCATGATGGCTGATCAAGCACTGCAGCATTAAAGCAAGAACAAACTTTAGCCACATTAACACTCTCTGGGCTGCTTGGACACGTACATGCTGTGTTTTTCAGTTGTCCACTATGCAGAGGAAGGGTACCGTACTGGAGAAAAAAATGACCTCACTGCCTTAAAGACTTCTTTACTGGTGCTGGAAAATGCTGTGTAACATGCAGTTCAATTTGGGGAAAAAGAAATACATTTACATCTGATAGGTCTATGGTTTTATATACAATCATTTAATTAAGTCATGAAAAAGTATGAAAAGTGATTAATTTGGCATTATGGAGTGTGAGCATCTTTTAATTTGTTTATTGCAGTTTAACTCAAGATCAGGACAAATAGTCAATACCACACTGCGTAATACACATGCATCTTCCGACAGATTTATTGGCTGTTTGTTAGACAAATCATTGTGCAAAAACATGTCATGTCAGTGGTTTTGCGGAGGACCCCTGTGATTAATAGCAGACTAAAAGGAAGAAATCAATGCGCTGAGAGTCCTTCTCTGTAACTTTTCATTGATATTAAGAGCTTTTCCATCATATTAGCACACCTCTGTACCTACATTGATTCTGCTCTTTAACCCAGTTCTGGTAGACATTTGGGTACAGAGCCATCATACAGCAGAGCAGAGGGTACTCATGTGTTTCAGTCCTGATGCAGGATCCTCCATTTCAGTCCAGATGCAGGATCCTCCATTTCAGTGCTGATGCAGGGTCCTCCATTTCAGTGCTGATGCAGGGTCCTCCATTTCAGTGCTGATGCAGGGTCCTCCATTTCAGGCCAGATGCAGGGTCCTCCATTTCAGGCCAGATGCAGGGTCCTCCATTTCAGTGCTGATGCAGGGTCCTCCATTTCAGTGCTGATGCAGGGTCCTCCATTTCAGGCCAGATGCAGGATCCTCCATTTCAGTGCTGATGCAGGGTCCTCCATTTCAGTGCTGATGTAGGGTCCTCCATTTCAGTCCAGATGCAGGGTCCTCCATTACAGTCCTGATGTAGGGTCCTCCATTTCAGTGCTGATGCAGGGTCCTCCATTTCAGTGCTGATGCAGGGTCCTCCATTTCAGTCCTGATGTAGGGTCCTCCATTTCAGTCCTGATGTAGGGTCCTCCATTTCAGTCCAGACGCAGGGTCCTCCATTTCAGTGCTGATGCAGTGGAGTATATTAATAATTTTTCCTAATAACCTCGGACATGAATTGTTTCCAAGCTGATCCAAAAGTTTTCACTACGTAGGTGAAAATACTTATTTTTTTTAAAGACACCCTGGCAAATCAACTACCCTGGCATCCTTCTTGCTGTTGATTGCCATATAATTTCCCTTTACAGGCATTAAAATGACTCACAATAGTTAGGACAGCCCATCTGGGTTTAATTATCAAGCCTGTAGATATTCTTAGATAATAACTGTTGGCAAATTACACCTCAATTAATCATTTTTGAAAAGGCAATTAAATCCTTAACATTTTATAGAAATTTAACCATCCCTTTGCTGACCCTGACCTTTGAAATATTCATTAAATGTTAACAGATTTTGGTGTAATAAATGTTAACAGATTTTGGGGTAATTAATGAGAGCTGGAAGAAGGCAATCATTCCCAGCACCAGTAAATCACACCTAGACAAGGAAATTCAGCAAGACAGCAAAGATGTACAGTGGCTGTGTGAATTTTGTCCATCTTATTGGCATTTACATTCCAATCTATCAGATATAATAGGTCCATCTGTCCTTTTGGGGTCTAATTCTGTCTAGTTAGGCCATAAACTAAATCACTGTCTCCCAGGTTTTTTTTTTTTTTTTTTTTTTTTTTACTTTACCAAGAACAAAAGCTACAGTGATGTCTACCTTTATCTATTAAGAATTACACTCCAGCTAAATCATATGCAAGCCAGGGACACTGAGATCAGCACCATCGCAGGGTAAAAAAATAGTTCAGGGTCCCTCCCTGCCCCACTTTTTAGTGTTGGTTTTTGGAAGTCTACTTTGTATCAATTGTGAACATTCATCTTTACTTAATTTGTAATTAATTTAGTTAAACTGTATTGTAATGTTAGGGGATTGTTGTACTGATTAGCTATAATAACCACTTATTATTGATGTTAAGGCAAAAAATAAAATTAAAAATAAAAATGACATATTGCTAATTTGTCCACAGTCACCAGTACGGTATGTATGCAAATTTAATGTGCCACTGAAAAAAGCGACGTTTGCACACCGTTACCTTCCTTTCAATGTGGTTAAACCACTCTCTTTATTAAATCAAAATCTCGGTTATCAGCTTCTAAAAAACAATTTGTTTTCACCAGGAGAAAGTAATAAACCATCTCAGTTACAAATCTCATGGATATGTATCATTAAATTACTAGATGCTCTGGACTTTAAATCCTTGTCTATAATAACATATTTTACATGACAAGAGAAATGGTATTTTAAAGTCTTCTCACAGTAACTGTCTACACAGCAAGATTTCAAGCAACTAAAACATTACTTTCCCTCTGAAGAATGGAAAACCATGATAAAACCTTCCCATTATTTCATATTTTCACTTTTACAGTACTCACCAGACCACATCTTTTTTTATCTTCAGAGCCATACTGGTCTCTTTTCACAAAGTAATTTTAATATTATTAACAGCATACAGTGAATTCAGTCATCTCGTTTGGTGAAAAATTCAGTCGAAATATTTTCCTTGCACGATGCTGCATTTTTCAACTGTGTTTGAACACTGAGAAAAGTTCCTTAAAATGAAACTTTATTAAGAAGTGTAATAGACACTGGAAGGAATATTAATTAATGGAAAAACAAAACTTGAATGATTTCTTTTTTAGGCAGCCCTGATGTTATGCTAACGTTAGATGAACAGTTCTTTACCAGGGCATCAGCTCTCCCTTTAGTTCATGCTGAGAACAGAGACTTCTTTACTTTGTTTACTGTCTGCCACATTTCTTCTCAAACCCCAGAAAAGGACAATGTTTTCCTAGAAACAAACATCCTACCCTGTGCCAGATGTATCCGTATGCTGTTGTACCAAACAGAAACAGTTTTAGTGGAATTGTAAATAAATGGTATTTGCATTTTGGTACCAATTACATGCATTCATTACATAATAAGCTTTTCCAAGTATTACAAAGTAAAATTATTTACTTACATCCTAACTGTAATTCTGCAAGGTTCAGTGTAAGAGTTAAAGGATTTGTTCTCCAAGTGTAATAAATAAGAAATAAACATTTAAAATAAACAATGGCGTGTCAGTTGTTTTATTCCTCAGTCCTTTTAGGCATGTTTCATTGAGATATATTTATTTCCAACTGCAATATAAATTTCTTTACAGGCCATCAAAGGAATGAGATGAAATCTTATGAAGCCTATAATAGTTTGTGTGACGACCGTATTAGAATCTATTTTTGTCAAACCTTTGTCTTGTCAGTATATTTCCTGTGTCTCACCATGTGTTAGTCACTCTTAGCCAATAACTTTTCTTTGTACAGAAACTTTGTGTAAATGTGCTAAAGTTTTATGGTAAAATATATGATTGCCTCGTAATACCAGTAATTGATACTTGTATTGCTCCCTGTGGGGAAATTCCCTTTATGCCTCCCCCAGCTCGCTCTCTGCAGGTGAGAGCGAGCTGACTGTGAAGGGCAGCCCCCTGTAGCAGCACTGAGGAAGTCAGGGGTTAAGGGCCTTGATTAAGGACCCACAGACGTGGCGAGACTGGGCTCAAACTGGCAACCTTCTGATTGCAGGCACAGAGGCTTAGCCCACTGAGCGACACGCTGCCCCTTTCCATGTAAATGCAGTAAAGGGTTTGAGTGCCGTCTGAGAAAATGGAGAAAGCAATTTGTCAGTGGGGTGTCATGGTGGACGGAGCGTAGGAAGAAAAACATTCAATTGGGCGTGCTGGTTCAGCGCCATCCCACAATTCACAGGAGGCCCAACCAAAGTAACTCATGTCGCTGATAGACATGCTGCCCACAGAGGCGTGGCCAATTTAAAGGCCATTCAGGGAATCCTTTTTTGATTGGTCCCACTCTGGTATTTCTACCACTCATATTGTAGCCATAACTAGGTGGGTTGGAGGGTGGGTGGGGCCATTCAGGTTACAGGGAGGCTAACAGACAAACCGACATTAAGGCCATTAAATATTAACGCAACCTCTACTGTATAATTCATGAGAGGAATTAACAATGAAACCTCAGCATCCATGTACATTATTAATGTTGGCTTGCATCTTTGCTTGAGGCTTGATATGTTTCTGCAACAACAGCGACTCCAACCTGCCGAAAGCTCACTTGCTGTGCACCATGTCTGTCTGTCAGAATGCAAATGTTGGGTTATTATCATGTTTCACTGTTACTAGTTAAAATTTATAGGTCACATAATTACTTTACACATACACCGATTTGAAGCGGTTTTTGTAATATAGTAAAATGCCATTTGTAAATGCATGCAACAGAGATAGTTTTTCTGTTCCATAACAAGGACTAGAAGGTGCTCTCAGCAATAGGACTTGGATGATTGTGACACCATCGGCAAGTGGGAAATAGCAGATCAGCAAGAGAATATCAGATCGATATTCTGGTAATAAGCAGGTCTGGCTGAGATTTGCAGCCTCTTTGTGTCGCTTTACGTGCCCAGTGATGGCAAATCAAAGGCTATTCGTTTACGAGCTGCATGGTCTAAGCGAAGCAGGAGGAAAAACTGTAGAGAAGAGAATGAGGCTGCAAAGACAGACAGCTCAAACTACTAACATGGATGGGTCTGTTAGGAGCAGCTGGTGGTGTAGTAGGCAGTGTACTGGATATATGGCCAAAAGGTCAGGGCCTGAAGATCTAAGCGAGGCTCCGCCTTTGCAATGTTGAGCAAAGTACTTAACTTACAAACGTTATTGGCTCCAGGGCCACTGTGTACTGGGCTTGCCGCTGTAAAATATATTTACATTGATAAATATTTTTGATGTTTTTCGTCATAGTGATTGCCCTCTTCCTGTGACATTAAAAAACAAACTGTGCTCATCACCACCTTCCAGGTAGAGGGATTCTATTCCCCTTCATTTGACCTCTGGCCACGTTATATTAGGGATATATTTGTATACCAAATGAGCGCAAGGGCCCTTCACTCACCAGAAAGAGTGCCATTCTGAGCCTTAATAGCCTGCAATTTCATCTCTTTGATTACATTTGGTCAAAAGTGTAGAGACGGGTCTGTGCTTTGCTATTTTGCTCCTCCACAAGCACATGTCATTTACTGCAGCGCTCTCGCTTTCTGCAAACCGCTGTTTATTCAGCACTAAATTGGCCCACAGTTTATGCACCTCTGTCAGGAAACGAGTAGGTCTGCACTTTGGAGGACGGCACCATAATTGCCGCTTATCAACATTCATTACCTTGAGTTGCCTTTTCCACCCACTCATCAATTGGACAACCTGAGCCTCATGATGAAAAAGCTACTTATGATTAGGCCAATGACTTTTGCAATATATAAATCTGACTGCAAAGGACGGCCCGTGACAAATGGACTCGTTCCGGTCCTGGTGAGGAGGCCTGGGGTGACATTAAGTACACTGAGGAAGAACCGCCCCTACTCCTGCACCACTGTTCCCCTCCTGGGGACACGTACGTAGGTGGGCGCACCTCAGAAACGCCAGTCCTCTTGCAGGTCCATGGAGGAGGAGACAAAGCCAGTGTCTGATGAGGTCTGACAAGCGAGTCAGTTGTAAGTGCGCTCTAATCTGCTCCTGGCAGGGCAGCGTAAACGGCAGGCCTATTTAATGCTAAATAAACAGCACTTTGCCCAAGGTGGAAAAAAAGCACAGTAAGCAAAGGGCACTTGGGAAGGTAACAGGGGGGTCCTTTCCTCAAAGACTTCATCTTTCCTCCAAGATTCCTTACCGAAGAACTATGTAGAACCATATGCAGTGTAACATAATCTCACTGGCTTGATGCTCATGATCAGTCACACAGAACAAATTCTCTGATTCCCTAAACATATCCACATATTTTTTTCCCTCTATTTAGATGTAAAATGAGAAAGTAGGTTTGAATATTTAAATGGTGTCATCTTTTGTTAACAAAGAAAAAAACAACCTGCCTCAAGAAACACAACTAAGCAGTTGGTACTGTATAAACGCCAGCAGAGAGGAGAATGTAGGACATAGGATGCATTGCATTTTTTTCTGATTTCGTAGCATATTCCTGTATCCCAGGACTTTCTATGTGATGCCTGTATCTTGGATCATCACTTGCCTATTGTTTAATGTAATTTAGTACATACATTCTATTGTATATGTTGTGTTTGCTGTAGTTATGCTCTGTCTATGTTTTTGAATGCACTACATGTAACCTTGTCTGCAGCATGTATCATTTGTCCTGTATGTCCATGTTGTGGTGTGTGAGGCTCTTGGACAAGCCGAGTGCTTGAATGGATAAACGATGTTACTGAATCTGACTTTAAGGGCCTTTTTCACACGATACATGTGTCCAGCTGTCTTTGGAGAAAAACACACTATGTACAATAACGTAAACTAAGGGGAAAACAACAACCACTGCCTCTAGTAGCGCTCTCTGTCTCTCTTCCTCATGAACAGTCAGCTTTCTACAGGCTTGAGATATAAACAGCCTGACATGGAATTTCCATAATGGCGACAGCACTGCCGACATGCTCTAGGCACAACAACCGAAAAAAGGTTGGAAAGGGCTTGGTTTGCCAGCTACAAAAAAACATACATGGAGGCCTGTTCGGTCCTTTACAATTCTCATGTGATTCATGTCAAGACCAGTTCGGTGAATCCTTTTCAAATCTTTGAACATGGTGGCATCTTAATGACATACTTTGCCGCTTCCTTTCAGTCCGGCAGACTTAATGAATCAGTATGAAAAGTTTCAATGTATTCAGACTTTGGTATGCAAAGAGTGCAAACTGAGCACCTTTCAAGTCAAATTGCGAGCTTTAAATGTTAACTGCGTGTCATTAAAACACATTTGCATTCTAATTATGTGTAAGTTGTCCAGTTCAACCTTGCCTGGAACTAAGGAGGTTGGTTTAGATCAAAAATGCTGAGCTGGGTGGGAAATTGGGAGCTTAATATTGGGTGCAACACATTCTAGGAGACCTTGAGTGAGGAACAGCAGGTCCCAGTTGGTAAACATAATGATAAAATCAATGACTCTCCACCTTATTGGTAAACTGGCTGTGGACTGCCTTTTCCTTGACAGAGGTGAGAAGAAATCCCTCCCTGTTCGACCACAATAGGGTGAAGTATAATGGTACCAGGGTGAATACTGAACGCTTGAACGAAAGAGCATTGCACTGAAGGTATAACTGTGCGCAGTCGAGGCAGGCTGAGTCTAATGCGATGATTTATAACCTGGTGCACTAGATCAGAACTCTCATAACTCACAACTTCGCCTGGCATGAAGCACTTCTGAGGAATGTGGCATGTCCGGAATATGCGATCAACAGTTTTTATGGACCTGAAGCACATCGTTGATAATAGGTCTTGGTCAAGATATTCGTTATTGAATTCGCTGAAGCAGGACTTTTGGGCTGGCGCTTAATAATCAAGAATCTGGATTTATAACCAAATATAAAAGCGATTCTGCTGCTGCCCAGCCCATAAGGAGCACGCTTTTGCTACATATATACCAAAGTACATGTAATGATATGGATTGCTATCCCAACAATATTACCATCATATGTGCTGTGGCGAGCATGAGAGAGAAGACGAGAGACGAGCTATGATGTGGCTCACAAGACACAATGAACTTTATTGAATGTGAAAAAAACAAGGAACAAGAGCAACCACAAGGTTTCTAACGAAGGCAGGTACAACACAAGAACGGCACAGTAACAAGCACAGCAATAACCGGGAGCCAAACACAAAGCAATACATGCATCAGAACAGTAGCAAACACACCTGGGGAACAGAGTAAGAGCAGGCACTCAAATTCACATAACAAGGGCTTCAATGAGGGACAGGTGCAGGACATAACTAATCAATCAAACACAGGGACTAAGAAACAGGTGAGGGTCATTAACAAACACTAATGGCTCGAAGACTAGGACTAGGACAAACAAGACTCAGGTATGGATCATAATCACAGAGGACTCAAACACTAGGGAAGGAGTGACCAGCGACATCTGCTGGCCAGACAGGGAAATGAGAAGGCTGACAATCCTGACAAGCTGGTACAAGCTCTCTTTGAACCAAAAAGATGGTTAATAAGCACCATGTATCATTCTCAGTTCCACAGCAGATGTTATGTGTATGTATTCCTGTATAATATTAAAAATCCTTTCTTTTTTGGAACTGATATAGTAAGTTCTTGATTAATGTGGCACTCTGGTTGGTCAAAGTTCCTGTCTAGTAGACTGGAGAGTCTGGGTTTGAATCCCAGTGGTGCTTTACATCAACCTTGAAAATCCCTGAGAATCAATAGCTTTTCTCCTTATAGACTTTCTGGTATGGGTGGTATTTTCTGCAAAAAATTTTTAATATAATCTTTACTTTTCCATTTAGTTTCCATTTAGTCTACTGTATGTGCAAAAATCCTGCCAAAATGAAAATTAAATGAAATAGCATCATATGCTTTTTGGTTTTCCACTCATATGTGAGTCAGATGGAAAGAATTAAAAAATAAAATTAAAAAACATTATCCAATTTGACTTTTCATTTCCTACTTTTTCATTTGCAAGTTCACAACATGCAAATATATGTTAATTGGAGTGGGACAGTGGGCGGAGCTACGGATCTCTGCTCCGCTTTCTCTGTGTGTTTGTCGATTCCATTGTCCTTATGTTCCTCACGCACAGTCACGCATGGTACCCAAACTAATTGCAAAGTGACCCGTGGCTTAAGTTAGCTACTCATTTGCAGCTTCGGATTTATTTAGCTTTTTATTCACAGCATTTTATTTCGTGCCTGAAGTTATTCCCCGCTTCCTTAGAGGGGACTGTTCGCAACTGCACATGCTGCATAGTTCATACTTAAGAAATTTTGAAAATACAAAATTAAATAGGAATAGAATTTGTAGAAAGTTGTAGCACACATATTTATGCAGGTATGCCATTGCAATAAAACACTGAAAATAGTCTGGCCCAGACTCGCCCAGGCTAATTTCAGTGTCCTAGCGGTGTTTCTGCTGTATGTTATACATTTCATATTTGTCTTGCCCAAGATGACTAAGACCTCCACATTCCATTTGGAAATGTGGTTCTTATTCTAATCAATGTGTACAATTGCTCAAAGTGTCGTGCGATGACAGAAAAATCACATAATTTTTGCTCGTAGACTTTACTACATGGCAAATTGCAGATTGTATATTCTACTGCATTTATTTTTTGAAGAAAATACCTCCCATACTCTGGGGGCAATAAAGTAATGTTTTAAAAACCCATTGGATTAATACAAATCCCACAAGGTTGTTTTCTGAACAAAAGTGTCAAGTTAATCCTGTCCAGAAAAGATGTTCTTTCACAGTGATTATGCTAAAGGAATAAGTGCAAAATTCCAATGCAGAAAACAGTTCTGCCATGGTTACATTGCAGTATTTTTAATCATATGTAATTAAAAACAACTATACGAAGCTGTTACTCAAATTCAAGTCAGAACATTAGAACAGTGCAGTATAAACAATCAAGTATAGTACATGTTTACAGGTGAGATTTATACATCTAAATAATTCAGAAATTTTTAATGAAGGTCAATATGTTGTTTAAGATAAGTGGTTAGGAATCTCCTTTG
>JAODKE010000138.1:26042037-26055823 GCA_026779605.1 Mormyrus hasselquistii
TAGAGGCCACTGTGAGGTAGATGTTGGATTCCCCAGTGAGGTAGGGGCTGGAGGCCACTGTGAGGTAGATGTTGGATTCCCCAGTGAGGTAGAGGCTAGAGGCCACTGTGAGGTAGATGTTGGATTCCCCAGTGAGGTAGAGGCTAGAGGCCACTGTGAGGTAGATGTTGGATTTCCCAGTGAGGTAGAGGCTAGAATTCCAGGTGAGGTTGGGGTAAATTTATTTTTAAAAATTGATTCTATTTTTTTCTGTATTTACGGTTGTTTCTTGTATGCTTTTTAATTCCCTTTTTTAATGTAATGTAACTGTAATGTACTTTGTAAACCCTGTGGGTAAAACAAAAAATCTTACATAAATTAAGACAGATTAAGATTGATTGATAAGATGCATTTCCAAATTTCATGAGCCACCAATCAGCTCCTTTTCTTTCTGACGTGACGTCATGAGTGATGTTCAGGTACATGTAGTATATATATATATATATATATTTTTTTTGCTTAAGCAAGCAGAATCGTGGTCTGAATGCACTGCTGTGTCAGACATGTTTGCTTTACCGTGAGGGGCTCTATAAACTATATAGGCCCCTCATGTTGATTGATTTCTTTTTCTTTTTATTTTATTTATTTCATTTTTAGCACATGTAAGATATCGCAGTGGCTGAGCTGCCCGAAAAGGAGGGACACATTAGGGGGGGGGGGGATAAAAGAAAAGAACAGAGAAAAAACAACGACTATGAATAAAGTAGAAAACACAATAAATACACAATTTCTACCAATTCATGTAGTATTTTTTATCCGGCCCTGGTCTTAAGTGGGAAAAGCAAGTACATTTTTAGCATTCTGGTTAGATGTAAGGGGCACACGCCGACACAGCGAACCACCTCAGGAGCGATAACTGGAGTGCAGCCGTGCAGCGGGTGATACTGTACCTCAGCACCTCACTAGTCCAAACAGACCAGTATGGGTGTTTTCCAGTGGTTGGAGTCCCAATCCTGCCACCAACCCCCAAATCTTCCCTGTAAATTAGAGGACCTCCTTGCAGGGCTGGATGTAGATTAACGTCATACTCAGGACAAACCAATTACAGGTTAAGGGCTTTGCTCAAGGGCCCAGTGGAGTAGGATCACTGCTGGCATTTGTGGGATTCAAACCAGCATCCTTCCGATTGCTGGCACAGATCCCTGGCCTCTGAGTGGTTAACTCATCATAATATTCCTACTGGTAAACTGAAAACACAGTCTGATTTAACTAAGGACAAATTCCACAGAACATGAATTACATAACAGAAGCAGCATTATCAGATTCTCTAATACTTGTTGCCGTGAGATTCACAGACATAAAGCAGTGCTTTTGTTGAATATCATCTCTGTTGAATCCGAAATGTTTCCGTACAATGGATGATGAATGTCTTTTGGTGATCAGTTCCTGTTCACTGATTGGCTCAGAAAGCAAAAGTGGAGCTCACACAAAAACATCGATGGCAAACTTCTGAATGAAAACACAGCAGATTTATTAGAGAATGGATACATCACAATTAATTATATTACTGCTAAATAATACTTCATAATAGGTCATTTCTTATTCAATTTTAAGATCATATATTCAAATATTGAATAATGCTGACTCATCCTGCTAAGACTACCCGAAAAGAAGCATGCAACCAGGTAACCAAAAAATAATATTAAAGGACAGACATTATACATTGTACAATAAATCACAAGAGCTTTTAGCCTGCATGAACAATCAAATGTTGGTATTTGTAGAATTTCAGTTTTATTTGTGAAAATGGCCACAATAGTCAAGGAACTTTTTAAGCTATTTTAAATACCATTTTTTAAATACCATTCATGGTATTTAACTGCATTCTTTTCATAGTCTAACATTCTTTTGAAATGATGGAATAGCATAATAAAAACACCAAATTTGACGGCTCGGTATCGATCCTTTCATGCTATTCGAGCCACATGCTTCCTTAACTGTGGGACCAGCTGATTTTTTGTTGTCTGTCACATTTGCCCTCCCGTATGTGTTCAGGTGGACCCTTTATTTTAGCAGCCAAAGAATGGATTCACACCTGGATTTAGCAAAGTGCCGTCAGGGATTTAAGCCAGTAACCTTCCGATCTTCAACAGCAGTCCATGCTGCTGCAAAGTTATTGAACAAATGAGGCCCAGCGGGGCAGCCGTGGGCTCCATGTACAGCTGGAGAGGGAGCTGACAGTGACACGTCACAATCGCCGTCAGCGATCTCGCAGCAGTTTGGGCAGTGCGGTGTCACAGCGCGCGCTTCTGTGTGATTGGCACACTTCTCAGCTCAGGAGTTTCTGAATGATGCTCCAGGAGAAGGTAAACGTTTTGTTTGTTGTCCCCCCATTCATTCTTTGTATTATCAAGGGTCTCTCTTGATCTCTATCTATCTATCTATCTATCTATCTATCTATCTATCTATCTATCTATCGGTTACATTTTTAGACTAGCAGGATAAAAATACAATTATCCTCAAAAGAGAAAGTATAATCTCCACACCAGAGACTAACATCCCTGGGGGGGGGTCCTACACTGACATGGGTAGGGGGTCCACTAAATAGGACATTTCAGCTTTTTTGGGGGGTCAAATGAGAAACAAGAGAGAATTAAAAATGATGGGCCATCAATAATACGCACATAAAAGCTCGAGGTGTCAGCAGTGACACTTAGCGGTCAGGTTGGGGGTGGGGTGCTGTCGCTAAAAACAGCTATGGGGGAGAATTGGGGGGTATCAATTGAACAAATGTAGGATATATTATTATACATTATAATACATTAACCAAAATTGTTAGATAAATTGTTTGTAGTGCACATTTGATCATTTGTTGACTAAAAAAATGGTAAGATCAGCAGGGCCCCCCCAGAGTACGGGGCCTTGGGTTATTCACCCCCCTCAAATTCCACTCCTGCTCCACACAGAGATCTGGGCAAAGATTCGGCCCTGGAGGAGGGAAGCATCAAGTGTCCTGGTTAAACGGATTACAAAAGTTAATCCATAGTGTTCCTAAATGTGATCGCAGGCCTACAGAACAATATGATAGCTGCTGGGTGACAGCCATCTCAAGTGTATGTTTCACCAGCGCCGTCTGTTGGATAATGAGCACAGTAAGTAGAGAGTCATACTCGCTGCAAGAGGACCAGTTTACTGTCATGTGATGCTGTCATGTCCGTGTCAGAAAGCTCACAAAAAGCAGCCCTGCTTGGTCTTACTGATGGTCCATTCCCATGCTGCAGTCTCGCTACCCACCAACCCCATTTTTGGGGGGGATTTTTACACTTTGTGGCAGGGTGTGAGGACAAACACACACGGGTGGAAGAGTCGATGGCCTGGAGAGGCAGGTTTTTTTTGGATAAAAACACCTTAAGTTTGGGGCGGATAACTGGAGATGGGTGGTCGGGCATTAGGTGACGCGGTGGGGGAATCCTGAGACGGCCGCTGGCACCCTCACTTCATGCCAGGCCCGTCTAAAGAAAAGAGAGAGGGCTGACCGGCAGTGTAGTGTTGGCGACTGAAGGAAAAAGATGCAGTGAGACGGGAAGTGGGAAAGCTGGAGGCATTTTGAATAGGCAGTCACCAAAGAGTAAGACCGGTGTCTCACACGGTAACCATCGGTGTGACCTCTTGGCACGAGAGAGTGAGGCGGCGTGAGCAGCGACAGCTGGCTTGATCAGCGGACCCGAGCCGTGTGTAATTGGGGGCGTGGCTTCGTGACCGCGCGCCTCTTGGCCGGCTATCCAGATCATTGGTCTTGAAGAGTTGGCAGGCGGCCACTGTGCAGTACGCTGCTGGCAGCACACGGCCACCTGTCCAGTGCGCGTGAGTCCCAGTGGCGCTGTCACCATCACATTTATAGCTTAGAAACTCAGGCAGCTTTATCTCCATTTTCACTGTATGGTCTGGCTTTGAGTTGCCTTTTTCTGGGTGGTTACAATTTGAATAGGACTCCTGCCAGGCTGACATTTGCATTCACAATGTTTTCGACAATAATGAGAGCCCCAGTTTCGCCTCTTAATTGGATTACTCCGCCACGGTGCATCATTGATATTTGTAAGCCGCAGTGCATCATGATAAGTAATGAGAGGATTATTGACCAGCAGTATCCAATGGCAAACTCCATCTGTAACCTACCTGTCAGCTATGAGCTCTCGAGGTACAGAAGGGGCGGGGGGGTCCTGGGACTCTTACAGATGCCTGTAGCTGCAAAATTGCAGACTGGGTGGTACAAATTTATATCCGTTTCAGGATTAATAAGTGCATAATAAATGCAATTCTCTCGCACGGCCCCCAATCGTAATCCTGTTCAAACAGCTCATTGAACAGAATATATTCTATTCTCACATTGAAATTCAGCCCCTCGGTATCGTCGCGCCTTGATCATCATGTTGTACATAAACAGCCGGAGAAAAGATTCAGCCGGAGGAAAGTCCTGTTCGAATGCTGAGTGCTGCTGGGAAGCCTTGTCACATGTGATCTGTGCCCTGGTCTAAGCACAGCCAATTTGTATTCTTATTTTTATTTCCGAGCTCACGTCAGCGCTCGTCTTCTTACAGTTCTGAAAACCTGCATCCCCTCTGACCGATTGTGCTACCCTGCATCCCCGCATCCCCTCTGACCGATTGTGCTACTGAAAACCCGCATCCCCTCTGACCGATTGTGCTACCACATTGCATTGATTTTACACGAGCTGGAAAAAAATCCTCCGATCAGCATGTTAAGCCAATTAAAGCAAAACCATCGTGGTTCTGATTTTCCGATTACAGGAGCCCCTGCTCACATAGCTGCTCATGGACAATTCATTCTTAACATTTTAATATTAATTCAAAAATGTATGACTGCGTCAAACCCCATATTTTTGACAGAATCTGCAACTTAAATATTGTTCTCTCGAGCACAAATGTGTATGTTTATAGTAGTGATGTCTTATTAAAGTATGAGTTGAACCGAGTTGTTTGCATTTATGTTTGACATTTTAGGTCAATATCTTCAGATCCTTCAGATATCAGATATCTTCAGATTCAGAAATCATTTGAAACCATGTCACTGATTTAGTTATGATAAAATGCTCACATTCATATTAATGTAAATTATTCATGTAATAACACCTTTATACTTCAGAAAATCTTTTAGTGATATCTAGGTTAGTTGGTAAAACATACACTTATAATAGGCCAATTACAATTTAATAAATAAGTATGATGGCCAGATTAATGTAACAGATTACAAACTGCATGTGCATATTTAAAGGATGCCTTGTAATGGACAGTCATTCCATCTGGTCTTCCTGGGAACATGGACTAAAAACGTGTTTATGGAAGGTGCATGGACGGTTTCCAGGTTTATACCTAATGCATTTACACTCCAGGAGCTTTTACGTAAATAATCTGGGCTCAGAGGCAGCTCGCATCTTTGGCCTGAAGTCCATCTCTTTAACTAGCCGTACTAACCAGCTCTTCGACTGATGCACTAGTCACTTTTTGTTATCAATTATGGGAGGCACTGCATAACCGTTTTGCTAAAACCTGCTTCACTTTGACGTTTTCTCCCCATGGTCTACTCACATGGCTTTTCCCCTGATTATGCCTGTTTTATTGTCTGAAAATAACTGTGGATTTCCACCAGCAGAGGCCCCTAAGCTCAGGGCCTGTCAGCTTGATGTGCAGCCCGTCATTCCAGTCCAGCAGTCCAGTAGCCACTGTGTCTGAAATCCCCGGAATGACAGAAGGCCTTTCAGGATGCTGTTTAAAATGAGTCTTGCATGGATACATTTGCCCATGGTGCAGTTTTTTGTCTGCCAAAGCTGCATTTGACAGATGACATGAAGCCTTCTATAGATTCACATGACTTCAAACTGCTTCCCACAATTTCCCACCTGCTTCTTTCTCCATGGCTTTGATCCTCTGCTCTTATATTTCCCCTTTAAGTCCCCTGCCACTTGAAAAAAAATCTCTGAAAAACAATAATGAACTGTCTTCTTTTTTCCACATCAACTTCCAAAACAGTGATTGCAGAGCCTCCTTCATTTCAGCACAGAGGGATTCTCACATTCTCTTTTCTTTTGCTCAGCTGACTTAACGCAAGATACGGCATCTCAGTGCTGTTATCTAACAGAAAAGGTTCTGCTGAATACTAGGAGTACTGCAGACAACCATGATTCATATAAGTATTTGCAGCTGTGAGTTTATTTACAAATTAAAAGTCCTGCGATAGAATGTTATAATTTCCCTGAAGAGACCCCTCCAACAATGGAAGAGTTCCATGCTGAGGATAGCGTATGAAAAATGGCTTGCATGTATTCCATTGGTTAGCTGCACGGTAACGAGGCACCTCGAAGACACACGCCCGCATGCCGCTCCGAGTGGCTGTGTGCTCGGGGCTGCCCCAAAGAGAGCAGCCGTCTGGCAGGACTCTAGGGCTGGTGCTGCGGATGGACAGCATGCATGCAGCAGGGCCACACCCACAGTGACACACGCCTGGAAAGGAACTGTCACGCCACCTGCATCCCTGCTTTGCTTAAACTAATACTATGTTCCTGAATCACAGGCCTTAATTTTCAATTACTAAAACAAACCAACCATTTAAAAGTTTTAAAAGTTCATTTTTCTGTTGTTGCAGTGATTGTTTTCCTCCCTGCTGTGTGTTGCTTTTTAGAGAAGCCATCCATGACAATCTTGTTTTTCAGGTGAACATGAGATACGCTAATAGCCAAAATTGTGGAAACACTTGCAAATTTTTAGAGATTGCAGAACTTTATTCGAGTTACTCCAGTTGCTTATTTAATCATCCAATGTATAATATTTATAAACATTCTTTGATTGTTTATAAACATTAGCAGCAATTTTACTGGCAGTAATTTTTAAATTGTGATGCCAAAAAATGCTACGTAGGTGTTTCCACAATTTTGGCCACTAGTATAGAGTGAAGATGCTCCCACAATCCTGAGCCTGCGAACCAACCTCTGCTCTTGCATTTCTTTCTGGATTATTGTAATAAATACAGTCTCTCCTGTTTTTCTTTTTTTGTTTACTCTTATACACCATGAATGGACAGACAGTGATGGAATATAGTTTTGGGGATGAGAGACAGGCATCAAAATTAATACAAAAATTCCCAGTCACATGACTGCCCTCCCTTGATGGCCAAGCCCCTCCCCCCAAACTTTTAAATAGATCTTTTAAATTGTTGCAGGAGCTGGTTATGTTATTTAAAAACAGAAAATGCATTCAGGCAAAGCTACAGAAACAGTGTCATGAAGTTCAAAGGGTTCTCTTTAGCTCTTCACTCAAACGAACGTTCAGAACAAAGGATTTGGGTTCTTCAGGAACAGACCTCGTTAAAGGACGGTCTGTCATCGAGCCCTGCTCATGTTCTGCCGAAGCACCAACTTTTTATGTAATTCAAAATAGTGACTCTTTGACAGGGGAGCAGTTTTGAGGCTGGTACCTTAATGTAGCTATTTCCTTATGGATGACCCATTGTGCACCTATGAGATCAATCTTGTAGACAAGTTATAAGTATACCAAAAGATCCTGACAAATTGTCATGTTCTGCCCCCCACATCCGCCTAACCCTCGTGTCTCCTCCCTCATGTGGCCCTGATGAGCCACGCCTGACTCTTGTTGCCCTGTGATGGTCTCTGTATTTCAGCACCTGCTTGTCTCACCCTCACTAGTATAGTTATTGAGTTTGTACCCTTGTGTTGCCTGTACCCAGCCCTGCTCCGCTCCTCCCGTTCTTGATCCCTCGTGATCTTGTTTATTTTCCATTTATATGCTGTGAATTTAATATAACCCCCTTTGTTTCACCTCATGCCTGCCCTCGAGTCCTTCGTCCTACACGTTGTGACAACAAATACCCTTTGAAGTATCAGGAAAATTGGGTATTTTGTGGCAGTCTAAAGGATGGTTTCTTGCATGTTTTCAGTTTGAACTTGCAACATTGATGGGGAAGTTGAACGTCTCTCCCATGACTGAACAGGTAACACTGGCAGAAAAAATGTCTTCTTACCTACCATGCTAATATGCTGCCAGTGTTGTATAATGAATGATTTGTTGCATTAAACATAAAGCCATGCTACTAATCCAGAATGTCTCATACATGAAGAATTCTCAAATGCAATTGATTTTGTTTAATGTGTATGCTCAAAATTATTTACCAGTTCGAAACCATACACAAATGTATTCATGCATATGCACACATTGCCTGCTGGGTTTCACTATTTGAGGTTGTATATTTGTAATTCTGAAAACCTCAGCTGTATAACAACATAAATCTAAACAAAAACAGTGAAGTTTGGTATGTGATGCTGCCTCCATGTTCCTTATGTGTTACTGTGTGTCATGAGAGCTCAGTGTCTCTGTTGCATCGGAACGATGGCAATACTTAATACTTCTAAGACTAAGTTATCTCCCACACATTTTCCCTGGTCTTGAATTCAGCTGTCACCCCCATGCATGAATTTGCACCCTTCATTGCAAGTAATAGATTTACTGTCACAGACGTTCCAGTGCAATTGGACTGTGATGCCAGTGTGTGATGTTTCGTGAAAGAGATAGAGACCGACAGTAGGGTTTTGGCACCAGGAAATATGAGCATGGAATTAGTTATTTACAAGCCAACATCTTCAGCTGCTGCATTACAGGAGAATAGTATTCTGAGCAACGATTAAGAAGTTTACACTGCCATGCATTTGATCAATATAGTTTGTTGATGGGGGAGGGGTGACAATATTTGGAAGCAGGAAAAAGGTTAAGTAAAATGTTTCTGGGGGAAGGTTTGAATGGGCGTCACAGGGTGGGTCAAGGCTGGCAGTTCAAGTGCTGAGGTACGGCTGAGATTCAGATACAGCTGTGTAGAAACTAGCAGTTTGAGCTGCGATTTACACAGTGGGAATATTAATGGAACATCAAAGGTATAAATGGAACCGTGAAGGTTTTCTTGAAATCACAGGCACACATCTATTATCATAATCTACACAACTGGCACCAATGTGTGCATTTTGGACGCGTGCATTCATTCGGTGATGTTCATTATGCTGCTGTACTTTTGCCTATTTTTTACCTCTATTTTGTTTAGCATATGTTGTCATCTATAGTGTGGATTTTATATCTGTCTGGAGTTGGATAACCCAGGTACTGGAGTTTTTTTCTATATGCAGTTTTGTGGTTCTACAATAATGCTTTTTATTTCTGTATACTAAGACACCACACATGCCTAGGAACACTGGACACAAAACTTACAGCAGAATGTTTCTGTATCTGTGCTGATGCTCTTTGTCAGACCCGTAATGAATTTCTTATTTATTCTGACTGGTAAATCATTTTGGAAATATCCTCCCGCTGAGTAAATCTAGATAACTGCGATAATGGCCAGTAGGCAGACCGGAGTGCAATCTGTGATTCACTTTTAGAAAGAAGTGAGAAAATCACAGAAATGGGAAAAGGAGGAGGACATTTAGAATGCAAATCACACCATTTCAGTACAAAGACAACTTAATGCGGTAAGGCTTTACAATGACCTCACACAAGAGATGTTTGAGGAGAAAGTGATTTTGGACAGTGGAAGCTTGAATAGCAAGCAGCGTACATTATCTGGTATATCATATATATCTTTGCTTTCTTCAAAATTTGATCATTTTTGAGCAGATTTTCTGATTTACCATTTTAAATTGGCCATCTGATTTTTTCTCTCATCTTCTTAATGGATAGACACAGGCTCTTCTGTTATAATGAATTTTGTCACGTTCTTCCCGCTGTGTCTGCCTGATCCTCTTGTCTCCTTTCTCACACCAGATGCTTGTTGTCACGCATTAGGGTAGAGGATTCTTCCGGCGTGTGGGTTGCCTTGCCCATGTGGAAGTCATACTGGACTTACATCCACAACGAGGAAGATGAAATGCTCGCGTTGATCCCTCCGGAGCCCCTTGTCTCTGACGTGAGCTGGTTTCCCTGTAGCATGAAGCCGCTTTGCTTACCACATCTCAGCTTCTTGGACCCTGGAAGCTCACTGCAGATGCTAGAGTCTGACCGACAGGGGCCCGTTCCACCTGTCCTTGCCTCCGCTGCAGTATTCAAAGAGTCTGTTCTTGCCTCTGTATCACCACTAAAGCCCATCGTTACAGGTGCTACAGCCCTTTGTCCTGTTCACCTCCAGGTGCCCGGGCTACAGCCCACTTGCCTCCTGGTGTCTCTGCCTCGGCTAGTCTCCTGATGTTCCGTTAGATCCAGTTTCATCACCTGATGTCCTGTCGGATCCAGCCTCGTCTCGTGGTGTCCCACAGGCACCCACTTCATCTTCTGTTGTCATCCAGGCAGCCTCCTCATCCCCTGGCAGTCACTGCCAGGCCAACGTCTATCTCTCCAGTCTCTGTCAGGCTGATGCCTGACCCCCCAGCTGCTGCCAGGCCAATGCCCAACTCCCCAGTCGCCTCCAGACTGACGCCTGACTCCCCAGCCAATGCCCAACTCCTTGGCCACCTCCTGGTTAGGTTGGGCCAACCCGGACGATGCCCAGCCAGAGGACTTGGAGTAGGACCCTCTGGGCCTTGCCCTTTGTCCCAACCTGTGGGCCCCCTCCTCAACACAACGTCTATATCAACTTGGTCCAAAGTCCTGGTGGGGTCAATGGTGCAAGCTGGGGTCCGAAAGAGGGACAGGCCGAGCTTCCGTTCCTAGGAGGGGGAGACAGGGACACACTATCCAGGCCAGCCGCCCAGAACCCGGTCTGCCAGGCGATGTCTGCCTAGGCCCTTGCAGCCTTCAGGAGAAAAACTGTGGCGCCCTCCAGTTCCTTCTCTGCAGTTTCAGGGGTGTCCGCCGTGTCTGCTCTTCCTTGTCTCCTCCTCCGTGTCTCCTCCCCCGTGTCTCCTCCTCCGTGTCTCCTCCCCCGTGTCTCCTCCTCCGTGTCTCCTCCTGCAGTTGCCTTGGTGCCCTCCTGCTCCTATCCTGCAGTCAGTCAGTTCACTGTCATCACCCTTCTTCGTTCTTCATGCCCTCTTTGGGGGAGGGGTAGGGTCGCATCCTGCCCGCCAGGTCTGCCTGTCCTCCCTCACATGCTCCTGATGGGCCACCCCCTGCCCTCGCTGGTCCGGTCCGCTCCTCCTGCCCGCCCGTTTCCATCCCCGTTCTACCCCCCTCTCATTTTGATCCATTGTTCAGTAAAACCTGATTTTTCTCGAGTCATTCATCCCACTTGGTGTGACAAATCTTCATTATTATTCAGTGAAATCTCTGACATTTATTTCATATCTCATTCAGAGCAATTAGCTTTAATCTCAAAATGTGAAAAAATACAGTGTAAAAACACCCTGACATTGTGAAAGTAATTCACATGGTTAAGTTAAAAAAATGCTTTCAAAGGAATACAGGAAATTAACATGGCAAGTGTTTTGCACAACAAGGTAAGATGTGATTCTCCTCCCCTTGCTGGAGCACTTTACCTCAGTAAATCAGTCATTAAGTTGTAAAGTATTTAAAATGCATTAGTAATTACCATTTTTATGCTTTCAATTATGCTAGTTTTTGAGCTTTTGACATGCATCAGACATTAGACAGCACCATGCTGAAATGCGCACATGAATATGCAGACCTACATGGGTGTTTTATATATAGCTTTTTACAGTTGGCAGCTTTTTATTCAGGTTTATTCAGCTTGACTTTTTGAGGTCTGTGTAGTGAATAGGTAAAAGCATAAGTTTAATAGTTAAAAAACCACTAACATGGTGTATATCAAGGTCATGTGCAAGCAAAAATACTCAAATTTGGATGCCGTGGTCATTATTTTAGCTGTACATTAAAATTCACTTAATCACTGAGGAATTTGGTATAACAAAAACAAGAAGTAATTAGGGAAATTCTCAGGAGATTAAGAAAAGATTAACTTTTTCATAATAATTATCTTTGCTGTCCTGTAGAATTATAATTATATTTAATGTCATTCGTTCAGGTATGAAACTTTAGTAATCTAGCAAAAATTCTTTATTATCAGAATAAGGGGATTAACACTGGAAGGATGATAATGATTATCCTTGCGATTTTGGAACATCACACTTTAGCTCAAACATATAACATAATATGATATTTTTTTTTAAACAACAGTAATGTGGAATTGCCTATACTGTATAATCGCATTGCAATTCATTACATCAGTATTTCCTTGAATAGGGTGGCATAAATTGTTAAAACATTGCAAATGTCATCTTCTGTATTAATTTTAAAAAGCATTGCATACACTGATATTTTGAGGAGGAACTGTCCAGTACAACTTTATATACATTTACTGTATATTACTAATTGATTGTGTCTCTATCAAGATAGTATGTAAGTAAATATTTGAGGATAATTATGTTTATTATGGTTATGGTAATAATGTACAGTGCAGCCATGTCACAATGAGGAGCCATTTTGAATCCATATTTAGCAGGATGGCTATATAACATGTGTTAATCTCTTAGTATACAGTAGTTCTCACATATCTAACACATATTTTTGTAAAACGCACTCTTATTATGGCAGAACAATCCAACTAAGGACATATGTATTCATTTTTAAAAATAAACCTATTCTGATTTAATTTTTTCAAGAGTTACACAGCTTGAATAAATTGGAACAACAATAATAGGGTCAGACTAAGCAGATGTAGTTTGGTGTAATGTAGAGAATCCATTTTGGTTATCTGGCTGTTTTTGGCCTGTAACTATTTCCCTTTAGCATCGTCACTCCACCAAATTTGGCACAAATGCAGATACTATCCTGGAAAACAGGGAAGAACATCAAGGATCTGTTTTGCTGCAGCCTGATGCCACTGGCCTTTGAGGGAAAATAATCATGATCCAGTGTGCAGCCCCAACGTCTCATAGCATCCATGAACATGCTATCAATCTGAATTGGATCTGGCACACCCAGGACTGTGAGAAAAACAGTCATGATGGCATCTGCATCAGGAGGAGAAAAACAGAAGAGGTAAACAGTTGGAGTTTTAGCCTATCCACACATAGCTGAGCCATAGAGGACGTGGTTCATTGGAATGGAGGGGTCTTCTTAAAAACTTCGGATCAAACGGTTATCCACAGACTATGGGACCCTTAATTCTAGTTCTGATAACCTGATTAATGACCATGCTGTGGAATACTGCCACAATGTCACACTGTAAATGTTCGGAGTTACTGTGGGTGCACTGTAAATATGAGTAGTATGAATGCTCACGCTGAAACATACGTAACAAAGAAGAATGGTGCCCCAGCTTTCCTACTGCCCAGGACAATCTGAGATGTCAAACACTTTGTGTTCAATTTGTTGGCTTGTCACTCAGCTTGTCATTGCAGAGATTCCAGGCTGGGGTGTGGATTGAAGACACGTAAATGGCATTAACCTCATCAGAAAGATTAAATGCGTACAGACTGAGAAAGGTGATAATGTAAAAGTGATCAGAATGAAAAATGACCATTAATATGTTCTCTCTTTAATCACTTGGTTCCATATTGAAAAAAAATGATGAGATCTGCTTCCATTAATGTCTTTATTAAACAAGCTGAAGTCGCAACAAAAAGTGAATAAATGTATATTTTTGACCAACAGCAGCCATTTAAAAACACAATCATCATATCATAAAACAACACTTTTTAGCCGCTATTCTCGCTGTCCCGGCTGCAGGACACAGAGGAGGAGATTGACCTTTGTTCACAGGGCCGTTCAACTCAATTCACAGACTTCTCACTCCTCCCCCCCCCCCCCCCCCCCCCCCCCCCCCCACCCGCCCTCGACTC
>JAODKE010000138.1:26063202-26075158 GCA_026779605.1 Mormyrus hasselquistii
TCTTCAAACTCCCACACCAGAATTTTTGCTTCAGCAACAGTCAAAGCATTCCATTTGGCCTGTTGGTACTTGTCAGCACTGGAACATGACCCGTTCAGGTTCAATGTCTCTTGACTCCATTGGGATGCAAGAGAAGTTCTGCTAGAGGAGTGAGTTAAAGATCTCCTGGACAGGGGCCTCCGGCAGATACTCCCAGCACACCCTCACTATGCATTTAGGTCTACCAAGTCAATCCGGCATCTTCCCCCATCATGAAATCCAACTCACCATCAGGTGGTGATCAGCTTGGTTCCAGAGCCCAAGTCGTGCATCAAGGAGAGCCTAACTATATCTAGTTGGTATCTCTCTACCTGCCACACCAGCTCAGGCTCCATTCCCACAGGAAAGGTTACATTCCATGTACCTAGAGCCAGTTTTGTAAGCTGACGGTCAGTCCATCGAGGCTCCTGCCTTTGACTGCCACCCGATCTACAGTACAGCACACCTGATCCCCACAGCTCTCGCTGCAGGTGGTAGGACCCATGTTGTTCCTTTGGGCTACTGTATATCCAGCCAAGGCCCCTTCGGTAGAAGCCCGGCCACCAGGTGCTTGCCTTCGAGCTCCCACCCCAGGTCTGTCACCAGGGCCAGGCTCTGGTCTCCCCATTTGGGGCGGGGTCCTTTATGTCTTTCTTCATGGGGTCTATGTGAATCACACTTAGTCTGGCTGCTCATCTAGGTCTAATTTGCATTGGGAGTCCCTACCAGGGGCAATTGTCCCATCAGCATAGCTCCTAGGATCACAGAAGCACGTAAACCCATCCACCATGATAAATTCGTGGCTGGGCCCATATACTCCCTTTGTATTAATTCTACATGAATTTAGGGGTTCAATATGTATATATTCATGATCGCAAGTGTTAAGTGCAGTTAATTGTGATTAATCAACCAAAAATTGTACAGTTAATACATTTTTGTAATATATTCAGACTTAATATAAATAAAATGGATTTTTAATACATGAATATTAAAAATGATATATTTTAGATATAAAATATACAATATAAAATATAAGTTTAATCTACTTTTGTTAACATTACTGACTTTTCTTAGACATCATTTTGGATTCCATACTGAACTAAGATATAATGTCATTGACATGCTTCAACGTATCAGACAGATGCCCTACTGTTAGCACCAATGCTGGTTGTGCTAAATGACTGTAAATAGTTGTGAATGATTTTACATCAGGGATATAAGCTCTGTCCATCTCTATGCACCACCAGTCCCCTAAATGGGCAGGAAATAAGATGATGGGGCAGAAGCTGATTGATATTCACAGGCAAGGTCCCTGCAAGGACCTTCAGAAGAAGCCAAGTGGACAGAACAGAAAGACAAGTGACGTGTCACTCATTAAGTCTGCACACGACGATTCTCATGGAACTGCATTTCTATATTTATGCACCTGGAGTATTCTGACGTTACAGACAGTAAGCAGAGGTTGTTTTGTGTGTGTGAGACAGCAGGGAAGCTGAATCACGATCCGTGTGATTCGTTTTTTGTATATATTGGTTGCTCCGTTCAGTTTTGCCTCTGATAACCTGAACAGGAGTGTAGACATCAGCTCTGGCTCCTGCAGGCGCTTGCTTGCTGCATGTTCATCCATTACTCTGCTTGCCTTGCACAATGAGAGTTTTTCTGTGTTTCCTCTGAATTGTCTCTTTTTCCAATTCTGTGTACTTTAGCGTCTATCTTTTCCCCACCCTGTCCGTGTCCTTCTGAAATAAGATAATAAATCTTCTGCTTGCTGCAGAGTTCCTGTATCTATTCTGACTATGTGGATTTTCCTAATGCGATTCACTGTATTTACAATAATTTCTAACAAAGAAATACATGGACATATTCATATCTATTAATAGTCTTTACGCAATTCATCATTCTTTAAAAAAACTAAAAAAAAAAAAAAACTTGCCAAAGCAATGTTTATGTATAAACAATAGGAGCAGAAGATCCCTGCAAATGTGTATAATTTGTGAACAATAACTGGGCATCGCTCACCTTGACCCTTAGCATGCTGCTAGCCTGAACGGTAACATAACAAAGTAGTTTGATGTGCAAAGTGTTATTTCCTATGAAAACCTTTTTATATGATGTACAAACCAACTAAATTATGCCCCTGTATGTATAAAATTACTACTGTGTGCACGGGGAGTACTTTGGTATGGACATATTTAGTAAAAGTGCAAAATTAACGGCATTAAAAAGTTTAAAATTTAGCATAAGAAACACAAGATTTTGTGGTCACAAAGACAGCCGACACATGAGCAAAGCTGGCCACCAAGACAAAGATGCATGATACTCAAGCCAAGGCTTTCAGTATTAAAGATATAGTATGCAGGTACGCTAACAAATACTATCCATTACTAGAATTGATATATTATATAATTTTCATTCATTCATTCATTCATTCATTCATTCATTTTCCTACCCGCTTTATCCTATTGGGTCGCGGGGGGTTCAGAGCCTATCCCAGAATCAATGGGCACGAGGCAGGGAACAACCCCGGACAGTGGGCCAGCCCATCTCAGATATTATATAATTTTATATGATCAAAATAATTTCCCATCATTTTTGGTTTGTGTGTCATCTGCGAGGTTATGCAATCTTTCAGCAAGCTACAAAAATATAAATTGTTCATGGCCAACTCAAGAATAACTAAAACCGCGAATCAGGTGTGCCTAGGACAGGCCTATTGGGCAGAAGCTCCGGATATTTTTTATGTAGCCCGAATCTGTCCATTTGGCCATAGATTACATGGCCTTTTGAATGGTGGGGCCATGAAGTAGGTTAACATTACTATTGCATACTTTCAACGAATTCAACCATTTCAATTCTTGAATCTTATCCTCTGCATTCTCTGCCCTGCTTGCCCACATTCTCCTTACCTTTTCAGGGTTACCATTCAACTGTCTCACAGGCACACATGCACACTCACCCTGACACGTCTAGGTTTTTCAAATGCTTATTAGGACATGAGAGGTAAGATTTGACATTATAATTAACCCGGTTAACCTAAGTACCGTATTATTTAACTACATTGTAGTTAATCCGTCTCAGATCAGCATAATTTGCTATCAAGTGGATTAGCCTGATGGTAGCAGGCTTCAGGGAGAGCATTTTAAATATGTTTGATCAAATGAGTTTGAACAGACTAAGGCTGCTTTATATTGGAAAATGTTATGTATTGCAGTGTGCTTTTTTGCGATAAATATTGCAATGTTTATAAATAAAAAAGGAGTTAGAAATAAAGCAATTTATCTACAAGTGATTTAAACAGCAAAGATGAAAATGATTATGATTGGCTCACGGAGCACATGCATGTGATTAACACGTGATGTCTCTATTAAATGGACTGGTAAATGGACTGCATTTATATAGCACTTTTCTACTCTTACGAGTACTCAAAGCGCTTTACAATATATGCCTCACATTCACCAATCCACACTCACATGCATACACCGGTGGCTATTAATATCGCACATAGTGATGTGGTTATCTGTTACTTTCGTGTAATCGTTACTACTGACTACTAGGCAACTCAGAAATCATTTTTTAATACTCGTTACCACTTCTGTTGGCTATGCATACAATAACGAATGCTGCTACCTATGCTATACCGTAGTCCGTAAGCCTACAGTGCTTAGCAGCGTCGCGTTAGTGTGGGTAATTTGACACATGTTGCTATTGCTGGTTGTAAGAACCGCAATCACAAATGCTTTCTCAAAAGTGTCAAGATGCAAGGTGCACTGAGCGCAAACAAAGGAGAGCGGGATGCCAGAAATCAGGTTTAAATAAAATAAAATCAAATGAAATAAAATAAAAAAGCAGAGACAGACTAAGAATACAATGACCAGACTGGGGAAACAAACTGAAACAGACTAAATACACTGAACTAATGACAGCAATGGGAAACAGCTGGTGAACACGGAGAATCCACAAGAGTTTAACAGGGGGGCGTGGCACATGAGATCGGACGAGCGGGTCATAAATAAAGCCAACTGAATAAAGATACAGTAAGAAAGAAAAAAAAATATATATATAGACTTATCATGCAGTCAGTCAACTCAAATGTGCTATTTATCATAGTTTTGGACAAAGATCGTGGTTGTTAAGGAACATGATCATTTGCAGCCAAAAACTGGAATGGGGGGGAACTGTTTTTTTCCACCTTGTCATATTCGAAGGCCGTTTGCCTCATCTGTCAGTCTACCGTTGCTACTCCGAAGAAGATGAATGTGGAGCGGCATTTTCGGACTGTTCATAAAAACTACGACATTAACTTCCCTCCGAAAAGCGAGCTGAGAAAGAGGAAGGTGAAGGAACTAAAATCCCAGTTCAATTAAAAAATACTTAAAAAATATATAATTATTATTATTATATTAATAATATAATGCTCAATATTTTTTTGCATAACTATATAGTAGGTAGATCATTTTGACTTGGTCATGTATAACTAGCTTGCAAGCTGAAAAAGTGTGGGCACCCCTGAGCTAGACAGAACCGCTTGCTAACCCTCTCTTTTAGCCAGGCTGCCATAGTTACTTTAGAACTGCCAGAGGTTAGGTTAGGTGTAGGGCAATAACTCTTCCCCATCTTCTCTTTTCCAAGCTGTTCCCGAGCCGCGCCTACACCACTTGAATCCTCACCTGGACTCCTTGGAGATAACTACAGGTACATGAAACCAACTGAAACTTATAAAACTATATGGACTCAAATTAATGTGATTGTAAATCCAGTTTCATGCTACCCGGTCGCCCAGAAGAGGATGGGGTCCCCTTCCTAGTCTAGGTTCCTCTCAAGGTTTCTTCCTGCCAGAGGGAGTTTTTCCTTGCCACAGGCTTGCTTGATGGGGTTCCTGCCGGGTGAATGTAAAGTGCTTTGTGACAATGACTATTGTTAAAAGCGCTATATAAATAAAACTGAATTGAATTGAATTATTCTCTTCAGTAAAACTTGTGCCAGAAATAAATCAAGAAGGCCAGTGTAACTAGCAGAGCCGTTGTCATTGACAACTCTATGCGGTAATAGTTGTCTTGAATATTTGAGAACTACCTAACTGCCTTTCTTTTCTCAATGAGATCACAAAGGAAAAAGGCTGCTAAGATAGAACAGAGTATGGGAGATGGACATGTTACTAACATGTGGGCTAAGTCCCTGACCTCAGTATACTAGATATGTGCTTTGCTACACATGTCAAATGTGCAAATGTGAAGGTGTTACTCCACAAGCAATTATGAAGGAATATTGTAAAACCTGGACAAAACAAATTTTCTAAATGGAACAAACAAGCACAGGGGCAACAACACAGGAAATACAGGGGGAACACCAACAGGAGGAAGAAAAGGAGGACGAGGAGCAAACACAGGGGGCACAAAGGGACCAAGAAGCACAGAGGGACCAGGGGCGAACACAGGGGGCATGAAGGCAGGGGGCATGGAAGCAAAAGGCGGGGGACAACAGGGAGCCCGAGAGAACCCAGGCGGGCGACGGGCAGCGGCAGGAGGGGTCGCAGGTGGGAGGGAGGCCGGAGCCGGATGGAACCCCACAGGGGCCGAGGGGACGGGACGAGGGGGAGCCGGAGGGGACAAGGAGGGAGCACTGGTGAAGGCAGGCAGGCAGGAGGGGGAAGCCGGAGCAGGCAAAGGCGCTGTCCGACACCCAGCCGGAGCAGGGGGGCCCAGAGGCGGCCGACATGGAGCCGGAGGCAAGTCTGAGGACCGGCACCGAGGAACCGGGGGAGGGCCCGGAGGCAACTGCCAAGCCAGCGCCGTAGGACCCGCAGGCAGCCACCTAGCCACCTCCAGGGGCCGAATGGGCGAGCCAGGGGGCAGGGCAGGCGAGACCCGGGCCCGACGCCTATGTCCCCTTCCCTTCCGGGACACCGAGAGGCGGGGTTTCAGCCTGTGTTGACCGTGCCGGAGCGAGGGACAAGGAGTCATTAGGGGGGTCCCCGAGGGGTCCCACTCGAGCTCCTCCTCTCCGGAGGAAGGAGTTGTAGTCCCATAGTCTGGGACCTCCTCGGGGACTAAAGGCAGGGCAGCAGGCACGCCCGCAAGAGCGGGGGGTGTCGCGGGCGAGCAGGGCTGGACAGGCAAGCCAGGAGAGACAGGCTGGCCGGGCAGGACAGGAAGGGGCGCCTCAGGCTCTACCCTCCAGGGTAGCAGCCTGTGGGACCTCGGGGGGCGCTGCAGCCTCTGGGACCTCGGGGGGCGCTGCACGCTGACAGAGCAGACGAAGTGCTTTGGACACCTCCTGATTCGTCTGTTCAGCTATTCCATTTGTTTGGGGATGGTAGCTAGAAGAGATACTGAGTGAAATATTTAACTTGGTATTGAAAGCTTTGAACACTCTGGATACAAACTGGGGTCCACGTTCGGAGACATTGTCTTTGGATATTCTGTAGTAACGGAATACCCAGTTCACCAGGAGCTCAGCCACTTCCTTGGTGGTGAATAATTTAGGTAAAGCTAGGAGGTGACACCTTTTAGAAAAGCGATCCACGGTGTTACTTTGTGAGGCAGGCAGATCCGTGATAAAGTCCAACGACATATGAGAGCAAGTGTGAGCCAGCACTGGGAGAGGAGTTAGTAATCCTGCTGGATGTTGGGTTGATGATTAAATTTGAGAGCACTCAGGCAGGAGTTGACATACTCAACTACATCCGCTCTCTACCTGAGCCACCAGTATCGCCTTGACAACAGCCGGGAAGTGGCAGAGACACCCGGGTGGCCGGAACTACAGGAGGTGTTGACCCACTGCAGGGCGGCTGCCTGTTGAGGTGGCGGTACGTAAAGCTTACCCAGTGGACACTCGATGGGTGGAGGATGTCGTTGATGAGCGGCGCGAATGGATTCATCCAAATTCCAAATGATGGGATGAACAAAGCATGATGGAGGTAAGATTGGGGTGTTGGCCTCCGTCCGATCGGGCGAATCGTACAGGCGAGAAAGAGCGTCAGCTTTCGGGGAGATAGGACACCTTAAAATCAAAACCAGTAAAAAAGAGGGACCAGAGGGCCTGTCAGGCATTAAGTCGCTTTGCATTCGGGGGATATTCTAAGTTTGTGTGGTCAATGAATACCACAAAGGAATGCTTTGCCCCTTCTAGCCAGTGGCGCCACAATGTCAATGCCTGTTTCATTGCTAACAACTCCCTGTTTCCCACATCATAATTTCTCATGATTGGGGACAACTTATGAGAGAAATACGCACAGGGATAGCGGCTCCTGGTTACTGTCTCTTGTTGAAGGAGCACTGCTCCTATCACTGTGTTGGAGGCATCTACCTCTAATTCAAAAGGGAGCTCCGCGTTTAGCTGACGGAGAATAGGGGAAGAACAAAAGGCTGATTGCAGTTTTTGGAAGGCGGTAGTGGCTTCAGGGGTCCAATTCAGGTGTTTTCCTCCCCCGCGCATGAGCAAGGTGAGTGGAGCGGCGATCATGTTAAAGTTTCTGATGAACCATCGATAGAAATTGGCAAAACCTAAAGAGGTTTCGGCTTTAGTGAACAACTTATTGGTTCAGAGTCTCTGCAGGACTTGTCATTGTGTGTCTACGGTGTGTGTCATCTGTTGTGTCTAATGTTACTACTGTTATGTGTGTGTGTTGCTCCTCTATGCCTTTTAAATTGCCCCTCGGGGACAAATAAAGTTTTTTGAAATTGAAATATACTATGTGCTCCTCTTGCGAGGGTGAGTAGACCAGAATGTTGTCTATATATACGACGACGAAGCAATTGATCATTCCCTGGAAAACCTCATTCATAAAGGCTTGGAAGATGGAGGGATATTAGCCAATCCGTACGGCATAAGCCAGTATTCGTATTGTCCGGTACATGTTATGAAGGAGGTCTTCCACCCGTCCCCTTCTCGGATACAATCTAGGTTGTAGGCACTTCTTAAGTATAGCCGTCTTTTTTCTTAACGAAGAATAACCCGGCCGTCACGGGAGAGGTGGAGGGGCCTACTGAGGCGTGACAGCATTCTCCAACCGGTATGGAGGGATGTGAGTACAAGTACATATGTGTAACTGATCCTTCACACAAGTTAGCTTTAAGAGGCTAGTGTTTATTAGGCAAATCACATGATGTAATTCAACGAAGCAGATTACAACATCCCAGGATGTTGGTATGGGAGTGCGGTGGAGAAGTTCTCAGGTAATAATAATAATAATAATAATAATAATCCATTTTATTTAAAAAGCACCTTTCTAGCACCCAAGGACACCGTACAATAAAGCATAGAACCACAGAATACAGAGGACATACGATGAAACAAGTTTCATAATAATAACAATAATTAAATAAAAAATGGAATATTTGAGAGAAAATGCTAATTTGAAGATGGGTTTTGAAGGCAGATTAGAAAGTGAAAGTGAGTTTCTGGTATCTGGTGGGGGCATGTGCCGGTGTAGTCACACTGAGGTGATGCCCAGGGATTGGGGATGAAGGGGGGGGGGGGGGGAAACAGTGATTAAAAAGGGCAACAAGGGCCAAAGGTCGTGGCCATTGTCTTACCCAACATCTGAGGTCAGACAAGCCTTTCCCCTCTGGAGGCCTCAATAGCCTGTGCCGTGGTCCTCTGCTTTCATGGGGTCTCTTTCTTTATGCTGCACCAGCTCCCTCAGGTCTCTACATTCTTCTTAATTAACAGATTCCACC
This sequence comes from Mormyrus hasselquistii, assembly GCA_026779605.1. Taxonomy (NCBI): domain Eukaryota; kingdom Metazoa; phylum Chordata; class Actinopteri; order Osteoglossiformes; family Mormyridae; genus Mormyrus; species Mormyrus hasselquistii. The sequence continues at coordinate 26,071,899 of JAODKE010000138.1, forward strand.
TATGGTTCATTAGCTGTGGAGCCTGCATCCAACTGTCAGTCCCTTTAGTACTATGATTGATGGAGAGCCTCCTGTCAGGCGACCAGCGCAAAAGTCGGGTGGGAGTCGCAGGGACGTTGCCATGACGATATCCGGAATCCTGATTATGTAAATTATCCTGACTGTCGACTTTCTTCCATCGTTCTGTCCTCTTAGGTAAGGCTAGGTAAGGTCAGGCTTGTTTCTGAAACTCATGACACGATGGCTGAATGTTATAAACGTTCAGCAAGTGGCCACTTAGCCTGCTAATTAGCACAGAATTAGAACAGACTAATGAACCCATCCTTCAGGTGCTTCGATTTCCTCCAATTTGCTCTGGCTGTGTGACTGTGTGTGTGAACATGTGCCCTGTAATGGAGGATACCCCATGCCTGTTTCCCTCAATGCAACCCTATATTGGGTCAGCGGTTCTGGGAGATGGATGGTTTATGGTTTGTGATAAACCCACAAACTCCCTATCATTCCTTCATATTCAGGTCCCGGGACCAAAATAATAGGTCTGTACACAGTAGGTTGTGGAAAAGTGTCCCCTCTGGGCATTTGCATTGTTGAGTCTTACTCTTAGTGAAGCAGTGTTTGGTGACATTCCATTACAGTAGATTAGATTACATAGCAGGTGCTGTCATCCTACAGCATATGTAGCTGGCAATTATATGCCTATTTACACAGCTGGATGCTTACTGAAGCAATTACAGTTAACTACTATGCACAAGAAGAGCTTGCGACCCCCTTGTAGCAGAAATAGTGACATTTTGGTTACATGGCAAGTTCTCTACCCATGAACCTTCTGTCCCACATGAAGGAAATTAAATAAATACATCACAAAACAACCATACATATTTATAGTTAACATCCATTACTCTTTACATAACCGTGACAAGGATGCCACTATGAAAATATGGTAACTCACTTGAGTTATTCACTTCTTAGTTATACAGTTGCATATAAACTGGTACCACTTTGCAATACTGTAAGCCTTCTTTGGTAGTAACTGATCAAATAAAAATGAACACTGCTATAACTTGTTTATATTTGTGTATGATTTACAAAGTGTTCCAACCTAATAACCAGATTATAAACCATTCATAAACCCTTTATGGTAATGGTAGTCTTATTGTAAAGTGGTAACTATAAATTCTCTTCTTGACTTGTGACGAAATATGCCTGAAGACAACATACACTGTGGACAGTTTAGATAAATCAGTTATAATATCTGTATATACAGTCATGTGAAAAAATCAGGACAAATATTTTGTTCTTTATTAAGAAATATCAACATGTCAGTATTAAATCGTCTTTCAAATGATATTTGTAGATAAATTGTGGGGCTGGCATGGTGGTGCAGTGGTTAGCACTGTTGCTTCACACCTCTGGAACCACCTAGACAAAGACCAGGACATTTGAAATAACGTGCTTTGGATAGATGAATCTGAAATTGAATTATTTGGCCACAATAACAGGGCACATGTTTGGCATAAACCAAAGACAGCTTTTGAGCAAAAGAATCTCATACCAATTGTGAAGCAAGGTTTGGGCTTGACTGAGGCTAGAAAGGACTTAATGACCTTGACCAGAAGACCCTGTACCCCCTTTTCCCAAAGCACCACAGAATATGGTCATATGCCTAGTCCACAAAACACATGTGAACTGGTCAGGCAAACTCACATGAAGCCTCCAGTATCCTTGAGGGCAAAGAGCTGGCTCAGTGTTCCATGATCAGGACATAATCCACATTGCTCTGCATGAATCCAAGGTTCAGCTAATGGAATAGGCCTTCCCATGGAGGCTGAAGAGTGTGAGCCCTCTGAAGTTCGAGCACTACTTCAGTGACCTCTGCCCAAATCTTCGCACTTTACTTCCTCCATTGAAGGCTGTCGTTCCACCATCCAACTCTATCCCCATTTGAGGTAAAAAAAAAAAAAAAAAAAACACACATGCCATCCCTGTTGTAAACAACATTGGCAAAGCTCAGAAGAAGATGTCCCTCTTCAACGTGACAGCTCTCTTTACTGCTGCTATCCAACACCAGGTTTGGAGGTTGTCGCTACAATAGGCACCAACAACCTTTCAGCCTCCGCTCTGCACAGCCACCGTAGCAATGGAAGCACAAAACATAGCCCACTCAGACTCAATGTCTCCAGAAGTTCTGCTGGAGGTGGGAGTTAAAAATCTCCTGAACCGGGCCTTGCCAGACACTCCCAGTACACTCTTAATATATGCTTGGTGTATCAGGTCTGTCCAGCATTTCCCTCTGTCATCTGATGCAACCCACCATCAGATGGCGATCAGCTAACTGCCCATCTCCTTTCTTCACCCAAGTGTCTGAGGCATATAGTCGCAGAACTGATGGTACGACTACAAAAATCGATCATTGATCTACGGTCTAGGCTATCATGGTGCCAGGTGCACGTAAACATCCTTATTCTCAAACATGGTGCTCAATATGGACAAAATGTAGCTACTGCAAAAGTCCAATAACAAAGCACAACTCAGGTTCAGTTCTGTTGCTATTTCTCCCAATCAAACCCCTCCAGATTTCACTGTCATTACCAATAGGAGTGTTAAAGTCCTCTAGTAGAATCTAGGAGTCTTCGGAGGGGGTGCCTCAGAGGTCATCTCCCAACTCGAAAATGAAGGGAGGCACCACTTTCGCTCACTGGGGTAAACTCCAAAGTTCTGGCACTGAATCAGGAGGCTTTACGTAAACCTGCCCGGTGCTTCTCACCCCGGGCAACAACAGAGTGGAATAAAGTCCAGCCCCTCTCCAGGAGTTTGGTTCCGTAACCCATGCTGTGTGTCTATATCTACTTGGTATCTCTCTACCTCCCACACCAGCTCAGGCTCCTTTTCCACCATAGAGGTTACCGTGGTATGCAAAAGCTTGGGCACCCCTTGATAAATAACATTTTCCATTTTTTAATGGAAAAGATGTAAACACAATCTTTGTAGGAAATGGAAAAAATGCACAATATTTACACCATTTCCATGACATTGATGCAATTACTTTTTATGTCACAAATTGAAAAAAAAATAAAAACCCATTATAGTGGCACTCTGCAAATGTTTGGACACCCAACATAATCAGTACCTAGTAACACCTCCTCTGGCAGATATCACAGCTTGTAAATGCTCTTTATAGCCAGTTAAAAGTCTTTCAATTCTTGTACTTGGGATTTTCTCCCATTCTTCCTTGCAAAAGGCTTCTAGTTCTGCAATATTCT
>JAODKE010000138.1:26075258-26086727 GCA_026779605.1 Mormyrus hasselquistii
AATCAGGGGACTGTGATGGCCATTCCAAAACCTTCAGCTTGCGTCTCTTGAGGTAGTCCATGGTGGATTTCGAGGTACCATTGTTCTGTTGTAGAAGCCATCCTATTTTCAGCTTCAGCTTTTTTACAGATGGTGTGATGTTTGCTTCCAAAATTTGCTGGTATTTAGTGGAATCCATTCTTCCCTCCACCCATGCAATATTTCCTGTGCCACTGGCTGCAACACAACCCCAAAGCATCATAGCTTAATAGTTGGCAAGGTGTTCTTTTCATGAAATGCTGCTCCTTTTTCCTCCAAATATGCCTTTGCCGATTGTGGCCAAATAGTTCTATTTTAACTTCATCAATCCACAGCACTTGTTTTCAAAAAGCATCAGGCTTCTGTAGATGTTCTGTTGCATACTTCTGATGTTGGATTTTATGATGGGGACGCAGGTAAAGTTTTCTTCTGCTGACTCTTCCATGAAGGTTTTGTGGAATGGTGCACCTCCTGTCCTGCTAAATGTTCATGCAAGTTTTTTGCAGTCAAATGGGGGTTTTGATTTGTCTTTCTGACCAGCCTATGAGCAGTTTTCTCCAAGGATTGTCTTGGTCTTCCAGATCTCATCTTGACCTCCACGGTTCCCCTGAACTGCCATCTCTTAATTACATTTCTCACTGTAGAAACTGCAAGACACCAACGCTTTGCTATCTTCTTGTAACCTTCTCCTGCATTGTGGGCATCAATAACTTTCATTTTCAGAATCTTACACAGCTGCTTAGAGGAACCCATGGTTGTTGAGTGTCCACAAGTGTGTGCACAAGGGTTGAAGAGTCAGAGTATTTGTAAAACTTTGATATTGGCACCAGCTGACATTTACTAATGACAGCTGTTGCCATGCATCAGATCTAATGAGCTCATTAAGGTCTGAAACCATGTAAAAAGAATCGGAGACTTTGGAACTCTTAGGGTGCCCAAACTTTTGCAGAGCGCCACAATAATGTTTTTATTTTTTATCTTTGTTCAATTTATGACATAAAATGTAACTATGCATCAATATTTTGTAACTATGTTACAATATCAGAGACTGTGTTTACATCTTTTCAATTAAAAATGTCCAAAATGTGTTATTTATTGAGGGGTGCCCAAACGTTTGCATACCACTGTATGTTCCATGTTCCTAAAGCTATTGTTGTTAACCGAACATCGGTTCTGCCCCCTGAACCACAGGCCACTTTTTGGTGACACGTATAAGGTAGACTGTCATTTTATATGCATACTATATTTATTAAAGTTTTCACAAGAGATGGATAAAAAACATCGGTATTAATTTTCTAATTTAATCCATAAAATTTTAGTTTTCGGATGTGTTTAACTTTGGACTTTCCTGTGCCCCGTGACCCCGAATAAGACAAGCGGTTGCTGAAAATGTATGAATGGATGGATGGGTTTCCATTTATAAAACGTGACCGGGCTTCAGGAAAAAAAGAAAAACTTCAAACTCATATAAAGTGCACTAATTAAATTCATGGTTCATAAAAAAAAAAAGGTCATAAAAAAAATTATGACAGTTTATAAATATTTTGTCGCAGAAAGACACATGAAATTAATAAAAAATACAGAAAATGCAGAAGATGCATCCCAAAACCTTATCACCAATTAAAAATAAAATAAGGTATATTTTTTTTAAACCCAGGGAGAAATTCTTCTGCATACAGCAGCGAACTGCTACCATTATGATCACATAAAAAGACATTTAGAATATATCGTTGTTTTATACGTTATTCCATGGGTGAGCTGACAGTGGATATAACAATGGCACAGGGCTGAAATGTGATAATATTTTTCCATGGCAGTGGATCATCGACTCCAAGCCAACACACGCCTCAGTTATTACAGCCCACCTGCTTTTGATTGGACTAATTAGCCACTTATTGATAAGTAGAACCAGCTGGGCAGCTTGGTAGAAGCAGGGAGAGAGAATATTTATACTTTAGATGTTAGGAAGCCTAGCTGCCCGTGCACTGGTCTGGTTAATGTGCCTTCACCATTATGGCTGATTCCTGTTTATATTGTTAACCAATGCTCTTTGTTAAAAGCCAGGCCTACTTACTTAAACTCAAAGTATCATTGTTTAATATGAACTTTACTTTGTAATTGAAGCCTTACAAAGTTTGAGAAAAGAAATGTAACCGTCAAAAAGTATAAGCTTTACCTTTCGTCTCTTGAGGGCAAGTAGGAAATCTCGTGCCTTAAAAATATTTGAGGAAAAACAGATAATTTTCATAAAATGTACATGGGTATATGGAAAATATGTGAAAAGCAGTGCATTCACACTGATTTGGACGTGTAATGCTAATACTGCTGTTATCCCGTTCCGTTTGAGACCGCGGGGAGTCGGGCTGATGTTCCTTTGCTTGTGATCATTTATCATTCATAACACACGAAAATGTGCACCTGCACATGCTGCATGCACCAGAAATACACGCCTCTCCAGGGTCTGCAGGGAGCATGTTGACATAAAAATGGAAAGTTTTGGCATTTTAGGGCAAAGAGGTTAATGGCCTGTCTACGCATCCTGCCATTCTTTACAAGCATATCAACATCTACCCTGCTTCTTTCAAATTCACTGGTTTTTCTTCCGGCCATCAAAGCTTCATGGGCAGAGTGTTCTCAGCTTAATTCGGGGCAGGGAGTGAATCCACATCCAAAACATCTGTAACAGAGAAATGGCTTTAGCAGCCAAAGACTAACTATAAAATATTTAAAGTTCTTCATCTTTAATGCATTACGTTTTATAAAGTAATGAACCAAAGATAATACTACACACAGATTTTATGCTCTCTGGATAAACATTTACTCAGCTAAATAACAATATTTACTGGCTAGACTATGATTATGTATCCAGTTTCAGCTCCTGTTCCGCCTCAGACCATAACAATTCACTTTTTATCGGACATCTCTGTGACAAATCTGTAAGAGATCTATTTATTTTGGGTCCAAACAAAGAGTAGAATCCCTTTTCTCACTGAGCACTCCACTCTCTGAATCAGACTCTGAAAAATTAATCAATTGATCATTTTTTCATACTGAGTGTAGTGTGCTTCATCGATCCCGGAGTCACACCATACCCCAGAACTTATCAGTTTCCAAGAAATTGCAGAGGTGCTACCTGTATGTCTGTGCATATGGAGGTACAGTACTGAAAACACATGAGTGATGTGCACATTATTGAAAGAGAAGCCTTTCAATAGGGAAAACTGAGGGAGGACTGAGAGGTACCTGGTCCAGTCCTTGTGTGATGTAAAAGCTGGTTTTAGGATGGCTTTAAGAACATTTCTGCCCAGAAATGGGGTTTTAATCCCTTGCTTTGTTTGAAATAGTCAAAGGAATTTGAATATTGTGATTTACTATGACATTTCAATGGTCTCCACTGCAGAAAGGGATCAGTATATTGACAATAATTGTGACATTTTATACTCATCATGCCGATATGTAGTCTCTGTCCTGTTATACAGGCCCTGGGCTCCTTTGCAGTCCCTTCCCTGTTATACAGTCACTGGCACATTTAACTGTCTTGTCACTGGCTTATTTGGCTATATTCCAGAATCTTTTTCACACACCCGCAGACATAAAATCCATGATGCAGAGTTTTCATAGTCCCAAAAGTCCAAAGGCATTAGTTACTTTTGCAGGAGCAAATCAGCCTGTGCTATATGTTAAAAGCCATGTCATTCGAGGTAACAGGTAATCGCAATTATGTAAGTTCAAAGTACCATTTTTTTTTTAACTTGGTAGTACATTAAAAGCAGTGTACAGTACTGCACTGAACAGAACGTAGCCTTTGAGTGCTCAAGAGAGCTCATGTACAATAAACCACCACTGGGCTCCTGAAAATTTGCATTTTGATTGATATTGCGTTGTTGTCCGCTTATTACTTTGAATCTGAAGACCTACTTTGCCATAAAATTTGATTAGAATCTCATTCCTTCATTTTCTTTGTCTTTGGTCAGCAGCGATATCTGTTTCACTTGTTCCACTGAGATTCGATGCCGCTTTGAGATCTGTGATACGGAGCTTTTTCAGGAGTCCAAGAAATCCGAAGGCATTAGTCAGGACTTTGTCCCGCAGTTGGCAATAATGTCCCATCTGGTGAATGACAGCTCCTATCAGTCCCTTGCCTGTGCTCCGCATTGAGAGCTGTGCCTATGGATGCACCTGAAACCCGGAGCACCATTGAAGCTCTTTCAGATGATACCTCATCAAGCTCCAATGCTAGTTTTGGTAGTAAAACCACTGCATTTTATCTACAGTATAAAGTAGTGCTACAGTGTTTTCTATAGGTCTGTAATCAATGGATGCGCACTGCGGACTGCTGCAGTGGAGTAAAACCATTTTTTGATAAATCTCCATTTCTATTCATCTTCCAACCATGTATCCAGCCCTTCCTGGAGCCTGTTGTTGGCAGCTTGGGGCAGAGGAGTACCTTAGATATCCATCCATAGCAGTGTGCCAGTGATACTATGTGTAAATGATGGACCGCGTTTACAGTTGTGAGTAATAAATAAAAATAATTACCTAAGGAATGTTAACTCGTTAACCTTTCCAACAATGTGTTAGTAATGCATTGCAACCAGCCATTACATCACCCATGTTCATGTTCTTATTTTAAAAGGCACCTGAGCCCCGTGAGGAAAATGTTATTAAGAAATATTAAATGGCTAAATCTATTAGTTCTTTTCACTGTTTGCAATAGATTGCATGTGATATAATCTATAGTCCATCGGGACAATAGATGTGAATGTTCTCAGTTTGAATTGGATTTCATTTTATTTGCTCACACGCAAAGGCGGACATGTTCATTCTTCTGTGGTCCTGCTTTTTAATAGGAAACGTAATTAATTCGAGTCTGGGAATGCATCATGCTGTGTGGTTTTACATATGCATTTAATATATACTGTGGGTGTGCAATAACAGCACAGGTATTTCTACTATTTTTAAGAAGAGATCTAAACATGCTTATTGGTTTATCTGCATTAAAACAGGCCATTCAAGTAGGAGATGTATGAATGACATGCAACTGATGTATGTGCTTTCATTTAAGAAGTAAAAAGCCAAAAATAAGCATAACTCATCATTCAAAAATCATTTCATTCCGTCTTTGATTGTATTTTGCTCAGACAGCAGCAGTCAGTGTTGCAATAGTGAAAACGTTTATAATGTGCATTGATCAAGAAGCAAAACATGAACTGCTTCATTGGTAATGTAAGCATATGGGGAGAAAAAAACATCAGTTTTCAAAAAAACATCAGTTTTCAGAAACCTGCAGATCTACCACCTTATGCCAACCATTCCAAACTTGTTCAGATGTTAATTTATAGAAAAACATGCTAGATCCTTCCTTTGTGTTTCTTCTTCAATTGCTACATTTCACTTTTGTTCAGCTTGAGGGACAAATACAATGCAATCAGTTGTAGAGTCTTGTGTAATGCAGCCGCTGTCCGTCCAGGTGGATGGCTTACATCGTGGTCAAGCTGTAGTATGCCTAATGAGAAGTCAAGGCTAATTTCTGTGTCATTGCCGGAAATATCTAGCCGTCTAGTTAAATCCATCCACTCTCCACCTTGTGACCACTGTGGGAATGCTTTACTGGGGGGTGGTGTGTGGCTTAACGGTGAGGACTCCGTGCCCCTGACCAGAAGGTCGGTGGTTTGTATGCTAGGGCCAACAGATTAATGCCACCACTGGGCCCCTGAGTAAGGTTCTTAACCCTCAGTTCCAGAGGCACTGCATGCTGGCTGACCCCCAATTAGTATATGTGTCTGTGTGTCTCACAGAGAGCAATAAAGTATCACTATTCTATTACGGTTTATACTGTAGCATCAGCAAGCTGCCTTCTGCTAGCAGTGGTCATTAACATCTCCCAGCATGCTTAGCGCAAATTGTAAATAGCTGGTCTGCTGTAACGGGAAATAGCTGTGCTGTGCATCCAATTGTTGTGTGATCCCTTACTTGTGTTTGTGTATGATTCTTGCCTTATTCCGGCGTGTCTCTTTGCAATGTGTAGCTCCTCACTGCGTGTGCAGCCTGCTGCTTGTAATGTGACCTCCCCTTATTTCCTGTCTTGTAGAGTTCTGGGGTGTTGATACGCTGCGAGTCGCTATTGCGTCTGTGCTACTGTGAAGGTCCTTGTCAGGGCAATGCTGCCTCATTTCTTGCCCGCTGTTCCGGAGCCTGAATCTGCTAGGTGTCACAGCACCCTGAGAACTGCTGCCTGGAGTGTATGTGCTGAAACTGTAATCTAAAGAACATATTAAATGAGTCCTAATGTCTTACATTAGGTTAAACACATATTTTCAATACTTTAATTTTCAGTTTGAAAACAGTGGTCAGGCGTTGTAATGTCTTCCCCGCGAGGCAGTGAATTCTCCCTTCATGAAAATGTAAAATGGTGTACATTTCACTTCATCTAAGGCAGGGGTATGTAACCCTGATCCTGCAGTGCCAGTATCCAGCTGGGTTTCTATCTTACCTGGCCTCTGATAACTGCACCTGATCTCAGGCAGATAGAAACTCATCAGGTAAGATAGAAACTTGCTGGATACTGGCACTCCAGGATTAGAGTTGCCTGCCCTGCCCTAGATGTTCACCGTGGTGCTGCATCACAGGGTTACACTACAAAGCGTAGCTGTTCTACAGATGCCTTTATCTAGCACAGCTGTGCATAGCTGAAAGTTTTGTGCCTTGTAAAACTTACTAACAATACTTTTAACTAGTTTGATTAATTTTACTCAAAAGCAGCAATTTTATGCACGTTTCCCCAAGGATATTACTGCTTGCCCCCTGGAACTAACTGACATCCTCATGAGTTTCAGTCTACATAGACTACACTAGCTAATGCCACAATGCAGGTACAGAAATTACAATATAGCCCTTACAAGGCTATTAAAATGTTTAAAAGCTTTGCCTGCTGAAGAAAAAAAATACAGATGCAGACTACTGCAAATTGAGCATGTGTACTCAGCTTAGTAATAACTAATTAACTATTTAATTGTCAGCGCCAGGTAATATTATAACGGTGTCTGTGCTCTCGGAAAAATACCATCTGGGACGTTTGAGTCAATAAGTCAGTTGCTTATCTTCTGGTCTTGGTTTTTGCTCTCTCTCACTATTGATTGGTGAAATAAATCACTACCCATATGTATTGCATTTAGTCAGGATTCTTCATGACGAGCTATTTCTCTCCCCTGGTTTTAATGCAAAAGAGTCCTGTTTATCTGAAGCATCTGCTCTGGGCCACGTGAATGAGATCAATAACTAAGAGTGTATGAGACCCCAGCTGACCGTGTCGCAAAGGCACCGAGTCTCTGCCCGCAGCCCCTCCAGGGTCCCTGAATTTTCAGTAGCGTCTGCACATGTGTGCTCTGCGCTGAATTGGCACTGACTCTTGGGTGCACTGCTCAGTCCCTGTGCTGCCTGGCATAGTCTCTGTGCTCCATTTACAATAATTGTGAGGTTAAGCATAAAAATACTTTGGATGCTAAATCTAGACTGAAGAACAGTGTGCAACTTTCAATCGAGCACTAATGCTTAAGCCTGGTAAGACCTTCTACAAGAAGCCTAATAATGCAGCCTATTTTGATGACTCTGTCAACATTAAGATGTGCAGGATCTCGCCGGCTGGAGCGGTAAGAGATCGTCCGTCTTTACGAAGCTCTGAAAGTTCCTCCAAGTAATGCGGCCCCTGGATTTGGGGGGGTTTAAGATTAATCTGTCGCTGGAGGGAGGATCGCTCGTGGACTAGCAGAGAAGAAAGACTTCCTTTCTTGATGACTTTCTTATCCAGGCTGTGGAGAGGGCACACACTCGGTAGCCTTAATTGGGCATTACATAAAACCTTTGGGGCTCTGACGCACACATGCAGTCACAAAACGCAGCACGGATCAAAGGAAACACTCATTTCTAAGAGTTTCAACTAGCAAAAGAATGCTTTAAATATTCCATGCAGGATTCAGTGTGTTTTAAAAAAAGTCAATACATTAAAAAGAATAAAAACATTCCATTTAGTATTCATTTGCAGCTGCCCTCTATATGTATATATGATTTCTTGTCCTGGAAGTGCAGTCATTTATTAAGCCATTTATGTTGTTGGATGGATGGATGGATGGATGGATAGATGGCTGGCTGGCTGCTCACTGCCCACAGAACACACTATTGGCTCGCTGGTGGCAGGTTTCTGACGGCAGCTTTCCAGTGCCGGCTGACTGGTGGTGCCTCCCCAGTGGTGGGTCTCTGGCAGCAGCTCTCCAGTAGCAGGTCTCCAGTGGGGGCTCACTGGTTGTGGCTTCCCAATGATGGGTCTCTGACGGCAGCTTTCCAGTGCAGTAGTGGGTCTCCAGTGGGGGCTCACCAGTTGTGGCTCCCCGATGATGGGTCTCTAACGGCACCTTTCCAATGCAGTAGCGGGTCTCCAGTGGGGGCTCACTGGTTGTGGCTCCCCGATGATGGGTCTCTGACGACAGCTTTCCAGTGCTGGATAGTCGGTACTCCCAGTGATGGGTCTCTGGTGATGGCTTGCCAGACGTTTCTCTCCGGTTCAGCATTACATGCAGTGTGTGAATTTCACCTGATATTTGTCAGATTTGTCTTGGTGGACTGTGGTGACTGCAGTGATTTCCCCCCCCCACCCTCCCGCCACATAGGCAATGCAAATGAAGCACTCTATAGTATCTGTCTATCTGGTTAATGTCATTGAAATAGTAAATGACAATTACTTTCTCAGTCTACTCACTGGTGAAACACATGCATTGCCTCCCTTTCCTCAAGAACACCAGGATTGCCATAACTGAGATGGAACAAATTTCTGTCGCATTACTGGCATTTCCCCTGACTCCAACTAAGGCTGGTGGTTAAAACATGGATAGATGCCTGAGTTAATGGAATTTCTTATTTGCATTCAGTTACAATATAATCTGCCCAAATTACAAATGTATGTGTGTTTGAATTGAATGGGCTATTTACCCTCAGATAATTAGCGGTTAAGTCCAACTTTATCGGCCTGTATGTGAAATATTGTACATTACAATGTTTTTACCTGTTGCTGTTATGTGTGTATATCAAGGTTACAGTCAAAATTTCAGTCATCTGGATTCATGGAACTTGATTTTGGAAACTTGGTTGTATGAATGCTAATCCACAAAATTTATAAAAATCCTGGTACACACAGGTAAGATTAAATGAGTTCACTTTGAGAAAGCGTCCATGATATGCCTGAATGGGCAACTGAAACAAAAATCTGCATTTTCATTACATCTACAAAAACAACGCAGGAGGAAAAAGAGATCCACCCATGGTAATTAAGAGCACTGGGCAGTTTTTTCGGATGGATTGCCTGTCAGATAGCGTCTGGGAGCTGAAGGAGGCAGAGACGGCTTGAGCAAAACAGCAGAAGCGAACCTGATTTCTGACAGCAAACAAACACAGAGCTTCTCCAGCTGTTGAGAAGCAGTCTGGGTAATTATATATTCTTAATTCAACCATCTTGTGACAGCTGGCCCAATAGTAATGACATGAAAAGAAGATGAAGAAAAAGTAAAAAGAATTTTTCTAAGATGCATCTTCTATTTTTTATTATTTAATTATCTTATAACTTGGAGTAGAATCTTAAAGTGCATATGCCCCACTGCTGTTTGCTTACTTTTGCCCGTGGTCACTTGACCTCTTTTTTGCAGACATTTTTTATATGAGGGCATTGATCATTGTCATGCTGACAAAACCAATCTCCCGCTTTTCCGGCTCTGAAAACGTCACGTGAAAGAAGCCCATGGCCTTGAAGTTACTGCAGTGACGCACAATACATTTCACCTTCTTCATTTTTGGTTTTAAGTAAATAGATGCATTCTTAGAGTAAACCTAAGATTACTTGGTAATGCTTCACATTAACTGCACCTTCATAATGCATTCATTATGCATCTATATGTAACAGTGTGGGAAAAGAGTCAGTGTTCTGACATTGGTGTTATGTATAAGTTAAATTGGCCGCTTTTCCATTAAAGTTAGAGTGCCATGTTGCTTTAAGAGAAGTTCAGGGAGCTCACTATATTTTTGTCCGTGCGGTAACGCAGATGGAACACAAGTGAGGATGCTCAGGAAATCATCAATCGACTGGTGAATAAATTTCATGGTCATTTTAGCATAATATCAATTAAAAGGGTTAGAATACTAAAGTATAGGACCTCAGTGATGAATGATGACCTTCTGCTGGCGAATATGCTTTAATTTTGGCTGGATGATTTTGGACGGGAATGTGAATGCGGGTAAGCTTTATTCTCGCTTTGGGAGACAAACTCTCTGTCAAGGCATGCATGGCCAGCCAAACTTCACACAGAAAGTGCGGCTCTAAAGCCCCAAAGGTTCACCTGCAATATACAGTAATTCTCCTGCGTGTGCAGTTGTACTGAATAAGTCCTCAGCCAGTAATGGTGTATTTTCCTGCTGTAGTGGAGTGCTGCTGTTTATGAACTCTAGTCTCATCAGCTAAAAGTCAATATGACTCCTTAATCTGTATAAGAAGGCAGCAGAGTAGTACTGCACTATATTACATTACGATTACATGCAGAGGCAGACATTTCAATTCCAGGAAGTAAGTCCAAACCAGGATTTTGTTTCAACTAACCAGATAAGTATTCCGTGACTGTGATTCTTTATACTCAACTGGTTGGTTGAAACGAAATCTTGGTTTGGATTTATACTTTCTGAACCTGAAATGTCCACCTCTGATTACATGACACGTGTGTAATGATCACCCAGGCTTTCGATGACGGCATAAGCATTTGCTTGGATGCTGTAGCTTTTTCGTACTTCCACCATTTCATAAATAGATTACTAGTATGCCTCAAATATTGATGAAAATAGTGCATCAAAATACAATGAGTATATAGTGTGAGATGAAAATGAAATTCTTGCGTGTCACTTCACACTTATCAGGTACTACAGCTACACATGAGTGCAATCGAATAAAATGCATCTTTATCTAGTCTGAAAAACTAAACAGAATTTTTCCAAAATCCTGGCATGACATTTTTTTCCCCTTAGTATGTTTTTTACTTAACGGCCACACTGACAAAATAACCCAGAACATCTCATTTACTGCCAGGTAGTGAGCTTTTAAAATAAACCCACAAGACACGAGTGGCCCTGCCTACTACTGCAGGTACGAACAAAGTTTAATCCGACGATAGGATGGAAAGAAATCGCAAGACATCTTCACTGTTCCCAGATGTTAAAAGTGGAGAGTGTCCCTGAGATGAATGTAACTGGCCTGCTGCAAATGGTAGAGGATGGTCCCACCACATGAAGTATGTTCTCTGGGTGTTGTCATACAGCGGCTTATGACCTGCTCCATCCTAACAAACCATCCATCCATCCATCCATTTTCCAATCCGCTTAATCCTAATGGGTCGCGGGGGGTCCGGAGCCTATCCCGGAAGC
>JAODKE010000138.1:26086751-26098419 GCA_026779605.1 Mormyrus hasselquistii
GGGAGAACATGCAAACTCCACACACATGCGACCCAGGCGGAGACTCGAACCTGGGCCCCAGAGGTGTGAGGCAACAGTGCTAGCCACTGCACCACCATGCCGCCCCCTCCTAACAAACCACTTTATTATATTGTGACAAAAAAGGTTTATTTTGGGGCAATTATTCTGAGAGTGCTATGCGGATGGAGTTTGTTAATGAAGGGAAAGCCATATGTAAAGGTTTTTAGAGCCTCCACAGGGATGTCTTAAATGCTGGACAGCCTCTGCCAGCCTCCGTAGATCAGAGCTGACAAAAAACTTTGAGATTATCGATAATCTTACATTTATGCCTAATTGCCCGTGACGTGCAGAACATTTAGGGCGAAACAAAGACAAAAGTTCTGTCCGTGGAGGCACTGTGTTCTGGCATTTGCCCACAGTCCCATTTATCTTCTGTTTAACTTTTAAGCATCCCTGACAGCTCCTTGACAACGGAGCTGCCCCCATCAGCTCAATGTATGGATCTAGTTATTACTCACTGAGATTGTGACTTCATGCACCCTTTAGATAGGGTACAAAGGTGGAGCTCTACAAAAGCCACGTTGCACATGCTAGTTGTGAAAAGGGTCTGGATCTTTGCTTTAGATGTTTAATTCTTGGGTGGGACAAAAAATTCAGTTTGATCCGGTGCCACATCCCTAAGCGATGCTTAAACTGAATATACGCAACTGGAAAATCTGAGTTAAGTGGCTGTTCCCTATGGACAGCATTTTTTTTTTTTTTAGGTTCCTTGTTAATTATCTCTGAGACGATTAGGATGATGCAACGGCATCCGATTTTTCCAGGAGTGCTGGGAGACTCTGGCAGCCACGAGAACAACGCAACAGTTAATAACATCAGGCTCAATTCTTTCTGTTTCCCCGCCTGGAGATGGTTTACACGACTGCATTCACAGCTGAGTGCATGGCTGCTTTTCCCAGGGTCGTACGGCACTAGGCATTCAAGGGGGACCCATGCTGATTTCACACCATGAGCCTTGATTAAATTTTGCTCTGCTTTGACTCTGGAGTCATTTCACTAGATGTAACTATTCAGCTAATTCAGCGCAATTGTAAAATGACATATTACCGGGAACAATTGACACAATAAACGTCAATTTAAAATTAATTTACCAAGGACTCGCCCAAAATGTGAGTACATGTCTTCTAAACGCCTTTGCAGACGAGGCTGAACCATCTTTATCATCCTGGCGGGTTTATAGCTTTCCTCATCCGATCCACAAGGGAGCACCTGCAATTTACGTAATTTTAACCTCATTTCAAATCAGTTTAAGTTAGTAATTAGGAAATTCAATTAGATGAGTCACAATAGACCAGGAAGTCCTGAACGACATGACTTAAACCCCCATTGAGCAGCTCAATGGAAAAGGTCTGTGCCAGTGGACGAGCAACAAAATTCAATAATAAAACCCAATTTAAAAAGGAAAAAATGTTTCTCCATATAATAATATCTTAGCCATAATTTTAAAAGTGTTTTGATTATCAGGTAGATATATCTGGTAGAAGTCCTAAGCTTGAAAGTCATGTTAAAGTGAAAAATGGAAATGTTTGGCTTTACAAGAGGGCAAGCCATACAATTTTAAGCTTTTTTGTTACTTGGAATAAAAGATAGTAAACTCTTCAGCATACCACATGTATAATACAGAATAAGGAAGTACAACAATGATGAACTAGGGTAGCTGTTTGATATTGGCAGCGTCTCAAATCAACTGTGTACAGCTTCCTCAACTGCATGATTTAAGCTGACTGCAGCAAAACAACGGTTTCTGCCCGAGGTGCTTTTGCCTGTTAAGTGTTATAAAATACGCTGGAGACCATCTGGGACCAGGCTGACTTTCCCATCTCCAGAAATGACAGATTTCGCCCTACTTCAAACCTGAAAAAGAATCCCATGTGTGATTTCGCATAGGCAGACATTTAGCAGAATTATGCCCCTAACATTACTCACACCTTACTGAGTTGGCAGCTCTTGGCACTGCTGGTCTGACTAACCCTGGCTTATGCTCTTTGTGAAGTCAATTACCCAAAATCAACCAATAATAACAATTTCAACATAATATAGGGAATTTGTTGTATGTAGTAGTAGTAGATGTTGATTCTTATTGTTTTCGATTTCCAGTGTTAATTATTATTATTGACTATTCTGTTACTTTGCAGTGCTCATATAAAACATAAACGATGCTGTTACTGTGTATGCTAAAGTAGCAACAATATGACTGTGAAGGTGGTTTGTGCCAGAACCTTTAGCATACATAGTTATCTTGACTAGGTGCAGGATGTAGCTTGAAGGCATGGTTGGGTTTTACGACACGTTGACTTGGAATTCCAAGTCCGTATAAGGCAAAGTTTATGCTCACTGGCCACTGAAGAGTGGACGGTATTTGCTCATTGATCTTGCTCCACTGGGGCTTAAATATGACACGGGAGCTTCCTAGCCAAAGATAAAGCCTCACCCATTTCCACATGTCTATATTGCACTGTTGACTGTTGAATAATGGACTTGATCTGATAGGATTACTGAGAACTTAAAATTTCCATAACATCTGAAATACAACTTTCCCAACTTATGGACTTTTACTGCGAACATGCTGATATTACAGGTGAGTATTTATCCTGCTTTTCATGTAATGCAGAAGGTGACACCCGCACAAGTCACAAGGGGGAGCAACTCACAGACTGCAAGCTTCTATCTGTCAGGAGGAATTTGACTGACAGCTTGAACAGGGCAGGAATATAAGACATCAAAGATCCCCCTGGGACAGGCCACTAGTTTAGCCTTTCATTTATTTAATCAATCAGCTACAAACAGCTAGATTCCTAAGCAATTATATGCTTTTATCATCCTGAATTTAACTACCATCACAACTCGAGCTACAACTGCTACTGCTATGAATAATAATGGCCACAAACGGCTGTACAGAAGCTTCTCCCGTATCGTGAACTTTTTATTGTGGTGCCTAGCTCACCTTTATTACCATTATTATTAGCTTGGCATCACGTACAGTAGGTGATGCACGGCCGTCATCGTGCCAGAAGTTTCACCACGTTAGCCATTTTGGGTCATGCGCTAAAAACAATGTAGCGTCGGTTGGCTTTGAATATCCCGTCATGTTCGCGAGTCATTATAAACAGCCCCTGCTAATCATTGTTGTAAGTGCTTGTATACCCGACTGCCACGTCTACCCTTACATGTGTTTATACTCGGTCCTTGCCTGATCCCGACGTGTCTTAGTGTGTGCCTTAGTGTCCTTTGTGTGACCTGCTGGCATTTCTGTGCCGTTGGTTGTCTATGTGCTGATGCCGCTTGTTGTGAAGCCCTTATCAGGATGAGCGTGAAGAGTATGGAGATTCATGCAAGTCTGTGCCTCCTTGTCTTTATTCAACACTCTCACGACGCCTCGGTCTGCCCGGCGTCACAATAATTTAGCCATTATAATGACTTTTATTTTAAATATATCCCTATGCCTCTGTAAAGCGCTTTAAATTGTGCCATATAAATAAATTTGCCTTTCGTTGCCTATTAGATTAGATTAGCATTAAATAAATAAAACGGGCGACAACATAGCTTTTTTTATCATGGTGCCTGCAATAGGGCACTTAATGCCAATTCCAACAGCTTTCTGTAAATGGTAAGGAAAGAATAGCATGCTGAAGATAATCTGTCTTATCTGGGCATTTTTATTATGTGCAAATTCGTCATGTTATGTACAGAGGCAAAGCAGCATCTTGAACCCCCTCTGTAGAGTCCCTCAGCTTCAGTAATTCTGTATAATTTCTGAGCTGTATCTGGGTGTAGGGTAAGGATCATGCACTGATACCGTGCGTTTCCACACCCATCACACGACAAACCACCCGGGTGCGGCCATGTGGCAGGTGGTACCTCAGCACCACACTAGTCTGAATGGACCAGTGAGTTTTTCCCCAGTGGCTGGAGTGTCAATCCTGCCACCAACCCCCAAGTTTTTCCCCTGCAAGTTGGCAGACCTGCTCAGGGATGTAAGGCTGTATAGGGCTGAATGTAAATTAACATCATACCCGGGATGAAGCAATTGCAGGTTAAGGGCCCAACAGAGTAGGATCACTACTGGCATTCACAGGACTTGAACCAGCAACCTTCTGATTGTTAATATAGAACCTCAGAGCCACCACACCACCTTTTGGGTGCGAATCTAGTTTAATTGTCATATTACCATTTGCCTGTGCTTATGTGTAATAGAGCTTTAGATTTAATGATGATTTGTAGGATAGATGTAGCATATTTTATTAGCTCCATGTTACAACATAGTGGACTGTGTAAAAAAACCTTAACTGTAATGCATAGTGTTTTCAGATCATTACAATAAAATTGCTTAAAGATATAATTACTGTAATAAATGCTCAAATTTCTTGTCATTTCTATACTACAAAGAATCTGTTTTTAATTGAAATTGGGTAAAAATACTGAAGTCAAGAAAGGAAAGGTTGTGCAAATAACCAAAAAACTCACTTGCTTGCTTACTGCTTCCTGTATTTATCTGTTTAAAATGCATATTCGCTTCAGTGAGCATTGTTCTGCTTCAACTATTCATAGCGATGCAGACTTATTTAGTGCGGGAACATCTAAGCTGGCATTCAGTAAAAGCATGCCTTGTCACACAGATGTCTTTAATATTGAAGGGGCTAACTAGTAAGCTAGCAGCCTGTCCCATGAGTAAAGTGGGGCGGCAGTCAGTCTCATCTTGGCAGTAAATGTGCCTGCATAATAAATGTTTGGAATAAAAAAATAACTGCTATGGTTTGAGTTAAAACCCTACAAGGAGTAAAAAATAGCTAGTGAGGATACGTTTAATTTCCAGTCCCTTTGGTGGTACCAATCCACATTTTTCCCTGTGATCTTGATTTGTTTTTGTCTTTCATATCAATCAATGATTCATTCTGATTCTGCACAACTGAGAAGTTGATTTTAATAGTAAATTTTATCTTAATGTTAGCTTTTTCTTTATTAATTTACTTTGCTGATGGACTTTTACTCACAATTAATGTTTTGTTTTTTATTTCATTTATTTTAATGAGTTTGTAATTTTTATTGTGTGAATGTTTTCATCTCTTTCTTATTATGCAGCTGTTATCTTTTATTTATCCCCCTGTGCAGTACTTTGGTCCATAGGGTTGTTTAAAGTGCTTTACAAATAAAGCTGGATTGGGCTGTATTGGAAGTAAATTTTAGAAAAACAATTATTGACACCCTTGCATATATTACAGCCTCCTTTTGTAAAGTCTAAAGTTGGAGAACACAGAATGGGGAATCTGAGACCAGTCCTCTCTTCAGTCTCTCCAGATCCTCACGCAGGCTCCTCTCCTCTACTGTGCACATTCCTCTTCAGCTCACCGCACCGCTTTTCAGGAGTCTTTAGACCAAGGGAGAAGTGTGATCGTGTGATTTAGACATATGTTTCAAATCATTATCCTGCTGGAAGATCCTGCGGCACTCTAGTCATAGTTTCTTGGTAGTGGCATCAGATTTAATTTTAAAATAATTTCATGGAGTCCATAATGCCTGGACCCTGACAAGGTTCATAGGACTTTTGGAGGAAAAGCATCTCAAGCTTGCTACTTATCCGTGGGAATCGGATTCATTTCAGTGTAGCTGTTCTTTTTGCACCCAATGCACCTTGGGTTTATGCCTGAGGTGCTCTGCCTCTTATAGTGTTATAAAATAGGCTGCAGACCATCTGGGAGACCATCTTGTCACCGAAAGGTTTTTGTTTCATCTGACCATAGAACATGGTTCGAGTCAAATATCCAGTAGTGTTTAGCAAACACCAGTGTTTACATTTGTAATTAAATGATAGGAAAGTCTTTCAGCCCTATTTTCCTTTTGTGCAAATGCGATACAAAGTGTTTTTGTTAGTTTTGGACCAGCAAATTGCTCATTTTCATGAGTTTGTACACGTCGTTGAAATAGCAGATGATATTGCGCTTGCTTCATGCCCATAGGGGTGATATTTTTTTAAATGAGGCTTGACTGGTCGCATTGTTGGTTGGTGCATTGCTATTTGAGGGCAGCGAACTGACCAACAAAGACTTGGCTAAAGTCACTGGCACATTAGACAGTATTTAAGTGCCACATTTTAGACGCTCGTTACCGACACAGGTATGCTCTCAAGGTGCACTAAAGGGGTTTTTTTCCATTTATTCTATTTCTATACTTTCAGGTAATCATACTATCTAATGAAACACCAAAAGAAAAATACTATATAAGTATGTAAAGAACACACTGTATCATTAAATCTTTCGAGTTCAATTTTCAGAATTAAGCACATACTGTAATTGACATTTGGGTTGTTGAAAATGTGTTTCAGAGATATAGGTAAGTCAGGTAAACCCTTAGAATGCAGCCCTCAGAAGGTCACAGCGTTCTTTATGGCATGTTGTATGTTATGTAACGTTGTCGTGCGTGATGGATGTATATCGCACAAAAATAAATAGCGAGCTTCCATTTTCCCAGTCTTCTGACATCATTATGCCAGTTTCGGCATTGCACGGCTGATCTGGCGATGCCAGAAACTGAGGAAGCGTTCCCTAGTACCGCATCCCACGCCAGCCTCTCCTTGAAGTGAGAGGAGGGCTGTTAGAAGTGGAACAATGGTGCTCCTGCTCCTGTATTTCACTTTGCACGCCAGCACGTCCATTTCCTCGGGCGAAAAGTCATCTGGCTTGCTGGGCAAATGCACCATTATAATAGCGATCCGCCATAGATCATGCACTGCTGCCTTTTAAAGGTGAGGCTATGTGCCATTCCGATTAACCTCAGATAACCTTTTTGCTCTTTGCGCTGTCACAAAGTCTGATTTTAACGCCGTCAAAAGAGCAAAATGGACTTATCATAAATGTTAGTTGTCTGCAATACCTTCAAATAACCTGTTGCCATGGCACCTCTCTTACCACCCACCTCACTGTGCACAGAGACACAAAAAAATGTAGGTCCTCTTCCAGGCCAAGTTTGTAATAGTTCAAGCTGTTTAACTTTTTTATACATAACCATTTCTGAAGGTCAACACACTTCTCATTCATTTGATTGGTGTGCTCTTTTATCTTTCCTATGTTGATGAATGAGGAAGGGAATTTGGCCTCTGTCACCTCATATTTATACCTCACTGAGATATGGAAGTCATGGGTTACTGCTTGTAAATTCCTACACACTCCGATCAATTTAAAATTTTAATATGAGAAATGAAGAAAATATGTCCATTTTGATCAAAAGAATTCCTATGTGTGTAAATAAGTGCGGGACATTTGGTTTTAATATTTCCTGATGATTTTTGTCCTCAGAATAAATTTACATCAGTTAACGGTTGTGTTACGCCCGGCTCGTGTGAGCCACACCCCCTCATTATCCACGTGTTACCCTGATCATATTCACCTGTTGCTTGTTGGTTTCTGCTGTCCTGTGTATATCAGTACGTGTCTTCCCCCGGTTTACCAGGTCCGTCATTAATGTTTCTCGCCGCATGCTCCCCCGTTTGCCCTGAATAAACCCTTTTTTCCCCGTATTTACGGTTCGCCTCCCTGCTTCTTTGCTCGCCAACTGCTGGTCATAACAGGTTGGATTTTTCTCATCCATCCATCCATCCATCCATCCATCCATCCATCCATCTATCTTACAAACATCTATGTTACCTTTTACCAGGTACATGCTGTTCTGACTTTTAAAATTGATGTGAAAAGTGATGTGCATTTCCTACATCTTTAAAGAACTATAGAATCTGATATTGATTATATAGTTAGATATTATATATTAGAACATTTGCTTTTAATATACTGTAATTATCATCATAATAATTATCGTTCATTCATTCATTTTCCAACCTGCTTTTATCCTATTGGGTCATGGGGGGTCCAGAGCCTATCCTGGAAGCAATGGGCACGAGGCAGGGAATGACCCTGGACAGGGGGGCAGCCCATCACAGGGCACACTCACACACCATTCATGCACACATGCACTCCTATGGAAAATTCATCAACTCCAATTAGCCAGGGGGAAACCAGAGTACCCCCCACGATAGAAGAACATGCAAACTCCACACACATGTAACCCAGGCGGAGACTCGAACCTGGGCCCCAGAGGTGTGAGGCAACAGTGATAACCGCTGCACCACCATGTTACCCCTAATAATTATCATATAATCAAAAATAATAATGTACTGTAGGAATTTGTACTGTGTCATCCCCGCAGTGCAGTCAATGATGTCACTGCCTGCGTGTGTTCCCAGGTTTCCCTTTGTCCTGTGGTACCCCCCACTCAAGAACGATGTTAGATATACAATGAGAACATGTCAT
This sequence comes from Mormyrus hasselquistii, assembly GCA_026779605.1. Lineage (NCBI taxonomy): Eukaryota > Metazoa > Chordata > Actinopteri > Osteoglossiformes > Mormyridae > Mormyrus > Mormyrus hasselquistii. The sequence continues at coordinate 26,095,109 of JAODKE010000138.1, forward strand.
TCATGTATGAGTAGCAGATCAGTATAATAGCAGATGTACATTTATGGATGCATGAAGATAAAATGCTAACGGTGTCACGTTTGCTTTATCAGGAGAGTAATCTACATACAACACATTTCAATACTATATATACAGTTTAATACTCTACTCTTCCTGCAGAATTTCAGGTAAAGAACATTACTTGTGCATATACAGAAAAAGCTAATCAACTACCTTGTGATTATATTGTTCCAAACAACATCTAGGTAATTTTTCTAAGAAAATGAATGGCGACTGGGTTGCATTGGTCAAACTCAATCAGTTGAAGGGGTTCTAAGTGCTACATTTGAGTCTTGGTTCTTCTTTTGTTGTGAAAGAACAATTGATTAGCTTGGCCCTTTGGCACCAAACACTCCAAGGACTGACCTTGGGAAAGAACAACTGACTAAGGCAGTATGAAAGGGCTTGCTTTAAGGCCTTTTTGTGTAGTAAGACAGGGACATATCTCTCTCCCAGAGTGTACGGTCTTAGCATAAGAAACAGAAATTTCCATTATGCTGAATTCTCTCTTGGTTTTACGAGAAACTTCAGAATCCTTGTTCTATAATAAACTCTTGTTTTCCAGTAGATAGGAGTTGGGGGAGTGAACGCTTTTGAAGTAGTTTTTGAAATCCATCACTTTTTCCTCATAGTACTTATTATATGGGATTTACCATAAGAATATTTATCTGTTGTCATCTGTAACAGACTTTTTTCGGAACAATATTTTGACTTATTTTACTTATATATTCATTGATATTCCCAAAGAAATGTTATTTTTTTTAATCAATATGCTGCTCTCCTCCACAGAAACTTGTCATGAAAGAAAACACAATTGGGTAAAATACTTTTTGCTGTTAGAAGACACAGGTGTCCTTGGAATGGTTAATGTTTATATATTTTTGTTTCTCTTGACTCATTCTGCATTGCATTAAACTTCCAAGATATCCCTTCGATAGCTTCTCCTTCCCCTATATCTCACACTCATTCACAGCCATCTTCCTCAAGGCTGCCCTCCTGATGTTTGGCTCAATAGTCCAGGCATCCCATAAAATGACAGGCGAAGGAATCGAACAGATAAAAGCGCTGCATAAATCCCAGTTTATTGCTATGGCTGTTCCATAATCGAGGACTCACTTCCTGGTGTGCCTTATGATGGGCAGGGAGATATCGTAAAGTGAGCCTGCGATATACATGCCATTGACAAATGGACACTGTTGCTTCTTAAAACCCTCGCTGTCCTACCATTTCTGCTCATATCATTCTCTAAGTCCCCATCAAAAGAGCTGATTAAAGTTGCATTAGAGTCATCATAGCCAAAATCTGTTATTGCCAAACACCTAATTTCTTTCACTGATATGACACTTCCTCTCCCCGCTATTGACAGCATTCTCTTTACATGTTCTTTGTTTCTCCTCTGCATTTGCTGAAGACATTCCAAAAAGCAGTATTTTAATGCCAGATTAAACCGCTGATATTGTTTGCCACTGGATGGTCTGCATTGCAGAAGTTCCCTTGTATCAGTAACCCCAGCATTTATCTAAGGTTTAACTCTGTGCAAGAGAAATGTAAAATGCAAAAAGTGTGTTTTTCATTATTCCTTTGTCATTTGAGTGGTATAAAAACATTGCTCCATTGTTAATTGATACATGATATTCCTTCATTGCTCTATGATTTCTTGAGAATGAGGCTAAAATGTCAGGATCTCTTTCTTTCGAGTGGAGAGCACAGTACTGTATGGTACTGTCCAATAATGTGCAATGTACATTTTTATTACTTACTTTTATTACTTAATGCTGATAATGTCTTACTGTGCGTTAACTATCAATTAAAATGTACTATATGTACATTATATACTCAAAAATCATGCTATATACAGTAGGATTTGCAGGTTCACTGTCATCCATAGTTTTGGCTATCTCTGGTAGTTCTTGGAACGTATCACCCACAGATTTGGGGGATTTAGTATAAGTTTGTGTAAGGTTTCATAAATGGATCAGTGTTGCAAGTTTACTATTGGCCTGTTAAGTTTGTCTCAAACAGAAGCTATTAACTCCCAAGTCCTTCTATAACAACTACAAGACCTGACAGGTGCGATGACATCATCCCCAGAAGCTTCAGGTAAAAGCTGAAGTGCAGGGCCAAGAAAAACAAAGAGAGAGTCTGCACCAAATCAAGCAAATTTCTGAAACTTAAATCTTTCTGCGTCTCAATCTAGGATTATTCCTAGAATATGATCAATCTCTTTTTATGGTTTAATCTTTAAGAAAGAGATTAGGTTATTTTCCCACATTAGGCTTCATAGCCTGGTTCAATTCCCAGACAGCCTGATTGCTGCCTATTCCCCACTGGTGTTCTCCTAAGAACCTGCCAGCTTCTGCACAGTGGGATACTTACCCCCAAGCTTGATTTACGGAGGTCATTTGACCTGCAAAGGCAACAGTCAGCCAACAGTCCAAGATTAAGTGAGGACGTCTGGGTTGACAGCAGCGTATGTGGCTAATTTTACATGATCTATTTTAGCAATAGCTCTTTCCCTATCTGCTCGTAAAAAGAGGCTGGGCAGGACGACATCATGGGGCCTCCACTACCGTGGTCACTCTGCTCTCATTAGCAAGACACCAGCAATCATGTAACGGAAGAATAACACTGGAAAACTTCTCTGGGGCCATAGTTTGCCTTGTAAACGGTCATTGCTCCTGTTTATGGGACTACAGAGGAGTGTTTGCTGAAATGGGCTTAAATAGGCATTTCAGTGAAAGCTCCCTGAGGACTCTGCCATACTGATACACGTTGAGCGTTTTATTCCAGTGCTGAGTGCAAACAAGTTTAAACTATAGTAGAAAAGTCAGGAGACATTGTCACTTGGTTGGCAATTAGTTACATAAAAAAAGGAACTATCTTGTGTATTGTAACAGGACTTAATGGACCATGCAACAAAATAACATGATTTTAAGACCAACCACTTTCATAATATATTTTGGATTTTGTTTACAGAGGTCAGCAATAGAGAACTGGGACTGTTGGACTCCTTTCCCTAAACTAGATATCAACTTGTATAGGCTTAAGTTACACTGACCCCAAAAAGGTGTGCAAGCGTAAGTGTGACTCACATCTGCGGAATTCATGAACCATGTTTTGCTTAATGTGCTAATTCCAGCCTGGTAAAAGAACATTTAGGGAATAGCTTTTTGTTAGGTTGAATCTGTTAAAATATTTAAAAAGCGCTGTTGTATAGAAACTGCCCTAAAGAAGCTTGATTATGTGGCTCTATCCTTTAAAGCCCCCTGTGT
>JAODKE010000138.1:26162588-26182030 GCA_026779605.1 Mormyrus hasselquistii
CAATCCAAGGTCGGATACACAAGCACACAATCCAAGGTCGGATACACAAGTACACAATCCAAGGTCGGATACACAAGTACACAATCCAAGGTCGGATACACCAGCACACAATCCAAGGTCGGATACACCAGCACACAATCCAAGGTCGGATACACAAGCACACAATCCAATGTCGGATACACCAGCACACAATCCAAGGTCGGATACACAAGCACACAATCCAAGGTCGGATACACAAGCACACAATCCAAGGTCGGATACACCAGCACACAATCCAAATACGATCAATCAGTAGCTCAGTAAGTACAAGCAAAAGCTGATTTGCTGCAGATATGGTGGCTTTTCATCCCACAGGAGGGTAAAATCTGGAAGCAGGTATGTGGAGGGAAAGTGCGAAATGGAGTAGGCGGGCTGGACTGTAGTGATGGGAGTGACGAAGAGCTGGAACAGATGAATGGGCCTGCAAGACGTCTCGTACAGCACAACAGCATGTAGCACCCACTTCCTGAAGTGGAATTGTCACCACAGAGCTTCACTAACGCTTGGAGAGAGTGTCCACAATCACATTGCCCTTGCCTTTGTCCTTGTCCAAGTTAAACCCTTATATGATTAGGGCCCAATGCATCAATATATAATTGCTATTGCACATGCGAGAACACGAAACACGAAAGGGGATTATGGTCAGTAAAACTGTAACTGGGGCTGAAGTGTCTCCAGTATAAACTTCAAAATGTTGGAGGGCAAGTAGAAGGACATGGGCATCTTTTTCTATGCTATTGGATGCTAGTTGATGTCTGAAAAATGTCTTTGAAAAGTAGCGAATGCGGTAATGTAAACCTTGGTCATCCTATTGGGGGAGGATTGCACCAGCAGTTGTACCGCTGGCATCGATATCTAATTTAAAAGGCTTATTGAAGTTAGGTCTGGTTAATAGGGGAGAACTGGTCCTGAGGGATTTCACCGAAATTAAAAGCTGCTTGATGGTCTGGCGACAAGAGAAATGGGGTATGGTGGCATAAGAGCTGGGTGAGTGGCAATACTACTTCTGACAAATTTGTACAGAAGCAGCAAAAATCCAGCCAATCCCAAAAACCTTGCAGTGCTTTTACCATGCCCCAGCCAACTAATTTCCCGAGATAGGTAACGTGCCTTTCCCGAACTCTCAGTTCAAGTTTAGAACCAACAAAGAATTCTATACAGTAATTAGATTACTTCCTCTAAAAGAGACAAATAGTGTTCCCAGGTATCTGAATATATGACTGCTTCTTCAAGATAAGCATCACAATTCTTAACGTCTCCCAAAACCTTGTTCATGAGCCGTTGGAATGTATCTGGCCTGTTGTGCAATCCGAAAGCCATATTGTCAGAAGAGTTTAATGTAGGACTTTATCTTGCGTAGGGAAAGCAGTGATTTCCGAAGCACATGGGGAAAGTGGCGTCTGCCAGTATCCTTTCAAGAGATCTAACTTTGTGTGGTGGTAACACGGTCATCACGGGCCCCCTTTCTGGGAAAGGGAAACAAATCGGGTTTGGTCATGGCATTTGTCTTCTGGTAGTCTCTGTGCAGAACCGATAGGTACCTTGGCAATGAGCAGATGGGGGGAAACCATGGGAACCACTGGGAACAGCAAGGCCATTCTCCTACAGGTAATTAGTCTCTTTGCTCAGCAACCATCACTTGTGGAAATTCATGCGATAGGTGTGTTTTCTTATTGGCTGCTATTAATCTAGTATTAAAAATGTTAAGGAAACATAAGATAAAAGGAGTGTCTCTGTCCTTAAAGACCATGAAGCAGAAAGTGGAACCAGCACCATCACAGCTGAAGTGCTTTTGGGGGAAGGCGATACAAATATTCAAAGCAAAGAACAAAATTTTCCCAGTTGTCTGAGGGGAACCCTGACGCAGTGGCCATGGCAAGAAAAGATACTGGGACGGGATGTGTTGAACCTTTCATCACTTCAAATAGCCCAGCAGCATTTACTTATCCACTTAGGCAGATTTCCGGTGAAAAGCTTGGCATGAACTGAAAAGCCAGTGATGAAATGCAGGGCTGAGGCAAACAGGAGTGTGTGTGGCTTAGTTCTTGGTAACGTGATCGCAGAGAACAACCAGAAGCAAAGCAATGTCTGGGGAGACAAAGGTATCGGAAAAAGGGATAAAGGTGGAGTTTATGAGGGTGGGGTACCAATAATCACACTACACACTGCAGCAGAGAGGTTGCTCTATGGTCTAAAGATGAGACGTAAAAGCCATGGATGACTCATGGTACATGGGCCTTTCTATCATTGTACTAACAATACAGTAATACTTTACATCAGCGGGCACAGACAACAGAGTATTATTCCTTTTAATATGTATTAATTAACCATAAACTAAGTCTTAGTTATATTCTGATCTCATGTTTTTTATTATTAATATATTGTGACACATATTTTATCTCTATTTGTTACTATATCTTTTAATTCTGTAAACCTTTGTGAATTACTGAAAGAACTACTAAGGAGCAAGTAATGAATAAAACGAGTGTTCATTTTCGTGACATATCTATCTCAAGTAGCAACTACATTTGTTCATGATTTGTACTTCATTTGTGACGGAGTTACCACTAAGTATTTTGTGACCCCTCAAATAAAGTGTTACCAAAAATACTGATATTTATAGCTATGTGGTAAATTCTCAGCAAAAAAAAAAATCACTTCAAACTAAACACAGTCATCTAAAGGTTCACATGAAATTTTGTGCTTCAGTGGGTCATTTTCATATATTTTTTTTGGTCTTACCTCAAATGACTAGAATTTTGTTATTTATCAAGGAATAAGAGAGAAAATTTAGCCTGAACATATAATATATATATTTTTTTTCATTCATGGATATACATATATATATAATATGCAACTGTTTGTGTGTCATTATGATTCATTTTCATTTGCTTTTACATTCATGCTTTTACAAATGATAAATAAATGATATACAAGTAAGGCCAATAATACCAATAAATCAAGACCTTTGACAAGACTTCTCATGGCGCCTCCCAAAAAACAAGACATCTTATCGGACATGTCTCAGACAACATGTCTGCCAGCGAAGGCAGCAGCCATCCTTCGCTGGGTGTCTGTCTGACCTTTTCGGCATTCTTCCTGGTCGCGTCTCCCATTCCTAAACCGTTTATGATAGGAGACATCACAGGCGGAGTGAAGCACCATCAAGGAAAAGGTCAAGAGGAGCCAACTGACACATCAGCCTGGCCGGCTGAAGGGAGACAGCTTCTTCATTACTCTGATGTTATGTTTTATCTTTCCTCAGAAAAGGCTGTTTAATCGACCTCGGACTCTTGGAGTACTTATTCTGTAGAGACTCCTGACTTTTCCATTCAGCCAAAACTTTAAAGTTCACATTGCTTTGTGTAGAGGGTTTAGCTCTCGTAACTCGGTGTGGCTAGGGAGAGGTCATTTTTCCAAGTAGAGCTGTGGAAAATTTAAGGCGGTAACCTGCAAAGTTAAACACACGGCACATATAACTTTAATCAACTACCTGAATTACAGTATCATGTTCTTATTGAGGGAAATTCAGGTGTTCTTTTTCAAATGGGCTAAATATTTCAAACAGACTCGGTGTAAGTTGTTTTAAAGGGCTGCCATGTTCCCAGGGGGAATCAGAGCAGAATCCAGCCACCAGACCCAGGGCTAGCCCCAGGCTGAAGAACTTGTCATCATGCCCTTCTCCTTAGTCTACCACACATCTCCATAAGCAGCTCCTAATATAAGCAGAGCTGACTAGAAGCTCCATGGCGACAGAGCCTTATCGGCATTGTTCTTCTGTTGAGGGAACAGTTGAAGCCCACAAGGGCATCTGGGCCGTATAATCACCTCCCATAAACCTGTCAGGTGCCTGCAGGTCGCTGGCTGACGACACCGTGCGATTCCTCTAAATGGCATGGGGCGTCTTCTTCACAGCCAGTGTTTGCAAGGTATTTTAGTCTCTGCCTTGCGTGTTTAGTGCTTGCTCTCCGTCAACTGTTTTATGTGACAAACTGGACCATTTTCACTTGGTAAGAGCTACGGAAAATCCAGGATGGACCGCTACCTCCTGTAAGGAATAATTTGAAACCAAACAAGATGGATGAACATTGGACACTGGCTTTTCTGCTCGAGATGAAGACCTACTTCCTAACTGAAACATGGCTCAGTCCCTCTTCCCGGATTCATCAGTGGAGCTACACAGATATTAGTTGTATAGACTGATGCACACGCGAAGCACAAAGCCAAATCATGGAAGCATGTGCTTTTTTCAAACTAAAATCAGTTCCCAATTCTGTCAAAATAAAACCTGTCAACATAGAACCATTGTGTCTATACTGTGAAGCAGTTTGCTCTTTTAATATTTTTTTTTTTTGATAATTTTCTGAAATATGCGCTTTCTCCTACTGTAAGTCAAACATGCAAACTACAAAATAGCTTTCAGTTAATCTAAGAGGTTAGTTAGAAAATCAGCAGCCTTTCTCCTGGTTATAGTTATTATGGAAAGTTTAAATCACACCATCGTCTTCCATTTACAAGCAGCTAAGAAACCATAGAAGAGAAAGCTACAGAACTTCAAACAGCATATTGCGGGATTCACACGGAACTCTTCCTAACTGGAGACGTGTAGCCGTGCGATGATGCAATTATTAATCACATGCGAGCGGAAATTGAAATGATCCATGTCAATAACTTTGTAAATATATCAGACAATAAACGAGTCAATGACTAAAAGTCGTGGATCAAAACCTGAATTGACTGCCTATCAAAAAAGCACTTGATAGTATTCATGAGTACATTGCGCCTTATATCAGTGTCCATAAGCCAGTCTACATCTCTATCTCAAGCACAAAAGCCAAATCATCGCCAAATGTGTGTTAGCAAGGAGTTTGGAGGTACGGAGGCTATTAAACGGCATACCTACAAAGTGCTGACGGGGAAAGTTACTTGACATTCAGACAGGAACAGCCAAAAGAGAATGCAAAGCCAATCAGAAACAGTATTTTACTGCCATTGATTGATCAAGGTTCAAAAGGCTGAGCCATCATAAACTAAATGCTGCCCCATCTCATATTAACAAGCCCAATGACTCTTGAGCTAAACCCTCAAGAAAAAGTACAGCTAAATTGGTTTCCTTTTTTTTTTGCTACGCTGAAGCACGGTCCTGGCCAGCCATCTCTACCATTGGCCTTTAATTAATCAATGGAGGACTATTCACACCTATTTTCGATGTTCCATCACTGTTCTATTTCAAAGCATTGACAAAATATCAACCCTCAGCACAGTGTGAACACATACATCTGTTATCATGATGATATCTAGATGGTTGATTCTACATGTATTCTACTTTAAATACAGCTCTGGAAAAAAATTTAAGCCACTCTATATTTTTTATGAATTTACAGTGTTAAATCCTGGTTTAATCGTGGTTCTGCTGGCAGAAGATTACGCTGAGCAGCAGTTTGCTTCCAGGTTCAGACTTTTTAAAACAACGGTACACAAGAATGAGGTGAAGCTGGAGACACTGGGAATGACCAGAAACCAGTCAGGTAAAGGGCAGAAGCGACTTTTTAATGTTACGGATGACCGTTAACTTATCTGACAGTTCCTCATGAATCGTATGATGTCATCAAGTGACCTTCAATGGAAAACATTAAGTGCAGGTGTGAAATGCACTGCTGAGCATGATTGTAGTTCCATAAAGCAAGGAAGAAGCCCTTCATTAATGAGAAATAGAGAAGAGACAGGCTGCAGTTTGGAAAAAGACAATATTTTCCACAAACGCATGCCCATAAATCAAGAAATGAGTGAAACAAAAACTTTTGCTGTGGCCGTTTAGATTCTCCAGATTTATATGCCTTTTTTGAACCCCTGAACCCTTTCAGTTGGTTTGTAGGGCTAAGAGGTCACTGGACAAAGTATCACAGGTCTCTATGTTGTTGTGCTACACCTGGACTCCCCAAGGCATCGACGCTAGGATCCTCTTTTATGGATTCCAGATCCACGTTTGCCACCACTACCCTTGAAGATTCACATAACGAATGGAGTACTTCTTGTGCTACCAGAGAAAACTGAATATCCTTCAGCCCTTTCCAGAAATGCATCACTGGAAGCATTATCACGTCCTGTATCATGCTGTGCATTTTCCTCTGTATTGATAACAGTGGCACAGCTCCACTGTTGACAAACTGTCCTAAAAATTCATTTCTGGAAAATTTTATCAGTCCATCAAGGACAGAATGAACCAGATTTTATTTTCCAGAGGTTTTTTACTGGATGAAAAGCAGACCTGCAGCCAACACATTTACTCTATACTTAAAATCCTGCCACCCAATCAATCTCTAGCAGAAGTCGTTCCTGTACGTTGCATATGATTTTGCAGTCCTAATTTGAACTATTATAGAACTGCAATGTGTTGATTGTTTCATTATTTTCTGTGGTCTGACCACGATATGTTTGCTCTCAGTGTAATGCTTTATGCTGAGCAAAGTCACATACAATAGTCCACAAACGCTATAGAATCACGTATCGTGAAAAGTTTATGGGCGTTCTGAGTGCTATGCAGCCCGCTACGGATGAGTCGGCCATGTTTGAGCTTCGACTTTTCGACAGTCACTGACCCTGATAACTCACCTTGTGCCCCAGCATGAATTTCCTCTTTCCTTCCCCCCAGCTGCTAACACCAACTGCTCAAGCTGTTATCATGTCAACTTTGGAAAAGTGAATCAGGAAATTCAGTCCTTTCCCAGACAGTGATGCTTTGTTGCACATGTGCTGTTAACGGCTAGAATTTTGTGATGGGCGGCTGCCTACAAGCATAAATATATGTTTGTATGTGTATACAAAGTTTCTGGAAGAAATTAAGACACTACAGTAAAATTTTCAGTTTCATCCACTTCAATTCATGGGTATGTGCCTTTGTAAAATGTACATTTTTTTCAAACGGCAGCCTGGCTCTTCCCTGTTTCTCATTAATGAAGGGCTTCCTCCTTGCTTTATACTGTAGATCTACAGTCCTGCTTCTAGGAGCCTGTTATGAACTTGTCCTAGCAGTGCACTTCACACCTGCACTTAATGTTTCCCATTCTTTTTGAAGGTCACTTGATGTCATCCTCCTATTCATGAAGCACTGCCAGATAAGTTGACAGTCATCTCTGGCATTAGAATGTTGCCTACACCCTCATCCTGGCTGCTTTCTGGTCATTCCCAGTGTCTCCTGTTCCACCTTGTCCTTGTGTTTGAGCCTGCAACCTCTGCATGGCTGGTTTCTGGTAGTTCCCAGTGTCTCCCGCTTCAGCTCATTCTTGTGTACTGCTGTCTTAGACACTTTGAGCCTGGAAGCAGCCTGCCTTGCAGTGTAGCCTTCTGCCAGCAGAACCAGGATTAACCAAGGATTTAAAAATGCAGATTTTGAAAAATATATTTTGTAACAGAGTGGTCTCAATTTTTCCCAGAACTGTATACTGGGGAGAGCAGGTAGTGCAGGGTCAGCCAGCTTGCGGCATCCCTGGAGCTGGGGGTTAGGCTCCTCAAGGGACCACAGACATGTGACTTTTCTGCTAAGACAAACAGATGACCTTCTGATCACAGGTATAGAGACTGAACCCACTGAGTCACACACTGTTCTTACAAAAACCCATCTGAAACGTAACCGGCAAAACTTCAAATTCTCAGTCTTTGCTGAGGGGCTGCAATGACCTGGACTAGCGGGCAGCAACCCCACTGTCCTGTAGACAGGGGACAGCAGGTGGTTCCAGTGGGGCAGCTGCTCTGGGTGTCACACTTCACGTCGGAGGCTGTGACGGGATGAGAACGAGCCTCCAGCTTCCGGTACCAGCCAATCACCAGGCCTCCTCTGATGCAGGACTCCTGTCTCTGGTCACACTGGTAGCCATTCGGACAACAGTGGTCTCCATCTTTACAGCACACTGCCTGGTGGACGCAGGAAGACATGGGGGAATTTCCAAGACGACACTGACAAAGAAAAGCACTACAAGATTTCGGCCTCTGAAAAACCACTCAACCATTGTGCAAGAAAAAAAATAATGTAATAAAAACATTGAACAGAGTTCTTACTAAATATGACATTCTTGTTCATCTTGGTAACCCTCAGATAGAAACGCAGGGTAGTAGCAGAGGTGCTTACCTTTGGCAGTGGACAGCAGCCCCATCTGCCAACCTTATTCATGTAACAGCAGGTGTTGTCTTTGGGACAGCTGGTATAGGGGTCACACTTATCCTCTCCCCAAAAGGGGGCACTCGTGTCGGCCTCAGCACCATGCTTCATCTGGGCAGGCAGCTTTTCGGCCCATGAGATGCTGGGGGCCCCTGGTTTGTCGCATGTCTTCTGGGAGATGTCGCACTTGTACCCTTTGGGGCAGCAGTGTTCGTGGTCGTCGCAGCATACCGCCTGCAGGGCATCGACGAGTTGAATTAGAGCAACAACCAGCACTTTCATGGATTTGTGTGTGTGTGGGTTAGAGTTAGGGTTTGGGGGGGGGGGGGGGGTCTGTCTGCCCTGACTCACAGGGGGAAGGGGACAGCAAGCCCCCTCCCCAGAGTTTTGCCTGCAACATGGGGTACCACGGGGGCAAAAAGTCTGCTCGTCACACTTCTCGTCACACTTCTCGTCAGCTTCTAAGATGCGTGCAGGTTTTTTCTCGTGCCAGGGGACCGACCCTGAGGGGCTGTCGCAGGTGCCGGCCGCCACATTGCAAGTGTGTCCATGGGGACAGCAGTGAATATGGTCGTCGCAGCACACTGCCTGCATAGGAGAGTCAGCGTTCAGTGCTGAAATAGGCCTGACGCCCATATGGATAGCTCCACGAATAACGATAGTGAAGACCTTACCTGAGGTAGTGGGCAGCAAGCCCAGTCTCCGCTGGCCGTCCTGCAGCAGGTGGCCCGGCCCAGACAGGAGGCGGTGCTGTTGCATTGGTCGTCCGACTGACGCTCGTCTAGCCGGGGCACGGGGCCGGTGGGAGTGTCACAGGTGCTGGAGACCAGGTTACAGATGGTGCCGTGGGGGCAGCAGTGCGTGTGATCGTCACAGCATACCGCCTGCGCAGGAAACAAACGCGACGATTCCGTCCGCAGTCAGCGACAAGCCATAAAACGTCACAGGACCAATATAATTATTTTATAATTATATATAATGACGTAATTGAAACTGATTTGCATAATCCTTCACACAAGTGAGGTTTTGAGAGTTTGGATCATGGAGTTTCAATATTTATTATGATGGGGGTGGCGAACGACTCAGGGGGCCTGTGTGCCTGCGGTCAGGGTTGGCTGTCGTTTCGAACCCTGGCCTTGGCAGAACAGTCACATATCTGCTGGCTGACCCTGACCCTTCTTGTCGTAGCAACACAAATACCTATTTATGGGCATTTGCGCTGTTAGGGCAAGAAATTAGCATGCATTTTAAAATCTTTATTTGGCTGATTTGTACTTCTTTTGCAGTATAAAGGCTAAAATGCACACTGATTTCTTGTCATAAACAGCAATAATGCACATAAAATTTGGATATAAATGACAGAAACAAAAACAAAATATGCCAGACTTCATATTTCAGTTTATAGTGAACTAAAAGTGCATGTACACTGAAATACCATGTCGTTGCACGGCAGCAATTTCAGACATAGGATCTTTAGGTAATAATGTTGATCCAAAAAGTGAAAAAAGGCAACTGGAGTGAACACTTCAAATGCCAAGTAAAGAAAATGGATTGTTTTGTCATGATTGTCAATGGAATCATTAACACCAAGGCTCTATATCATGTTTCACGAAGCCGGAAAGCTTGTCAGACTTAAAATCTATTTAAACTGGGGTACCTTATCTTCATTCTCTTGTATTTAATCCAGATTACCTTAAATCGCAATAAGTTATCTGGCTTAGTTTGCTATAAATGTACACGATATGGTTTGCAGCAAGAACGAAAGGATGAACGGATTGGGTGGTGCAGATATGCAAAGTAAAATCAGGCAGGAGGTCTGGATTGGGTAGTGACAACATTAACTTTATCTCAAAGCATTTAACTTATGTATGTCATATCTGCCCTGTACAATTTTTGTTTAGAAAGCTCAAAAGGCAAACAGAAATGCAATTTTTATTCATATGTTTCAATATCTAATTCTTCATAAGATGTATATACATTATTAAAACTATTATTAGGTTTACTCTAGGCTGATAGTGTTGTAAAATTAAACAGAAGACAAACCGTTAAATCACAATTATTTGTATGATAATTCATCATCAACTAAAATTTGATGATCGTGACAACCCAACCCATGGGGATTAGTGAAGCATCACCATTCAGATTTTACAGCATACTTTTGACCAGTTTCTTAGATTAAAATCTCCCTCTTAGTTTAAAGTCAGCACTTCTTAAATCTGCAAATATCAGTTTGCACAGCGATGGGAAGGAGCCTTCTTGGACAGGTGCCAATGCTGCGCTTTCCTTCTCAGAAACAAGAAACACCGGCCGCACCCAGAAACCCTCTGAAATGTGTCTGTGCTAATTGAACCTGTGAAGGAAAGACAGAAGAGCACCTGAGAGAAAGGGCAGCAAGCCCACTGTTCCTCCGTCTTACAGCAGGTCATGTTGTCAGGACAGGCGACAGTGTCGTTACATGGGACGACGTTGCCTGGGAGACAGAGAGGCAATGAGTCAGCTTTGCAAAAATGTTTGCATCAAATGCTTTTCATTGTTAACAAGCCTAACTGCAGCAACCACTGGCATAAGCGAAACTGTGGAGAGCTGTGTGTGTTGGACGTGTATCAAATCATTCCCCTGACTAATTCCTAGCGGTCCGCCCTAATTACCGTTTTACATTTTTCTAAACTTTTCTTAAAAAAAAAAAAGACAGTCAAAATCTATACATCGTTTTAAAGCTGATTTAAAGTTGTATCGAGAAAAACTACACATATTAAACTTAATTGCACATTTTATTTATTCATTCTTATACTGTGCCGTCTTAAGTTGCTCTTACGCTCCTTTCACCCAATGCCCTACATTGCAAGTGTAAAATTTAAAACTCCTCATTGTCTAATTACCAGGAGAGGCTTGAGAAATAACATGCACTGAGCTGGCCATCAAGAAACAGCATAACAGCACTGGTATATAGCAAGGTGGCGGTAACCTGTCTCCGTCCGAGGAGCTGGCTTTGCAGGAAGCTTGGCAGCCCAGGATATTCTACTCCCCCCGGAAGACACACAGGTATTGTGGGCCAGATCACACCTGGTGCCATCAGGACAGCAGTGGAGGAAGTCAGAACAGCAAACTGCCTGCAGGAGAGATAGGAGTCAGAGCACTTTTTTACAAGAGACCATCCTAACTGATATTATTATCAGAGCGATGAACCATAACTGTGGTTTTGATTAGATGAGTCAGTTTCTTTTTCTTAAGAGAGACCTGGAATCCTCACTAGATTAATCAGCGTGTCTGAGCTGACGAGCGGAACATAAAGGCAAGAAAACAGCTTCAGCTGAGACCATAAGATAATTAAAACGTTAGCTTAAAATCTGAGCCCTGGGAGTACGTTTCATACCAGCTCACACAGTTGGGCGCAATGTTTAAAAAAAAAAAAAAAAAAAAAAATGATGCAACAGGAAAAAAAATAAACCAAACAAACCAACAAACCAACTCACAGCAAATACGTCAAAAAAACAACTCACAGTAGCCAAATGACCTCTAATTAAAATCAAAGGGGCTGTCCCAGTTCTACACACGACTTTGCCACACTCAGCACTAAGACACTTTCAGTCAGCAGAGCCGCGTCTACAGGCGTCCGAGCACATTCTTTCGGGGTAATTATTAGAACAAGTCTGTGTTGTTAAGGAAACATGCAACTGTCAAGGATGGATCGCCTGACTCACAAAACAAAATCTTATAGTATATTCAGACGACCACAAGTGCCCCCCTCAAGATGAAAACCCCATGAAACACTCACTCTAGGCATGGGGCAGCACCCGTAGCTCCCATTGCTCAGCTGACAGCAAGTCATCTCACTCGGGCACCTGGATACCACGTCCGGGCATATCACTGAAAGGGAAATCGGACGAGACTGACGGCCCCGGTCAGCTGGCCAGTCCACGGCTGGCAGAGCAAGCTTCCTTACCATCACTGAGGGCTGCAGTCAGCTTCCTGCGCAGAGGGGTCTGCCCATCAGAGTACTGGCTCTTTCCACCTGAAATGTTCACAGCTGCAAGGAGGAGAGGTCTACATGAATATGGACCACCACCCCTCCCCGGGCTAAACCAAGCGCTGAGCTGCCTAAGACATTGTGAGCATACCTCTCTTCCCGTGGCCCTCTGGAGATGCTCTCCTTCTGGCGGGGAACTTCTTCACAATTACGGTTTCACCTTGGGTGGGGTACAAACACTTCGAATGTTCGAGGTCACACTTGGTACCCTCAGGGCAGCAATGTTTTCTGTCCTCGCAGCACACTGCCTGCGGAGAGGAAGAACCAAAACTCAGACCGCAATCACTAAACATCCTAATGCATTCCAACATTGGTATTCCCCCCCCCCAGTTTATGTGCCTTGATAATGTTTCATGTACTGTATGTTGGATATATCCTTACAGCTTTTTAATGCATATCAGTCAGTTTATAAGGTAATTTAAAATAAGTTTTAAAATCGCCTGATTAGCTGCCAAGATTTCTTTTCCTGCTTTCTTCTTCTAACTTGACAGATCATGTAATTCAACACACGCACAGACACACCCCTCCATCGAAGCAGATTAAGCAAGGCCCTTCATGGGACGTAAACCCACAACCTTAACAACTGCTGCGCCTTCCCCCCAGCCCCTTCACCTTGGCCATGGGGCAGCAACCCCAGCTGCTGTCTGGGAGCTGACAACACGTGGTCCCATCAGGGCACTCCGACTCCCCGTCGGGGCAGATGACGGCTTCCACGTAACTGGCTTTAAAAGAAAGACGAATCCTCACAAGAATGGTCACAGAACTGCTGTACCGGTGTCTGCTGAACCAGTTGCTCCAGTTCTCCAGAATGGCCCAGATGTCTCAAACTGCAGACCATAGCCTACAGAATTTTCCAAGAACAGGAAGCCTGCGACAGTCTCCATGAAAGGAAATGCAAACAGTTAGTTTTAGAGGTGATGGGGGTGGCATTTATCCGGGATCATAATTATACAGCAGTAACGCAGTACTGTGAACTTCAAGTTTTGATGCATGCTAGGCGTTCCCATTACAGATGGAGAAATATGAAATATGAATCTTTGTTATTAATTTTAATCATAAACGGAGAGCACTAGGCATATGCGAGAACAAGATCTGTCCCTAAATGAAAACAAAATCAATTAAATTAATAAATGGGGAGGGGTGAGGATCGATGTATACATTTTTTTTTTTTTTAAATGGAAAACTGCACATTCATGCTCAAAAACCTACAGCTGCACTCCATGCAAATACTCAGCCCTTTGAACCAAGACTGTAAAACCCTGAGCAGAGCCTTTAAATAATAGTATGGTTACATATTAATCTTTTATCTCAGGTAAAAAAAAAAAAGTTAGAAAAGGACAATAGTTCAGGCTTATGCTTGGTAATTAAACTGTGCAAATAATGTCTCAGCAAAGTAATAATGTAATGCGATCCACAACAGAGACTGGGGACAAACAGTAGCCTCTCTTTGATTGCTAAAGTTAACCGTAACCCTAACTCTTCTACCTTGTGAAATGGCTTTTCCCCCCCAACTTGACATTTTCTTAAGAAATAACACTTTTTGTTCCTTGGTAGAAACTGTCCAGCATCAGTCTTTTCCAATCACTTGTGATGCCTAAACCAATGAGAGACAATACGCTGTCATACTGACATGCAGGAAACCCTTTACTACACAATGGTTCTGGGTAAACAGCACAAGATTTCTTTTACTTTATGATGAAGTATGGAGCTCATATTCAATAACCATCCATCCATCAATGTTTGCAAGGACCTCCTTCCAGGGTGACCTTGTATGGACCGCCAGTACATCACAAAGCACTCACTCATGCACCTATTCACTCAAGTCTCCTATTCAAGTTAATGTGATGAATGTGTGGGTTATGCAAGCGCACAACTTCTGAATCAAAATGAAACACTGCCAAGTATCACCGGCTGCATATTTCTGCTTTTTCATTTAATATTGTTTAAAGTTCTAAGGCATATATTTTTACGTCTGATCATGATAAGTGGTTCACATATACTGTAGATTTGCATCCCCCTTCATTTTTTTTTGGAATTTTTTTGGCTTATTTGAAATATGACACTAGTGTTAAACAGAGTAACCTAGTTGTACAGAAACAGGAAAAAAAAACAAACAAACATGTACCCACACTGAGTTCCCTTCCCTCTGTTGGGTTCCTAGCTTACCTCAGCATTTTGAGAGGTTCCTGCATTTAAGTTATACTGTTTCTGATCATTTTTCTGAAAATGAACCAACCTTTATTCTTAGTGCAGGAAACTCCATCGTCACTGAGATGGTAGCCATCAGGACAACACCGGCCACCATCTAAGCAAGACCAGGCCTAGAAGAAAACCGTGACCAGGCAGGAAAACAGCAGCGACAGAACACGTGATGATGCAGGAAGTACGCAACATTATTTACATGCACATTTTATACAGAAGGAAATGGCATCCATTTTTTATTATGTTATAACTTGGCAGGACAGATTTTTATGGTTGCAGTTCTTGTTGGATCAAATAAAATCATACAGATACTGGTGTGGCGCATCACATTCCATTCAAACTTATATCAAAGACATGTCTAAATATGTCTGCAAACTAATCCGGAGTTTCTGCTCTGCTAGTGTACAGTTTCAGTCGGAAAAGAAGCAACATTATTATACCGATGGAACTTTGGAATGGTTTATTTACAATTAGAGAATACATACTATTCATATGTATGGGATAAACAACCAAGAAAGCAGACAATAAAGAGGAAGGAAATAAACAGCCGTCGTTGACAGCAGGTTGTCACCTGTGGGAATAGAGGTACTTTTGCTGGAATCCTGGGCAGCCAGGGCAGGGTGTGGCTTGCATTGGAACAGTGTGAATGTTCCATATCGCACAGCATGCCAGCATAGCAGCAATGCAAATGATCCCCACAGCATTCAGCCTGGAAACCAGTTTAAATACGCATGTGTGAGGCATCAGGAGCAGAGGGCTGTCATTCAGATTACAGAAGGTCCTGGCTCGACTTATTTTAATTTGCCACACACACACACACACACAAATATCTGAACACTGAATATTCTTAGGAATTATAACATTCATAAGGATTTTGGACAAATGCATTAAACAAACGTCTCTGTGCATAGATAGTGTTGGTTCAGCCTTGTTCATGACTTATCAGTGCACACTTAAACAATACCACACCCCCGAAACAACAAAAAAGGTCTTTCCCCCTTCCCAGCTTCTCTGAACTTTTAAACATCTCACCCCTGGCACAATGGACGGTCACTTTCTGGCTTCACCATTGAAATCACTCCTGGGAGGACTTCCTACTTAGGCAGGTATATGTAGGAGTTGCCATATGCATTGTCTATTAACCTCCTGGCGTTTGTGCAGTTTAAAAGTTTGTTGCTAGCATTCAAGGCTGCGAGAAGGGGATTCCGGGTTAAGCGCGATGTTTTTAATCATGACTATTGTCCTGTAGGCTAACAGTATCGTAATCATGACTATTGTCCTGTAGGCTAACAGTATCGTAATCATGACTATTGTCTTGTAGGCTAACAGTATCTTCCCTGTAGACTTACATTTGGTAATGGGCAGCATCCATACACTTCAGAAGCAGTTTGGCAACATGTGTTACTGTTGTCACATAGGCCACTGTCAGGACAGGTCAGTGCTGATGCCAGGGATAGCACAGAAAAGCACAACACGCTTATCTTCAGCATCTAATGAAGGAAAAAAGAGACATGCACACGATATTATATAAGCGGCAAAGGACACACACAACAGAATAAACAAACAATACGGCCAATAGTAGACACCCCTATAATTCAGAGCAGGGGTCCCTAACTCTTTTTGCCGAAAGTCACACAATCTTCGGCAACAAACATTATCAGCAGGAGGGGTGGCTGTACAGGTAATGTAGTGACTTTCAACTTAGCACCATCATAGGATGCCATCCGACAAGTCAGATCGCCACATTTCTGTCCTGCTGAAGCTGTCCTCGTCAACTGCAAATGAAGTGATTTTGAAGGTCAAAACATCTGGGAACAAGTTTAGAAAGTGGTAGACCAGAAGCTCACAAAAAGGGGCAAGACAACATTCATTCAGGTTTGATATTGTATCCAATCCGAATCCCTCCAGCAATGTTTCAGCATCTAATGGAAAGTCTTCCTAGAAGAGCAGAGGCTGTTATAACAGCCAACCAACATATTAAAACCCTTGGTTTCAGATTGATGATGGATGATGACCTTTTATTTCAAACATATACAACAAAAACTATATATACACACATACCTGCCTATATAGGTGTATACACACACACACACACACACACACACACACACACGAAATAAACAAAATCTTAAAATAAAATGGAAAAAAAAGGTCCGAAATGGAGTAGGAGGAAGTATGTACACACTTATAAACCCCTACCCCATGCTCAACACTCTATCGAATGGCCACATTGTTTGTTACCTCCACTTCCCCTCATTACTCACCCATACTAAAAAATTAGCAGAATTATACATCCCATCAGTTTCATCATTTTCCAAAAGCAACTATCGAAAAGTTTTTGAAAACTGAATAATACCTGAACATTGCAGTAGGTCAACTGGAAAACTGTTCCAGTGTTTTGCTCCACAAATGGAAATACAAAAGGTTTTAACCATTGTTTGTGTATTAAGAGTCTTCAAATTTAACTCTCTCCTCAGTTTATAGTCCCCTTCTCTGTCGAAAGACATCCTCTGTACATTTCCGGGCAACATAACAGACTTTATACACAATTTTTGCAGTTTTGTATAAGATCCCATAGACCTCAAGAATTTTGACTTCAAGAACAAAATGTTAGTGTGGTCTCTGAATCCTACTTTATAAATAATCCTAATTGCTCTTTTTTGAAGTTTACATAATGGTTGAAGTGAAGTTTTGTACATATTTTCCCAGATTTCCACACAGTACTCCAAGTATGGCAATAAGTTAACAGTAAAGTATATGGAGTGATTTGTAATGCAAAAGATGTTTTGCTTTACTTAGTACAGAAATGCTTCTTGACCGTCCAGTTTATATATGGTTTATATGCAGTGTCCAGGTGATTTTATCTATTGCCACATCCAGAAATTTCTTATGAAACTTCCTCTAAGTCAACATTAATGAACAATTTGACTCCAGCACCTTTTTTACAATTTCCAAATAACATAAATGTAGTTTTGTTCAAATTTAGTGATAATTTGATTCTATCAAACCATGTTTTCAGTTGGATCATTTCTTGTGTGACAATTTCCAAAAGCTGCTGTGAACTCTCTCCAGTACAAAAAAATATTTGTATCATCTGCAAATAAGATAAACTGCAATATATCAGATGTTTTACATACATCACTGATGTACAGGATAAACAGTTTTGGTCCTAATACTGACCCATGTAGGATTCTACAAACAATGTCCAGGCACTCTGACTGATAGTCACCAATTTTCTCAAACTGCTGCCTGCTTCTCAAATAACTCTTGACCCACTCCAGCACTACTCCTCTAATGCCATAGTGCTCCAGTTTATCTAGTAATATTTCATGATTAACTGTGTCAAATGCTTTTTTTAGGTCAATGAAAATTCCAACTGTACATTGTCTCTGATCTATATTATTAGTGATACAGTAAAACCGGTCTAAATTGACACTCGCGGGACCAGCTTAAAAGTGACGACTTAGAGAATTGACAAGATAGACAAGTCGACACTTTGGCGACTTAGGTGCATCTCGCTGTTTTGCCGACTAGTAAATACAACACCATACCTCTACTCATCACGGCCTCGGCATCCTTCCTTGACCAGTCAGTACATGCAGTATGGGTTCCTATAAAGCCATCTAAGACTTAAGACCAGGGAGCGACAAGTGCGATAGGTGGGGATTCCCCGTTTCTACATTGCCGTGGTGACAAGCAGGCGGTGTGAAGCAGGCGGTGGGAATGCAGCGATTGGGGTAGGAAAATCCATTCATTTGTGTTGTTTGGGGCCGGGATTTAGGTGACGACTAAGTGAATTTGATGACTTACAAGCGGCGATTTACACAAGGAATTTTAAAGGAAACATCATTAGGAAAAATCGGGACTTTTGCTTGAGTGTCGACTTGTGCACATTGATGAGTTACAAGCCGCCGACTCAGACCAGTTTTACTGTATTTTCAATGAATTACATTAATGTCATCGATGTTGATCTATTTGATCTGAAACCATACTGGCTGTCCGGTAATAGTTTATCTTTACCAATGAATTTGTCAAGTCTGTTAAAACTTTTTACAGTATTTTTGAGAATTGTGACAGTAGAGAAACAAGCCTGTAATTTGTGAATTGATGTCTATCTCCATTTTTGTACAGGGGTATAATTTTAGCTATTTCATTTGTGTTGCGAATGTACCAGTTTGCAGAGACAAATTACAAATGTATGTTAAAGGTTTAGAGATACCATCAATAACTTTTTTTTTTTTTTTTTGAGATGTTGGACAAGTTGGGGTCCACATACTTTTTGGCCACATAGCGTACACACACACACCGTACAAAAGTCCAAGTCTCAGTTCTTATATTTTGCCTCCAAAGAGCTAGACTTTTTTTTTTTTTTTTTTTTTTTTTTAAAACACTGTTGTCTTGAACAGTTCTTCCTTAAGGACTTTCAAAGTTTTTGGCTCTCATTTTCAGTTCCATCCCTGTCCCTCACCAGTTACAGAGGAATGTTTTCTGTTTGTTAAGCCACACGGTGACCTACCTATGAATCATTCAAGCATAACAAAGCCATCTTACTTAAGCCACGAACCAGTGATGGAACAGGTGCAGATCATTACAGAGGAACCGGCTGGTGGTTAGTAAACTGGTGATGCTGAATGCTGAGTGGTTGGATCACTTTTATCTAGGCACCTTGTAGCTTTAGGCACTTAGCAGCCTGTCACAGTGAAACACTTGTTCCCATTTATTTTAATTTAATATATTCAATATGCCAAATGGGAAGACAGTTTGACCAGCCTCAGATGGTATTTTTGCACCAACAAGGTAATTCACAAAGAGCAATTAGCCGAAAATTTAGCATATCTTGGCATGGTGTGGAGTGCGTCCTTGAACAATTTAAGGAAACTGGACAAGTGGAGAATAAATGAAGAAATGGCAGGCCCAAAAAAAAAAAAAAAAAAAAAAAAAAAAAAAAAACCCGCAACTGAGGAAAAAAGTCCCACAGTTAAACCCCCAAACCCAAACGGAAAAGGGTGGGGGAGGGAA
>JAODKE010000138.1:26182130-26195485 GCA_026779605.1 Mormyrus hasselquistii
TCTCTCTGCCAGCAGAAGAGAGAGTTAAGAAGATTTAAAAATGAGATTTATATATATATATATATATATATATATATATATATATAGTGGTCTTGCAATGTTTTCCAAAGGTGTGTGTGTATGTATGTATGTTATATATATGTATGCATGAATACACACACACATACACACATCCACACACTTATAAATGCAAAATAATCTGATGACATGTCTTTGTACTGCAGGAAGAAACCAGCAAACATGGAGGACGCTCTTGCATTATGGGAGAGCATGCAAACTTCACACAGAGCAGGCCGAGGCAGCAGTGTTACTATATGAGACACCATGCTGATACGTAGTTTATAATATAGTTACATACAGTAAAGTTATTCAAAGTAGGCTCTGCATTAGGAATTTCTAATAGTTTCTTTAGTTCTTTTTATTTTCAGGGGCCAACAAGACAGTTATATAGTATATGTTTACATAGTATTAGATTTGTTGGATATTTACTGTAACCAATATATAAAGAAGGTCTTCTCATTGCAGTCAATGTCTTCACCTTCTGCCTGTTCACCTGATGAAATGGACTAAAATGAATTTAGTCTTTGTGTTTTATATTTCACACCATAGACATGTGACTCCTTAGTCGGGCAGAAAATCTTAATGATTGACAATCTGAACGCTTGGAGAGAAACAAAATGCAGCAGCTTCCTCCAACGGAAACACATTATTAGAAATGTCATAATCACCCTGTGACTGCTGATATGATAGAACGATTCCCCTGTGGAAGCACCACAATTAATTTCACATCACAATTTCTTTTCTTTTTTTAGGGAGCATCACCAAGTGATTTTTGAGACCTCAGTGATTGTGTGAACACGCCAGATTATTTCACAAATTTGCTACTGTAGATATAGAAAATGTAATGCATTGTTTAGGACAAAGGCAGATATTTTAGTGTAAATGAATTCAATCCAGCGTCTTTAAGGCAGTCCTCTGTTTTTTTTTTTTTTTTTAGTCAGAAAATACATGTGAGTAACAACGAACGCTCAGATCAAAGGCATTCATTGGCAGCAGATGGCCGGAGAATGGACAGTTTCAACTGTGCATCAACAGCCGAATAAATTTCTGTGACCTTCATTATTCCCGCCATGTCTTTTTACAAAGCTCGGTTGTCCGGGGAAATCAATTATCTTCACGGAAAACCAACAATCTCTCTCCTTCCTATTCTCCATTTTCTTCTTTCTCGGCTTTCCTCTCACACCGCCTGAAATGCACATAGAACTCGCTGCAGAAAGGTTGGGTGATATTTCCATCAGAAAAGCCCTTGATAAATCAATTAACTTTACAATAGCTGTCTTCAACTTCATTTTTCAGGAGTGACGTGTCTCCGTTTTTAAGCGTCAGACATTCCTCGTGTACTCTTTTAAAATGAACGTTAAATTAATAAGTTATAATTGTTAATCGCTATTTTGCAGAAAGCAGTAATTGCTTGGAGACCTACAAAGCAACTTAAATAGAATATATAGCTATGTAGGTGTCTTGTCCGTCCTTTAGCACTGGGTGTTCAGTGCCACGGTCAGAACAAAATCACTAAGGTGTGTCTGTAATTAACGAGGGAGCACGACCCGCGTAACTCGGTCTCACATTATGAATTTCAGCGTGTTCTGCACCCTTAAGCACAGTTGTAAACTCACTCTGTGGGAGAGTCACTGTCTACTGTCATATGTTACTGGCTATGTAAACAGCACTGTTTATGTGTCATTCTACCTAAGCACTTAAGCTCACTATTTAGGCAATCATCTCCCTAATTGAACTAAATAAGTCCTCGAGTTCATGAGATAACAAGAACACCTGCACAATATCCAGTCATCCAGGGGAGCCTGTCTGTCTCCAAGAGGCAAAGCAATTATTTATATCTAATAAAATTGAGGACTGGCTTCAACAATTTGATTGCAGAATTTGATTAGACCAAGTTTTTTTTTGCCCAAAATGTACAGTACAGTAGCACTTTTCTTCAGAGGACACACATTACTTAGTTACTCAGTTGCTACTCAAGAACAAACCATGCACTAATATAATTCCTGCATGAATTACATGAACCGTCATGACTAATTACTTATGAACGAACAGGGGATGTGTACATAATAACACTTAGCTACTGGTTAATTAATGGATCGAGTAATTGTGTACTACTACATTATTTGTGCCCCATTAAATAAAATGTACCATACAGTACTGTCCAGTCACAAACTGCCACTGTTTCTGTAGAGAAGATGCCATGCCAAGTTCTGCAGGGCATTGAATCAAAGCACACATAAGCGGTAAATAAACCTCTAGTGGACGGCATCTGTGCAATGAAATACAAGCACGGATTAAAAAAAGAAAAAACATAGATCTCACCACTAGGATACATAATTTAGGTGGATGCTTTACCTCACTTGCTTATTTGATTTAGCTCAGCACAGTGTGAGTAGTATGCAGTACCTTGCATTGCATAATTTATACCTGATAAGTTGATTTCAATCAGCGTGCGCATCTGAAAAGCCATTGTTTCAGATTCCAGTTTCAAGGACCGCAGTGTGTGGATTAAAGGAATGATATTCACACAGAGGATTTGTCATTGTAATGGGTCCCAGCAAAAGTCCCACCTGCTGGCGTTTTGTGCTGCAAAGTGCTGAGTCCTTTGCTGTGGCAAATTCCATTTCTCTTGTCTGCAGAAATCTATTATATGTTTTCTTGGTTCGTGTTATGGCTTAAAACGGAGTATTGAGCTTGTTGCCCTAGCAAAGCTGGCCTTTTTCAGGCGGCAGTTAAAGCACTTGTAATTGGTTCCCTTAATTAACTTAATTTATCTCTGCTAATAAGGGGTAAAATTAGTAATGCTGTCTCATCTCATTAAAAATGTCCTGTACTTACAGTTAAATAGCAGAGCAGTGCTTCACTGGCCTGTGGGAATAAATGATTGGTGATAACTGGAGGATTAAGGGTCAGGTCTACAGCTGTAATGATGAATAACTTTTGAGGAGAAATTTCTTTTTTCTAGACATATAAATAATGGCTCTACTGCCCTGGGACCCGTGATAGTGAAATTTGCTCTTATGTACAGTAAGAATGACCAAAACAGTGCTACTGTAATTTTACAGAAAATAAATGCTGCTGAGATATTATTCTTTGGAATGTATACGGTAATAGAAGTTTACAGTAAGTAGACAGTATAAGTAAAAATGTCCATTTGTCTTTTTTTTTGTGTATAATTATGCAAATCTAATTTCTTGCAATCTTCACCAAACACTGTGTCTTCAATGTCTAACTGTCAAAATTAGCAAGTCAGTCACTGAATTTTCTCCATCCCACCTTTATTATTATTTCTGTTTACCTTTGTTTTCTTTTTTCTTTTTTTTTTTCTCTCTCCCCATGGTGATTAATGTCTGTTATCGTTACTATTGTTGTTTTGCGCCTCCCCCACAGTACCAGGACAGCTGAGTTCGGAGCGGCCGCGCTCTTTGGTGGGCAATAAAGGGAAAAAAAAGTCATGAAGTGATTAAATTCACAAGCTAATTGAAAAAACAGCTTTATCACATCATAGCCAAAGGTTTCCGTTTCATAATTGTGTTTTTATTACTCACTTGTGTAAAAAAAAAAAAAAAACATTTATTAAATAAAAATGTGGTGTTTACTCTCTGTTTTGCTTGGAATGTTAAAGATTATGTAAGAAGTCATTTAATTATGTCCAATTTTTACATTTGAATACTATCTTAAGTTAAGTGATAACAAATTGACATAATTTTAAAATTAGAAAGTTCCGTTCCACTTCATATTTCTCAAGGATTTCTTCTGTAATTGAAGTTAAACTAAATCACTTAAATAAATTCTCTCCCCTAAAGACAAAGTCTTCCAGAGCCAGGAATTCAATCCCACGATCCTGGAGGTGTGAGGCTACGGTAAAATCCACTAAATCACCCCATTGATAGCACTATTTAAACTGTTTGAACTCCAGCGACTTTATATTGCAGAAATACAACAGCTGATTTTCTACCTGTTTATATAGAGTCATCGCTTGCATGTTTATATTGGAAAAAACTGCTCTGGATTTAACAATAATTTCCATGTAAGAAATATTAATGATCTCTACATATATAAATATGCTATATCATGTTTTTCTAACGAGGTGGTTAATATGTTTTCATTGATGAAGCTGTGAAGCATAGATGTGTTTAAATAAAAGTATAGTCCCGAATTAGCTTTTAGCATAAAAATATTTGTCATATGTAGGTTAGGAGTATGATAATGACATAGTAATAACATTATAATAATAATGATAATAATAACACCAGTAATTCATTTTTCACCGTTACCATGGGGTATTTCAAATATGTAGACATATTTTGTGATGAAATACACTTTGATACACCTGTGCAGTGAGGCTGACCTGGGTTCCTGGAATACAGCGTAAGAACTAACGTGTGGTATGGGGATGACATATGTGCCGCATTGCTGTTCCGAGCTTCATTATTTTACCGTATTATTATGTGTACAGTTTCCCAGCTTTTTAGAGTAGTTCTGGACTATAGGTTCCCTCCCTATTTCCTTAATACAGTCATTTTTATTTATAAGTATTTGACCCCCCAGGAAAGCCACTGTATTTCCGTCTTACGTCCTTACGATCTATAAAAATCACTAATGCAATGAACTTTAATTTCTCTGTGTACATGTTTTGAAACTTAGAGCTTGGTGAGCTAAAGAAATGTAAATTGACAACCATGTTTTGAAAAACGCTGGTGACCTCATCACATGACACACAGTCAATACTTTGTAGCAGCACCCTTTGCCGCAATAACCGCTTGCAATCGCATTGGATGGCCATCTGCAAGCTTAGCACATCTGGATGGAGGCAATGTTTCCCATTCTTCCTTGCAGAACTGCCCCAACTGGGCCAAGTTTGAAGGCTTTCATTTGTGAGCTGGTTAGGTCACTGCAAAACCTGGATCTTCTTTTTGTCAAATCATGCTTTGGTTACTTTTGCACAGTGTTTCGGGTCATTGTCCTGCTGAAAGTGGGAACATCGTCCAAGTCCCAACTTGATGGCTTGAAATCCGGATATACTTACAATCAATTCTTCCTTCAATACAGACAAGGGACCCCATGGCCGCCCTAATGAAGCCCCAAAGCACGGTGCGGTAGTTATGGCGTTTTGCGGATCATTGGCAGTTCCTTCAATCTGCCAGACATTCGTCTTTGTGTTGAAGCCAAAAAGATCTTATCAGACCAAAGTAAATGACTCCAGTATGCAGGACTCATGTCACGATGTCTGTTAGTGAATTCTAATCAAGCTTCAGATGACATTTCTTTAGTAGTGGCTTCTCTCTGGCAACTCTGCCATACAGCCTCTCTGTGCAAAACCCTCGATATTGGGGTCTTGTGTGCATGCACTCCAGCTGCAGATACTGAGCTTTGCAGGTCACTGAGGGTCACCCATTTGCTTTTACTTCTCTGACTAGTTTCCTTGACATTTTCTTTATTTTCACGGTGCGGCCTGACCTAGGCCGGTTCACTATGCTTCCGGTTGTCTTCCACTTGAATATGATGGCCTTCACGTTGGACACACTGAGGCTAAGCAGCTTGGCAATCTTCTTCGCACCATTGTCATGTTTAACCTTCTAAATCACAGTGGTTCTCAAGTCATTAGAAAATTCCTTTGTCAGTTTTTGAGGATTCACCAAATGCGCCACTTGTACTGATTTCTCAGTTGAATGTTCTAAGAACTGGCCTAAATAATCACTAATAGACCAGTCAACAAGCTAGAGGATTAATTGATTGATTGTTTATACTTATTGTTTGTAACCTCATTGCATAGTTAACAATAATACAGTCTCCAAGCTATTAGGGGTCGGATACTTATTCAACAGCAGATTTCACTGATATGTTCTTTAAAGATGCATTTTCAAAGAAAAAATATTGCAAGAAATTTGAAATTTGTCTAGGCGGTCAAATACTTTTTCGGCCCACTGTATCTCTATGCGTGGTGTGTCCTTTAAACTGGCTGTCTCTGTTCATAGTGGTATGTCTCCCCGTCAGAGTGAATCAACTGCATTTGGCTCTCATGTAACACAGATTCATTATTTATAAACAGCAGTACTGCCCAGGGGGTTTTTGTGAGTGATGGTCTTGGGGAAAATAAAAGGATAATATTATTATTATTATTATTATTATTATTATTATTATTATGAATAATAATTATAATAATAATTATTATTTTTATTATTATTATTATGTGACTGGAAGATGGACGGAGTGGTGTTCCAAGCTAACTGTTACAATGGCTTTGTCTTGGGATATCCAGGAGTGTCAGATTGCTGAAGAAGGGCTAAGAATAGTTCTGTGAGTCTCCTCCCCAAGCTGTCCAGTAAAGAGCAGCGTACTCCATCCACCCCTGACATGCACTCAGAAACGTCTCCTTTCACATTTTTACTATAAGGGCCACCATTGGTTATGGCTAGACTGTTCGGGGGTGCTTTTCCACTGACAGAAAGCCCAGCCCAGGCTTAGTTTATTCTGTCATGCTTCACAGCGCTATAAAGATTAGTGCAGATCCAAAGACAGGCCTTCCCTTCACAAAGTGAGCCATAATAAATATCAGGCTCGCAGGTTTACACTTACCCCGGCAGCTGACACTTCAGTATCGCTCCACATTTCACATTTGACCCGATTGGCTGTAAATTAAAGTGTTCATGGTGTGAGGCACATAAGAACAAACATGATGAAATTAGCCAAAAAGAAGATAAGGATCCTTGTCAATAGAGCTTAGGCCATCGCATAGACTTTAACAGGCTATTCAGGCAATTCAGAGAAACACTCTAACCAATAGAAATAGAATGTAGTGGCCATTGAGGTTACATATGCACTCAGTTGTCCAGAGCAGTGTTTCCCAACCTGGTCCCTGGGGACCCGCACACTGTCCGCAGGTCCCCAAGGACCAAGTTGAGAAACATTGGTCTAGAAGTATATTAGTGTCTCCTGCACCTTAGGGCTCTCTATATGTCATTGTAAGCACTGCAGACATTTGGTATCCCAAACACAAATGATGGTTTTGCCAAGGAGTCAACAACCACGGTGAATTCTGACACACAAGAATGCAATTTTTACCAGGGACATGGTAGGGTGACATGGCTTACATAGCTCATTTTCTCAGTAAAGCATTTTGCCATGTACGTAGAGGAGTCTCACCACGGACACCTTTCACCGTCTACAGACAGGTTGACGATCCCTGGTTTTGCTGTCTCAAGCTAATCCTCATCAGAAGAGCAGGATCTATTATCATCCCTCTGACAACATCAAGAGAAATGAAATTAACTAAATCAGTTTATTACCAAGATACATAATAATCATTCATAACTAATGAAGTATCTAGCAGATCTAACAATTTTACAATTTGCTTTCTTTACCGAGGAATTTGCATTTGCCATAAAAATTAAGTAATTTTGAAAAAACTAATATCTAGTTGCTATTGTATGTTGTTTTGTTGAACTCTTACATTTTAATTAAGATGTAAAAAGCTAATATAATGAACAGTGCATAAACCCCCAGGGTCTGTTTGGTTTATAGTCTTCCTTAATAGCTGTGTTTATTTTCCAGGCTGTTTCCTTCTTTCCATCTGCTGGAGGCGAAAAGTCTTGCTTACAGCAAACCATACATGACTGTCTTCATGCCCATAACCCAAAGTATTAAGAATATCACTGTTACCATCATACTGTACTCAGAAGCAATTTATTCAGTTGGACAATTATTCTAATGTGCAAATTATTTTGCATAACAAAAGACTCCAATTAATATGCACAGTACACCATCAGCATTGTGCAAAATCGCTACGTTGATGAGTACAAATGCAGAAAGTGTTCTAATAATTTTGCTTTATGGGCCTGATGGTGAGACAACGCAAGAACTGCATTGTCAGGGAAACTCGTAGTTCTTTGCATATACTGTAACATGGAGGGTCTCCAAGGTCAACCCACCTTACTGCGGATTTTTCAGTGCTTGTTATCATTTATTAAACATTCAAGGATGAAAAAACACTGGAGAGTCCCTCATCATTGAAGCTCTTGATTTGCCCCTCACTAGTATGATGTCAGTTTGTTTAGTACTTCAACAGATGCGCGAAATCGCTGGTTTAACAGAGTGCTCACTGTAGCAATATTTCAGTGTCACACATTTCTGAATATATTATTGGGATGGGGCTCGATGGCGAGCGCCTGGTGGCCAGGCCTGCACCCATGGGGCCTGGTCAGGCACAGCCCGAAGGAGGCACGTGGGTCCACGCTCCAATGGGCTCACCACCTGTAGGGCCAAAGGGGTCAGGTGCAGCGTGAGTTGGACAGTGGTCGAAGGCGGAGACCTTGGCGATCCGATCCTTGGCTGCAGAAGCTAGCTCTAGGGACATGGACTGTCACCTCTCTGGTGTGGAAGGAGCCTGAGCTGGACGCGAGGTTGTGAAGTTCCTACTAGAGTGGTGTTTTGTTACTGGACTTCTGTGCTCGTCATGGATTGTCCATAATGAACACCATGTTCAAGCATAAGGGTGTCCATATGTGTACTTGGCACCAGGACACCCTAGGCCGCAGTTCGATGATCGACTTTATGGTCGTGTCATCGAACTTGTGGCCGCATGTATTAGACACTCGAGTGAAGACAGGAGCGGAGCTGTCAACCGATCACCACCGGGCTTCGAGGAGATTCTGGTCCACCATCAAGCGGCTCAGGGCACTGTTTATAGTGTGGATGGGGCGCTGCTGACCTCAGCTCAGAATGTTGTGGGTTGGTGCATCGACAGAGTCTGGGGACTTGGGGGTGGACTCCCCTATCTATGAGGCGGAGGTCGCTGAGGTAGTTAAAAAGCTCTTCGGTGGCTGGGCCCCAGGAGTGGATGAGATCCGCTCTGAGTTCCTCAAGGCTCTGGATGTTGCAGGGCTGTCTTGACACGCATCTGCGACATCGCGTGGACATCGGGGGCAATGCCCCTGGACTGGCAGACCGGGGTGGTGGTCTCCCTCTTCAAGAAGGGGGACCGGAGGGTGTGTTCCAACTATAGGGGGATCACACTCCTCAGCCTCCCTGGTAAGGTCTATTTGGGGGTTCTGGAGAGGAGGGTCCGTCGGATAGTCGAACCTCGGATTCAGGAAGAGCAGTGTGGTTTTTGCCCTGGCCATGGAACAGTGGATGAGCTCTATACTCTCGGGGTCCTGGAAGGTGCGTGGGAGTTTGCCCAACAAGTCTACATGTGCTTTGTGGACTTGGAGAAGGCATTTGACTATGTCCCTCAGGGAGTCCTGTGGGGAGTGCCCCGGGAGTATGGGGTACCGGGCTGCCTTATAAGGGCTGTTTGGTTCCTGTACGACCGGTGTCAGTGCTTGGTCCACATTGTCGGCAGTAAGTCAGACTCGTTTCTGGTGAGAGTTGGACTTTGTCACCAATTCTGTTCATAACTTTTATGGATAGAATTTCTAGGCGCAGCCAGGGCGTTGAGGGTGTCTGGTTTGATGACCTCAGGATTAGGTCTCTGCTTTTTGCAGATGATGTAGTTCTGTTGGTCTCATCAGACCGTGACCTTCAGCTCTCACTGGAGCAGTTCCTAACCGAGTGTGAATTGAAAATCGGCACCTCAAAATCCGAGACCATAGTCCTCAGCCGGAAAAGGGTGGAGTGCGCTCTCTGGGTCGGGGAGGGGTTCTTCCCCAAGTGGAGGAGTTTAAGTATCTTGGGGTCTTGCTCATGAGTGAGGGAAGGATGGAGCAGGAGATTGACAGGCGGATCGGTGCGGATCGGCACTGCATTGGTCTGTCATGGTGAAGAAAGAACTGAGTCAAAAGGCAAAGCTCTCGATTTACCAGTCCATCTACTGTACGTTTCTACCCTGATCTATGGTCATGAGCTGTGGGTAGTGACCGAAAGAACGAGGCCGCGAATACAAGCAGCTGAAATGGGTTTCCTCTGCAGGGTGGCTGGGCTCTCCCTTAGAGATAGGGTGAGGAGCTTGGTCATTCGGCTGCTCCTCCGCATCGAGAGGAGCCAGATGAGGTGGCTCGGGTATTTGGTCAGGATGCCTCCTGGACGTCTCCCTGGTGAGGTGTTCCGGGCATGTCCCACTGGGAGGAGGCCCTGCGGAAGACCCAGGACACGCTGGAAAGACTATGTCTCTCGGCTGGCTTGGGAATGCCTTGGGATTCCCCCAGAGGAGTAGTGGCCAGGGGGAGGGAAGTCTAGGTTAACCTGCTTAGACTGCTGTCCCTGTGACCCGACCTGAATGGATGGATGGATGGATGGATGGATGGATGGATGGATGGATTATTATTATAGTATAAATATGTAATGTGAAGCCTTAGTATTAATGAGAGTATACAATTAAGATGACATTCATTGTGTTTTCTACTAAAAGGCTGACAGTGAATTTGGTTTTCTAAGATGGGGGAACCCCCAGCCCTTTCTCTCTTTGCTTTCTTTTAATCTTGGTTTTGCTATTGATAATATGTATTGAAGAAGACTCCTACATATGGTTCAGATTTTAATGTCCATCCATCCATCCATCCATCCATCCATCCATCCATCTTCCACTCATACTGGACAAGGTCACAGAGTGATTTAAGTTGTTTCCGTTTATTGAAAATGATAAAAGTATTACTGTAAATAATTATAAATCCAGATGATGCACGGTATGGACACCGCAGGAAAGGTCTGAATACTTTTGCAAAGTGTTGAGACTGAAGCCATGATTTGATTGATATTGGATGGAAACTGTTTTATTCTTTTGCTGGAGTGGAAGGCAGTTGAGTATTGCTTTTGTCCTGGCTTTTCATGTTTTATACATGCCATAACCTATAGCTAGGTGCCTGAAATCTAAATTAAATGTCACTCTGTGTTTGTGAGTGTGTGTGCTGGAGACTGTATGAGTTATTTGCTTTGTGCTTCGGACAAAGGAAAGACAGAGGCAGGATGACAGAAACAAACGGATTAATTTTTAGCCTCCAGAGGAATATACACATGAAGAATATTCCTCATGCTGTATGAAACTCGCGGCCCTGATCATGCAGTCTCACTCTGCTCTGTGATCGAGCAACCCTAAGACATTCTTCTCTTCTAGTTAGATAAAGATAAACTTTATTGTCATTGTCACTTGGACAACAAAATCGAAAATGCAACTCAACTCAATGTGAAACATAAAAAGAGTAATATTCTTTACTAACAGAAAATATACAAATTGCACTGAATATTGCACTGAAGTACAAATTGCACAGAATACTGCATTGTACTATATATACAGATTAAATATACTGCACTGATGAAAAATAAGAAATTAACCGTTATGTTTTGCATTTAAAGCCATGATTGCTGAACTGTTTTTCAGGTGATTTGTCTTGGTTTTCATGGCTCTGTGTCTCCTGCCTGATGGCAAAAGCTGAAAGAGACAGTGACCCGGATGTGATGAATCCTGTAAAACGTCCATAGCAGTTGCAAATCCGTTGCAGTCTTGCCTGAATAGGGGACAGTGACAGTTGTTTTTCTAAATAGACAGAGGTCGAAGTAACATCTGTGTTTTATGCTTATGAGGGAAATTCACACAGCCCTTCTCCAAGTTTCAGAAGATTAGACCATTAGGGAAATATTCTTAGGAAAATTCAAGTCTTACGTCTATCAAAGCAGTTGATATATATACATTTAATTTTTATTGACCTGCTGATGAGCTGTTAAAATACTCCTGGCTGGCATTAACACAGGGCATCTCATTCATAGTGTACCCAGGCTTGTGCTCTATGCTGCTGGGATGGGCTCCCAGCCCCCCCTGACCCCTCTCCCATTAGAATATGTATGAAAAACTATTGCTTAAATGTGTGCTGCTTTAAATGTACAGTCATAATGAAGCTGCCAGCTAAAGTACCGTACTGAACCTGCCAGTCCAAAGTTTGTCAGGATTAACCGAAGTACCATACTGAACCTGCCACTCCAATGGATGTTAGGCATAACTGATGTACTGAACCTGCCAGTCAAATGGATGTCAGGCATTATCCAAAGTACGGTACTGAACCTGCCAGTCCAAAGGATGTCAGGCTTTATCCAAAGTACGGTACTGAACCTGCCAGTCCAAAAGATGTCAGGCATTATACAAAGTACGGTACTGAACCTGCCAGTCAAATGGATGTCAGGCATTACTAACGTACCGTACTGAGGATTTTTTTTGTGGTCTGCTTTTCAACTTAATGAAACACATATGCTTAATAGCCTAAAAATATTGCTTCGAATTGCCACCTCTAATTTATCTCCACTTAAAAGGCATGAGGACAGCTTTCATTTTCTCATCTTTATGCTAATGCTGTGCACTAAAAAAAGCCAAAATCCTAATGAATCACATCATTCATAATAGTGTGAGCAATGAGGGAGTAAGAATTGTGTTTGTGCGGCCATGTGTGTCACTGAATGTTAACTTACCGCCACCTGCATACTATTTGTAACATAGACGCCAGTTTCTCTCAGTGTGTAATAACTGCTGGGGGGGGGGGGTCCACACATCACCTGCCTCTATCAAACAATAAAAGTAAGATTTAATTTTGCAGCATCGGGTCACACCTAGTGATTATGGGTAAAAACCTATTTCTGTGCAGAATCGCCCAGGTCAGACTCCATGTACCAATAAGTCTCTCCCATGTCCCCACAGACCAAAGAGGAGACCTGACCATACATGCATACATGTTCACTGCCAGCAATCAATAGAAAATCATCGGTAAAACATCCCTGGCTGTTTTCAGCAGTACTCTACAGAGGTTAGTCACTTAATAAAAACCAAATCTGCTGCGATAATGTTAAAGACTAGTATAATGTCAATAATCAAGTGAACCAGATGAACAGTATTTGTACTGGTAACCCGTAACATAACTGAAATATTTGAAATATTAGCCTGGAATGACATCAGCTAACATGATTTATTTTGTGACCAAAAACCAGGTCATTGTGGCTCCCACACACACAGGGATTAGCAGTGTTTTTTTTAATCAATCTGCATTCTTACATCCATCACTCCATCTTTTTTCCATGGCAGCTTAACCTGTGCAGAGCCACAGCGGGCCTATAACAGGAAACACAGGATGGAAGGCAGTGGTACACGCAGAACTGGGTGCTGGGTGACGTTGTGCGCAGTGGAACTGCAGTGTATAACTGTATAAAAGTAAAGAATTTTAATGCAATTGTTAATCCTGGACTCTGTTTATCATTCTGGTGCTGTATACTAAAGAGAACAGTAAGTTCTTCGATTCCCAGCCCGCTCATTAACGCTATATAAGACTTCATTATTTCAGCGGTCCAATTGGACTTGACTGGAATGCTGTGTTAAATGG
>JAODKE010000138.1:26217644-26230486 GCA_026779605.1 Mormyrus hasselquistii
ACCTTTATTTCAGTGGAACCCATAAAATGTCTGTACTTTATATTTCTGCTCCCTGCATGGATTACCTTACATTTATCTGTGTTAAACTTCATCTGCCAAGTATCAACCCAGTCGCTAATTAAATCCAGATCCCATGTAGCCTCTCTGCTGCTAGATCAGTATCTGCTACACCACCCACCTTGGTGTCGTCTGCAGATTTAACCAGTTTACTGTATGAACATTCTTTGTCCCAGTCAGACACCTGGCTGCCCAAAGCAGCTTCATCCACTCAGGCGGGGGCCCTGACCCCAGCTCTGCATCAATAGAATCCACTCTAGCTGTGAAACAAGGCAGCTCGGAGAAGCTGGGCCTCACGTGGCCTTGTGGGCGTCGAGCATCTGTCAGAGAGCCCTGTGGGCCTTTAATGGCTCTCAGATCAAAATATGGTTTCTGTGTCTGGAGACAGATTCAGTCATTGTGACCAAGTCCAAGGGTAAGTTATTTTGTAGAAAGCATGGACAGTCATAGGGGACATGAATGCGGAACCCCAGGACTCCCCAGGGTGCCCCCAGTGGCAAGCTAATAAACTGAAAATCCCACAAATTTACAGCTGATCTTATTCTGCAGAATCTTCCAAAGTAAGAGTTTTAAAAAGCACTGCGTCATGCTGCACGGCCCTGCTAACATCGCATTTTTACTTTCACTCCCCCCCCCCCCCCATCAAAACGTATAGAATGCACAGTGGGCAGCACCTTGCTAGATGGACTGAGAATCGTGCATGTAGTAATTATACATTTTTATTTTCAGAAATCAGCCTCAGAAAATATCCAGCACTAGGCAGCATAAAACAGACAACACTGCTTGAGGAAAAAGATGGAAACGGCTCAGTGTTCTAGTTTTCATCTCTATAGCATCCTTCCTGTTTCCATGACTGCTAAATCAATATACGGTCTGGGCCAGCCTGAAGCCTATCCCAGAATGCACAGGGCATGAGGTAGGCTGCAGGCTGGATGGGATGCCATTCAACCCCAGAGCTTAAGGGATGCAAGTGTTCTTTGGAAATGAACATTCATTCAGTTAAAAAAATCTTATACTTGCAACCAATATAAATATGCATTTAAAAATATGACCTATTTGAAAGAAATTCTCCTATTTTTTTCAGCAGTAGCTTTTTCAAGCTTATGAAATGATTATGTCTTTGTTTAGTTTTGTGAAATGAAGATTATAGATGAGATTTGGCAGAATCATTAAGTTCTGCAAAGGAGCGTTTTACCGTCACCCAGGCTACTTCCCATTTCTCATAATCCAAGGGATTTATTGAGAATAAATAAGTGGAAAACACTGTTCAAATAAGCTTAATACCAATACTGAAAGCAATTTTTGCTTTACTTCCATTACAAATTGGCACAGGTATCCCTTTGTACTATTCAGAGGTGGGGTTTATCATTTTTTATTGCCAGTTGATTGTGTGTGTCACAGATTCTCATTTGGATATACAGGAAATCATTTGGAGACAAAACACAATGTCATCTTTCAGTGAAATCCTAATTTAACATCCAGCTGCAATCATAAGCAAAGTTTCTTTACTTCATAACTGCAGTGATTTTGAATTTATGAAACTCCATCTATCCATCCACCCTCCGATGGCTTTACCCAGTGCAGGGCTTCAGGGAATTATGACGCTGGCATCATTCGCTATTGATTATAACAAGCATAAAACAATCACAATGAGTAATCTTTGGGGTGGGGGTAAACCTAGGAGCATGCAGAGGTAGGCAAGAAAAGCCCGTTCCCAGCCCCCACCCCTAAAGCATTTTACTTCCCGAGAAGTTTATGAAAAGCTACCATTCAGACTAATGGAACACAACCAAAACAAGCGAATTCATTTTAAGACATTTTTAGCGACAATAAACAGCCCATAGTCATATCATCGCCTTATCTATTGAGGGGTGCTAGTCTCCCTTCAAAGAAGAGATGGAGGCCATTAACAATGTTTCCCACAACCAGATACATTTCCGTGATACAACAAAGTGAATACGTTAAATATCATGTAAGCTGGCTAAGAAGAACCCACCCCCCCACCTCCTTGTTCATGGTATGGTCCCTTTGAATCAGTCCTAAGTTGACTTGGAGAATTCACTATGACCATAAATTAACAGTATTTAGAAACTGAATATGTGTTCAGTGTATGTACACTGTAAAAATGAGTAGGTGAGTTGCGGCAGGCAATGCATCATATTTATGATATAGTGACAGGGGAGGTGGCGCAGTGGTTAGCGCTGTTGCCTCACACCTCTAGAACCTTGGTTCTCTGCCAGGGTAACGTGTATGGTGTTTGCATGTTCTTCCCGTGTCATCAGGGGATTTCCTCCAGGTCCTTCAGATCTCCCTCCCCTACCACAGTGCAAAAACATGCTGAGATGGAGTCAAGTTGCCAAAATTGCCCGTAAGTATGAGTGTGCGCTGTGATGGGTTGAGACCACCCATGACCGTGAATAAGACAAGCAATTACAGAACATGGATGGAATATAGTGAAGGCTTAAAAACACTAGGTGTCTTCTTGGGGCGCAGAACATCTATTAGGTATTACAAGAAGTTCTATTTGGCCTGTGCCTTCATCAATAATGCACCTGATTTTCTAATTATAATGGACGCACTTTAAACAGAATCATACTTTACTGAATTTGTTGTATTGTCACACATAAAATCAGTATGTTACTGACATGGTGTTTCAGCGTGAGCAGTTCAGACCTTCCTGATGAATCATCTGACTGTGTTGTTGTATCATCCGTGGTGTTGAGCATGACTGTAGGAGTACTGTGATTCTCCCACGATGAGCAGTAGGATCCAGCTGGTCCAAAAGACATCTATGTGCTCACATTGAACCACTGGGAATTACAGCAACAAATCTGGAGCCTAAAACAGCCTTGGACAGAAGCATTTGTTAAATAAGTAAATGTAAAAGAGACAGTTCATTTCAAGGGAAGCTTCTAAAATCTGCATTTCTATCGACACTGCACATCTGATTCCTCACAAAATTTCTCCACTCAAACTGTACTTAAAATATTTAACACATTTTTCAAATAGGGGACTTTAATTGTTTCCCCCACGGACAACTGGACGATGACATCTCTAAAGTAGCTGAAGACAAGACACAGGGCACAAATGAATCAAACAGCTCTTAAGCTAACCCCTCTAAATATAATTCCAGGTTGAAAGAGGTTAGCCAGTCAGTCCAGTCCTATTCTGAAACATTTATGGACCAAAAAGCAGCTGAATATTTATAGTAAATGTTCCAAACAAAAGCAACGTACTTCAGGTCCAAATGTTTGGTTTACTTATGCAGACGCCCGAGTGCGACCTCTAGCTCATAGTCTGCCTCATCACGCAGGGACCTCAGTACGATTACTTGACCATTAGGCTGCTTTGACATTCTTTTCGAAAAGCTATTTACAACAGTGACATAAAAAAGCACATTTCAAGGAGCAATGCCAGGCAGAGGAAGCCTGTTAAAAAGCCATCAAAATGTCATTTTGTGCTTCACTTAGAGCCAGATAAGTATCCTTTCCTTTCTCTGCCTACCACTATTAGACTCTTCATAAGTTGCAAAGATGGGTACTTGTTTTCTTCTGGCTCCTGCGCCATGCGCCCATTCTCCCCTCTCTCTGCGGTGTCATGAAAGATAATTTCCTTTTGGAATTACACACGCCCTGGCATTGACCCCAGCCTCCATGTCAGCGCCGTGTGGGAGCTGAGTCCGCCGCAGGAGGGGGCCGAAGAGGGGGCTTCCATAATGAGCTCTGCTGCTTTTGAGTACCTAAACAGCCCGGGAGTTAGAGAGGCACAGCGATTGTCTCCAGCTCACCGTAGAGCAGGATGGCGTGGCCATGAGGCGCCGCGCACTGACCGTCCTGAGTGCCGGCCGGAGAGCCGCCCTGAGTGCCTGCCCTCAGCCGCCGATGGAAACGACAGTTACACATTATTGGCATGGTGTGTGACGGGCGCTCAGAGCGTCATGAGAGGTTGAGGATCTGGAAAATCAAGCGTGTTTCACTGTCACATTACTCACTGCTGCCTGGCCCCCTTTATGAGGAAGTAGACTGGACGGGGGACAGTGCAGGGCGGATAGTCGCGGCTGCCGAATGAAAAGCTGTCCCAGAGTTTTGACGTATTCACACTGATTAAGGAGCAACAATTACGGTGGACTCATTAGGGTCTCATTGTCATCTGACTTATTTAATGTGCTGAGGGACAATTACAAACGGAGGTGCAACAGCTTCCCTACCTCATGCACAGTCATTTCTCTGTGTGTCACAGCTTTAAATTATCTCTTTCCAGCCCCCCCTCATACCTCCTTCATATAGAGCCCTTCTCCCCCAACCTGCCCCCCTTTTACACTCAGCCAAAGGCAGCCAATGAAAAGGGACAGTTTTTTAATCACAGACATCCATTTCTCAAAAACATTTATGCGTCCAGGGTGGTGATGACTCTGAATGAGTAATTTTCTTTTTTTTTTAGTGTGTCATTGTCCATATGCAGTGGTTTTGTGATGCAATATTTTACATTAGATTCCAGCAAAGCCCTTTAGAAAAGAAATGTGTAATTACATTTCTTGTATAAGGCGCTTTTGCAGATTCACATACCTTGTGAAACTGTTGCTAGTGCAGATGCTGATCGAGAACATTGCGCTTTCATTCCTTGTTTGCGAGTTGCCTAAAATGCCACGCGGACAATTAGCCATATCTGACATTTTAGTCCCACTCTCAAAATGTCTTACTGACCATTATTAATGAGAAGCGTAAATAGGATTAGAGAAAAATGACATATTTATGGTCAAGCGGCACCACCCAACTTCTCTGAATGTTACTAAAATATGTACATGAATGTAGAAGAATAATGGAAAAGCAGTTTTGTTCATATAGTTATTGTTAATACAAGCAAAGGGTAGGAGCTCCATTCACATTTCAAGGATGCACAAAGCTGAAGGTGGTGTGTTTTAATAAGCACGGTGCAGACCCAGCACGCAGAGCACACAGGTCATATTCATTTCCCAGGGATGATTCACAGGCTCTCTTGGCTCTGAGAAAGGCGACGTAGCTTCAGGGACGTCAGTCTCTGCAACATTTGCAATCAATTTCAATAAAGGATGATGGGGAAAATTGCCCCTTTTAGCTTAATTTCATTTAAGCATGTAAATGAACTTACTATTAAAGCATTTTCAAATGGACTAATCTGAAAATAGGCTTGGTATCTACATACTGGAGTGCTTTTGAAAAGGCTGTTGTGGTAATGAATTTGCCTCTGTATTGTTGGAGTCCTTATTCATCACTTTAATTAAAATCTTAGGTGGTCCCTGGTGCATTGTGCAATAGAGACTCTGCCACGGACGCAATGCAAAGTCGTTTGCCGCTAATTCTTTTTGTTCCAAAGCTGAGGGTGGCTAACCTACGGCAAGCTGAATGGCTTCTGAATAACTAAAGATGAATGGGGGATTTTTCCCATGCATTCGGAATCATGTCTCTTTAATTAAACTGTTCTCCTTTTAAAATTAACCACATTTAAAAGTGGCTGCTGAAAAGAATGTGCACAATCAAAGGAGTGTGTTATTTTTTTAAAAAAGAGCAACAGGACACAAGTTGAGCATGGCAGCCAGAGTGTGTTATAGGGAGTCTGTCGCAAAGGGGTCCCTTCAAGGGTCAGTGCAGGCCAGAAATAACATTTCAGAAATAAACTAGAGACTTTTATTTCCCTGAAGGGTAACATAATTATTCATTAGCTACTAAATAAGTCAATTTGAGAAATACCGCAGCATTTAAATTAGTATGTGACACACTGTATTCTAGTCTAATTAAATCTGTATTAAAAACATCATTTTATTTACTGCAGTTATAAAATGCCCTTGCTTATCCTGAATCC
Source organism: Mormyrus hasselquistii (assembly GCA_026779605.1). NCBI lineage: Eukaryota > Metazoa > Chordata > Actinopteri > Osteoglossiformes > Mormyridae > Mormyrus > Mormyrus hasselquistii. The sequence continues at coordinate 26,223,540 of JAODKE010000138.1, forward strand.
ATCATAATGCAATTAACACAAATTCACTATTACATTGTTATGCAAGTATACCCGTTTAATAAAATGAATAAATAAGTATACATATATATCTTTGTCCCAAATCACATATTAAACTGTACTAGTGTGTAACCCACCAGATTATTGGGGTCTGTGCCTGTTTCCAGAAGGTCATAGGTTGAGATCTCATGGCCAGAAGAGTAACAATGCCATTCTTGGGCCCTTGAGTAAGGCCCTTAAACCCAACCTCTCCAGAGGATCTCTGAGCCTCACTTGTAAGCTGATTTGAACAAAAGCATCTAAAAAGATAAAATCAGAAAATGTGAAAGAGTGGAAGTCAGATCTGTCTTATCAATCTTAACAAAAACAGACGATCACATTGCGTATTGTAATATCCAGACTATTCTGCTTTTCTCACCCCCAAAGTGTTGTAGCCAAACACTGTTTTATTATTATTATTATTAGTCCATCCCCTTTTAAACCCAACTTAACTACAGTCCCCATTCATCCCTCCCATCAGCAGGTCACATGACACCCATCCAGAGAAAATCTTTACATAAAAGGGCATAAATGTGCAGTGACCTCACTGGGTTGCCAGGTAATGCTCTCAGCAACTGCTTTTAGAGTCATGGAGAAAATTGCGAAATGTCTGTCACAACAGGACATGAGGTAGGGAAATTAAAATGGTTTCTAGTCTTTAGTGGCAAATTCTGTAGCTCTATATTACATTATGCTATTTACCAACTGCATTATGCTGTTTACTGCAACCATTACACCAGTCTTTACAAAGCAGATAACTAAACTGGTAAATGCCAACCAAACATGTTTAACAAACACTACTCAGTAAGTGAGGCCTACTAGTCAGGGAATGCAAATGTGTTATTTAGTATATTCCCATTGCCAACAAAAAAAACTTCACAGGCAGTCTGGAAAAAACACATTTTCTCAGTAACATAAAATATGATAGTTATGACCAGTGAGGAGACAGGAGAGCAATTTATGAATGCGTACAGGGGAAAGGGCATCTCACGGTGAAGAGCCGCCAAGATAAAGCGGAACGGTCTACATCCACATGCCACAGCGTCACTGTAGCTCCTCGGGTAGGACGATAACGGCGACGCAAAGCGCTACGCTCGCGTGATTTAGCTCCCGGGGATGACGGCAGCTGCGGCGCCAACGCTGACAGGGCTGTAAACTACACACACCGCCATAAGTGTAGCCTGTCACATCCCATTAACGCTGACCTTAGCTACTCCGGGGTATTTGTATATTTCATGTATGCTCTTATTTTATTTGCTGGACATGTCTCTCACTGGACATTGCATCTATCTTCATTTCAGTGACATGAGACCCAGGTCCTTCAGTTCAGCCAAATGCAATTTGCAGATGTTCATGTTTAAGCATCCTGTTGCTATCAAGCCCCCCGCTCCCTCCTGCCCAACACACACACACACACACACACACACACGCACACCTGGACAGTTTTGTTGTAAAAGCAAGCACTCATGAAGCATCATACTGTGTTTTCTGATATGACATAATTCATTCTTAGTGAAATGGAAATCAGTGCTACATTGTAGCATGTTTAACAGAGAAGAATGAGCAGACACACAGCTCTGGTATCACAGTTATAATGATGGGGGTATGTTACCTGCCTCAGTCTTGCTGGATTACCGAAGTTCTGCGGACAGCAGAGCGATGGGAAGGGCGGACTGGGGGAGAGTCTAATCTCCTTTTGGTTGATCTCACCCAAATTTAGTCCCGTCTCCATCTTGAAATCCGCCCATGAATTCTGTAGCAGGGTCTTAGTTACCTTAATCTTTTAATAATAATCAGTAACGGTACTACAGGGATTTTTGGAACCTCAAAGCCATTGAGAGGATTCTGTGCAGAGATTAGCCAAATGAGGATACTGAGTTAGCATAAAGTGTAAGATTAATAATGGCAGCAATATTTATATTTCTTAAAAGTCATGGGTCAAATATGCAATGCTTCACACATTACAGTAGGAGCAAGGGGTTTTGTGGTTCTTCATATATTCAGTTATAGCTCTCATCTTATTTGAGAATAAATGCAAGACAGACAGCTTGTGGTCATGCTGCTTCCTATAAAACCAAACTGTATGGTTGTGTGTGGGTCCAGAGACTCAAACGGGCACAAGGCAGGGAACAACCTAGGATGGGGCACCAACCCATCACAGGACACACTCACAGACAATGTAGTAATTCCAATTAACCTGAATGTGTTTTTGGACTGTAGGGGGAAACCAGAGTAACCACAGGAAACCCCGCGATGACACGGGGAGAACATGCAAACCCACACATGGAATCCGGGCAGAGAGTCAAACCCAGGTCCCAGAGGTGTGAGGCGACAGTGCTGACCACAGCATCGTCCAGCTTAAGTAATGTGATACCGTGATTATTGTTTAATTATTACAATAATTATATTTGTTGGCAGAAATCTTGGGAGACGATGGTTTATTACATGATTTTAAATTAATAGAATTAGTTCAAACTTAATTATAATGAGAGACGTTAATACTCAAGCAGGGCTAAGGGTGGCCGATTTGTAGCATTTCTCCAAGGCGTCGTTATGGACAGATAAAATTTCCTCTTAAAATGTAATTAACTTAATTTCTTATTCTATGCACAAAAAAATGACCTTGAACATAGTGTTCGCTCACAAAATTCAATATAAATTCAGTAATAGAAGTGAAGTGTTTTTTTTTTTTTTGTTTTAACCAAAAAATGAGTAGTCTACAATTTCTATTAATTAAAAAAATATATGTACTTTATATGCATGACTTGATTCACTACCTACTGAAAGCTTTTGGGTTCTGTAACATATGTACAGTAATTACGTTACATTACAATATAATAGGGCAGGGACATTTCAGCATCATAATAAAAGCCAAATTTGACCTGGTGAAGACATGATCTTGTGAATCTGTCTGATAAATGTTGATTGATATCGGTAAGTTTATATTGAAAAAGCTTGTTGTCAAAACATATATAATTATATACAGGTTAGCACTAACTTTGTCATCGTACTAACTGCAATTTGTTTTTAGCCCAGCAACTGACAGAACTGCCCATTGGCAACACTTCACACATCTTTCTTCAATCATATTTTCTAATTATTTTCTGGATTCTTCTAATCAATTACATGGGGAAAAATTGTAAAACACTCTACCATCTTGACTCAAATCAAACTAGACATTTGAAGAATAAGCCTGCAAACAGAAAGGAAAACGAACTTTCTGGGTTTGATTTCAATAGCAATAACTTTATAAAGTATAACTTTATAACTTTTTTTGATAGAATTTTATTTAAGATAATACTGACACATTCACTCAATATTAGCCACTTCGCCTTTAAAAACAGAAAGTAACATTTTTTTCGAAGCTCAACTTATTTTATTTAGATTTCTGTGAACCGTTTTTTACACTACAGTACATTTCAACGTGTATCATGTATTGTCACATCTACTTGGTATTTTGCTGACTTTCTAAAAAGATAAAGATCGCCAAAGAAAGATCAATCACGGACACCCCAACTTAATCCCACAGTGAAAAAAAAAGATCCTTATTGGAATGTATACTTAAATAATATAAACTTCAAAAAATAGAAAAAAAAAATAAGGTAAGCGTTAAACACAAATACATCTGTAGGCAATCTACAGCATTTGGGGCAATAAAAAATGCAGTGTGGTCTTCATTTCTTCTTTGAGATGCTTGTGTCAAATCCCTTGGCTTCTCATTGAATGAATAATGACGTTTACGGTGGGTATTCAAGTCCACGGTATGAAATAAGCCAAATGACCGAGATATGTAAGACGAGATATTGGAGGTGACTGGTAGTTCAGAAGTTCACTGTTACATGTTTACAGGTCCTAAGGTTCCTGAAGCCATACAGGTTAGTCTTTGCACCTCGGGTTTAGTCCAGCACGCCGGGGGTGCTGTTGTGGAAGGTCAGCGCTGTTCTCTTAATCTGACCTGGGAAATGAGTGCATATCCATTCTTCCGATGGTTGTGATCAGGTATATAAAATGTGCCCGAGAACAACTGTCCAGGTCCTCCGCGCCGGGACTATCGGGTGACCTGCAAAGCAAAAAGGACAAATGTCAGCAACAGCGGTGTTGGGAAACTGGCTGCATGTTTCTCTGGGAAATAATACATGAATTCCAAGCACCAATATAAGTAAGAAAAGCTATTGGGATGCACACGTAATAAAATCAATGATTTCACATTAATTCTGACTCCTTTTTAGAACACAAAGATGGTTTCAATGTACCATTCAGAGGAAAAAGCACGATAAAAACTAAATAAATAATGCTGACATATCTTATGTTGAAGCAGTATCTTGAGACTGTCAAACTGGTATTAAATACAACTGATGATAACTGATCAGGGTCACCTTTACAATACCGGTAAATTTACCCAGAGTACGACCATCTTGAGTCAGCTACAGATTGTTGAGATCTTGGACCTAGATTAGTGTGACTGTAGAAAGATCAGGTGGAACAAAAAAATGGAATCTTCATAGCATTTCCCTAAAAGCTTTTAAATCGAATAACAGAAAACAATGCTTTCCTTGGAGGTAAACTGGAACATATTCGGGGTGGACGTTAATACACGATAGGGCATTCTCAAATCACATCAGCAGAAGTGTCTCAATCTCTATATCATTACCACAGCAACAAGAAATTTCCCTTATGTCCTTTAGAATTCTGTTGGCGCACCCGACGAAATGCTATTATGAGTATGATAGTTTTAAGATAAAGCATAAGGCTTGATCCGTAGGACCACCAAGTTGCTCCGCTGTGCATTTTGGCAGCAGTCACTGTCACTCATTTACCGACTGGCATATGCAGGAGAGTCTCGGCCAATAACGAGGTGACGAGTCCGGAGTGCTGTAGCCGTCATTACCAGCAACCCACCGTGTTTCTCTCTGCCTGGTTTGCAGCCATGCTGTCCTCCCCAAATGCAGTCGCCAAAGCACATTTCATTCGCGAAAACACACTTGAGCGAGACCGCAGACAAGGGCGACAGATGTTACCTCCGCCTGGGTGGCTGTTTGGGGAGTCTCTGTTTAATCTTCACCTTGAGGTCGCAGTCGCCAGGATGTGTCAGAAGATGGAGTGTGTGTGTGTGTGTGTGTGTGTGTGTGTGTGTGTGGTGGGGGTTGACTCACCCTCACCGGAAGGTGTGGGCAAACATCAGAACTCAAACTTTAACAAGAAGCTGGACAGGCTGTTAGCTTTATAAATATGTACACGATTCATATGATTCTGTATAAATGCACATTCTTTGGGTGAACAGCACAAAAAACTGCTATGAAATCGTAATGGAGATTCTCTTGTACAGTAAATAAAGAAAACAGCTTGTTGTAAGGAAGTGTCGATATTAGAGTTACCCCTTTTGGTGGTGGAGAAGGGAGGGGGCGCTGCACCCACCGGACAGCACAGATGCTGACAAGGTGTCCCGATCCCCTCGGGGAACATTCGGTGCCTCACTAAGCCGCTCCTCCCGCTTACGCATGCCCCAGAGCTAATCCAAAGCAATAGCAGCCGTTTTCAGAATTACACCAGTCACAGTGGCGACACACACGCGCACGCACACACGCACACACACATACACACACGCCGGCCAGATGGAACTCACTTGATAGCAGGGCAATCTGCTCAAGGAATAAAAAGCAATAGCAGGAAGTGCCTTAATATTTATAATATCTATTTATTTTTTTTTTGCACAGTGTGATGAAATCTGATTGGTTCCTTGTACATCATGGAGCTGGTGCATGCAGGTGCGCGGCGACAATGTTGTTGTGATTGACAGCCGCTTGCAGATGGGGTGATTCTTTTAGATTGGTCAGCTCAGTTCAGCATGGCTACCGCTGGCCCGTGCGCACGTTTCCACGCGTGGAGGAGAATACAGATCAATGCTTTTTTTTTTTTTATTTATGTTTCGGGGATCAATTTGAGGGAGAGATACTTCAAGCAAAAACCACCTGATGTGAGGCCAGCCGTATGATATTATTTGGCATTGATCGAATCCCTTGCTCCATCCGAACATGAAAAATGAAAAAGCTGCCTCCGTGTGCCCATCTTGTAGCTTCCTGTACGTGCACAGGCACCAAACATGATGTCAAATAGCGGAACAGCGTCTTTTGATTACGTCGCTGATTCATTGCTCCTCCTTCAGTCGAAGCTATGCTGCTGATTTCAATTTACAGCTCTAAGCTAATGGTAACATAAAAACCAAATCAATGTGGCGGATTAATGCCAAGCCTGAATGTTGACTATAGTGCATTCCAAAAAAGAAGCAATAAAAATGAATATCCGTGCTTCCTGCGGCCCGACCGCAAATGCACATCATTATAGACCTGAGCAGATCACGGGCTCCAAACATTTGGATATGGATAGAGACGTTTTGCATTTATCCCGATAGTATAAGGCCGGAAAAAGGCTGATGGAAACCAGGACCCAGTTTCACATTTTCATAAAACAAAAAAGGGAGGCCAATATCTCACTTCTTTCTCTTGATGTGATATATTCACAAAATGTAAATGCAAATGCATTTTAGTACAATATTGCACTGGAAAGGAATACGGTTATGGAAAAACACCAAATCAAACACTTACCTGCCATATGTGACAACTTGGATTTAGCCTATGTAGGATTTAGCCTGTGTAGGATATAGCCTATGTACTATGATTTAGCCTATGTACTATGATTTAGCCTATGTACTATGTCCAGACATGTGCATAAAACCTTTACCACCTGCTATATTTCAAGTAGCCCTGTGGTCAGGTGAAAATCACTTCTGACAGAATTTGCTAGCATCCATCTTCTCAACACCCACACCCGCCCCCCCCCCCCCCCCCCCCCCCCCCCCCCCGCCAACACAACAGCGACACTACCGCACCACACCAGCACACAAAGAACACTCC
>JAODKE010000138.1:26230586-26257355 GCA_026779605.1 Mormyrus hasselquistii
GGGAAGGGGGGGAGAAGGGCTGGAGGAGGGTAGGGGGTGGGGGGTGGGCGCGGTCGGTCATGCGTCGGGGGTCTGGTGGGTTGTGCGCGTCGTCGAGGCAGGCTGCGGGGGGGGGGGGGCGAAGATCGGCATCATGTCACACCCGAGTGGCATATGCATGGAGTCCTAATCACCGGTGTATGACATTCACCACGTAGATTCAGGACTGGGACCGGGCTTGACTTGGGGGGGAGCAATCAGATATTTTGGTCTGACATCCATACTGTTTTTGGGGGGGGGGGGGGGCTGAACACCTTTTTCCTAATGATTGAATGGGCTCCCACTTTTTCACTTCTATGAGCCTGTTTTCGGTAATGTTAAATTTAGCAAAGAGAACTCCTCGGTTGGCAAAATTTACCATAAGCCATGCCCCCCTTGTAATTTGCTGAAGACTTCCAGAAGAAACATAGCCAGGTAGACACACGAGACAGTCCAATGTCCAGCTCGCCTGGAGCTGCCAAGGTTAATGGCTGTGCTTAAGGGGCAGGTGTTGATATGATTACTCAATGTGGAGTCAAACCCACAACCCTCCTAATGTTCCCAGATGTTACCAACCCGATGTTGCAAACACTGAGTCATATTCAAAGTACAAAAAAGTTCAAGAGAACATTTTCTTTAAAAAAAAAAAGTTTGGAGGCCTGTAATAAAGACATCTGTCCAATAGGTGGCCTACTACCACAACACATCGCCTGGCCTGGGTAGTCTGCCCCCTGACAGATCCTCAGTCACACATGTCTTGCTGGATTCCCCAGCTGTTTTGAACCAGTTATTTTTTTCAGAATGATTCTACAATGGCAATAATGGCAGTGTCATCAGACAGAATAACCTCTGCACAGTTACACGCCTTTCCATCTCTGACTGACAGGCACAGTGGAGGTGATCAACCCTGACAGCAGATCAGCCAGGCTGGGGGCCCAGTGGACCCCAGGGACCGCCCACCTCTCCCAGATGTTTGTTCTGTTAGATGAGCAAACCATCTGTGATTCGCATCATCCAATCAGGTTTGTCGGTGGCAGAAAATAAGTAATTCACAAAATGACTGGGGGTCTCAGAGTGGGGTGCGAGGGGGACCGGTGGGTTGCAGAAGCGTACACAGCTGGGAGGACCTTAATGATGTGACGAGTGAGTGGTGAATGACTGAAGGAGAGATAAATAAGGTAAATGAGTGGCGATTCAAAAATCCCAGGGGGCGCCAGGCGCATGGCGGAAATCCTAATCATAGTTTGGAATAATGTCCTGATGGCCCACCCTTGCCCCTCTGCCTATATAAGCCCCCCAACCACACACACACACACACACACACACACACACACACACACACAGTGGGTGCGGGGGTGGTGGCACGACCGTGTCTCCCTGGACAACTGGAGTGTCATCGGAAGAGCCTAAGAGAATGATAATGAGTCACCCACACAGCATGCATCAGCACAGATGGGGGGGCACACCTCTCCCTGGCACATGACTCACCCCCCATCAGAAAAAAAAACACATTAATTACCAGATAACTGGATACTGATATAATCACTTATTTATTCCCAAGTAATACACTCGCATCGACGTGGAGTGTGTGAACTTAACGGCTTTGGAGTGTTTACGTAATGCTCCGTCACGGGGGGGGGGTGGCATGTACCAGCCGCTGTGTCCCCCTCCCCCCCCCCGTTTTACCCTACATTCCCATCCTTCTGCTTCTCACACGCAGCCGCTCCCGCGCCGTTTACAGACACTCCCCAGAGCTGCACGCCCAGGCCGTTGCCATGACGACAGTGGGTCCCGCCGCCTCTCTGGAGTCAGGCTGCCCGTGTCTCGGTTGGCGGGGACGACGACAGAGGGACCGTCGCCGGCCACCCAGGGAGGAGGGAGTGGGGGGTGATGACGGGGCATGAAGAAGAGACTAACCTTTGTTATTGTAAACATCAAGGTAGTTCGGTGCCGAGAAGATGGTGATGAGAGAGGGGAAGCCGGTGGTCTGGCTCTTCCGGTACATCCGGTAACTGCAGAAAGGGGGTGTATTTCACCTCTGACCACCAAATCCCTCACAATCCTTTGCACACATTGGTCTACACGCAGTACTGTTACATCACATAGCCTAACAGTGGTCGCTGAAACAGTGCTGAAAAATTACGGTATATCCTAGGATGCCCCGCACCATCACGAGTGAGACAGAGCTACCTACCCAGCATCCTGTGCTTCATGAGCCCGGATGACTGAGAGTAAATTATTGTTCTGTAGAAACTCACACACAGCGGCATAACTGAAAGAAAAAGAGGCAAAGTCAATACAATAGAGATAAGCAGCACTGTAAATTACACCTAGAAATAAGCCTTCTGCATTTTTTTTTCCTTTAGAAAATCCACTAAATCAGGCTTCACAGGTGTGTCAAAAGCCTGGTGGATGTAGTATCCACTCTTGTCCACTAGGGGCAACAAAACATGTTTAAAAAATACAGTATATATACTGTATGTAAAGTTAAAACAGTACACTGCTTTGTGCACTGTGGTGGTTATTACCCAGTGCGGTTTCCTTCTTCCTGACTGCAAGTGTCACGTGATGTGGTCTCGTCTCTTATTGGAGCACACCACAGCGATTCGTCGCTGGGGGAGTTCAACACTGCACGATTCAGGCGTGGCAGACTTATGCACCTCTGAAGACACGGCGCAGCTCATGCCGCCTCACAGGCTGGCGTTGCACGACTCCGCGCACGCCGCTACTGTGCAAGGGACGGACCTCAGCCATGCGCAAAGCAGAAACACAAGCGCAAAAAAATAAAAAATCACGGGATGACACGCCGTTTATTTAGCTCCCCTTGCTCCAGTGTTTACACTTGTACAGTAATACACTGCGTGTGTCCTTCACTGATCAGTTTCAGCACAATACAGCACTCAGTCACTGGCTGTACCACTGAGTGGAGGGCTTCCGTTACATTAATCAGTTCATTCCTTTAAAATCTATATTCATTACCTTTATGTTTATCAGATCGTGTCGGGGTAAGGGCCTTGCTCAAGGGCCTACTGGTGAATATATTTTGCTGACCCAGGGATTTGAACTGGTGACCTTCTGAAGTCAAGCACTGCATGCTTATCCAGTGAGCCATACATCGCCCCCTGTCCCCCATTGTTTTTTCTTGATGACTAATGACCATTTAACTAGTTATTTATCTCCATCATTATCTGATAGCTGAATACCTGCTAAGGGCCTCTACCACAAAGCCAAATTTCTTGTTTAGCCAGATAACTTATCGGATTTAAGGTGTCCCAGTTTATATGCACTTTATCTTTGTTCATTTACATTTAGCCTAGACTACCTTAAATCCAACAAGTTATCTCGTTAACCCAAAAATCCAACTTTGCTATACAGGCCCTAGTCACCATGCCTGTGTATATAGCTCACAGATTTTCAAACCTATATATAAAGGAGCATCAGAAATCCTGAAGGATATGTGTGAGCCTGTCACAGGGTCGCACACAAGCCCCGCCTCCTTGCGGCTTACGATGCCCTATTGGGATGTAAACAACCTCAGCAGTCCAGCCAGAGTCCCTACAGGCACCATGCTAAAGACACTATTGAGGTTTACCATTATTCATACCCAGCATCCCTGCCGGTGCCAACTGGAACCGTACGAGTATGAACCACGCCTTATAAGAGGACGGCGGGGCTGGCCGGACCTCCATTCCACTGTCCCCTGGTCTCCTTTCCCTTTTCTTAATGTTGGCACTTTTTCAAGCCAAAAGAATTTTGCCTGTGGTCCAACAGCAGGAGAAATATTTGCTGAAACGTGTTGTCATGGAGCGACCGGAAACGGGCCCGGTGATGTTCACGTGATTCCGCTGATTGCTTTATGATGACAGCTCCTCTCCAACACAAGCTTGCCTCCCCAGCTCTGCTTTGATCATTCCTTCTCTGGGTCTCTCCACCTTGGACTCACGCTCCAATTTAAGCAGAGGTAGCCGGTCGTCATGGCAACACCACATTCGCAGATCCTCCAGGGATTCTGGGATAGCTCTCCAATTCAAGACGATACCAGAAATTGTTTGGGTTCCGCTTTTTATTACAATTTAATGGGAGGCAAACTTTTCACCCCTAGAGGAAGAACACGCTCCATGCTTTGCCCCATCCTCTGTCTGTCTGTCTTGTTTGGGGTGGGCTTTCAATCTTCTGGACCAGATCCACCTGAACCTTCTCACCTTACTTGCTCAATCAAAGATGCTTCCATTAACTCCCAGATTGGAAATGCCTGAGAAATGTTAAGTACCATCACACAGGTTACTTGTACTTTCATACGATCGCGGGTAATAGCAAACCCTTTGGCTGTGTCCGAATTCAGGGGCCGAATCCTTCAAAGGCTGCATCCGAATAGTGGACATGTCACGGCAGTGCGACAAGGCCGTCCCATTCTGAAGGCTCTTTCACATGCAGAAGTGCGTCATTCTTTTGCCGAGACCCCAAGATTCATTGCACACACCGTTGAAGGACGCAGCCTACAAAGGCCCTTGAAGGATGGAGTCCACAGCTGTTATGTTCTACGTGCCTGCATCCATTTCCAAAGCATAGGTGTCTGCTTGAGTGCCTGCCAGGAAAGCCGAACGGTTACGCAGTTAAATTTAGGCCTGTCCTCCACAGCGGGTGCCTCCTGATGGGAAGCCTTAAAGAAAGTGGAGTGTTTCTTACAGACTGCCTCTGCTCCAGATGAATGTGCCACAATGTCCCAGCAAAGACCCCGGGCATAAAGAAAGGGGCACGCTGGCTCCTGTCGATTCAGGTATGGCATAAAAAAAAACATGGTTTAAGAAGTGGAAATCGAGTGAATGGCACATAAGTAAATCCTTTGCACTTTAGCCGAGCTGAAGACCAGAGACGTTAGCCCAAGAAAAGACCAGAACTCTTTTATGTTATTTTTAAAAGTAAAATACCATCTTTATTTGGTCAAACCAGGTGTCTCTGCCTGCGTCGGGGGTAAGCTGTCAGTCAGTCCTGGAAATGACAGGAGTATGAATAAAAATATTAATTGATAATTTAGTGTCATGCCTCCTCATTTCAATTTCAAAAGTCCTCCGACCACTAGAGGGAAAATAATGTTAGCACTGGCCTTCAGTCTGTACCGGTTTATACAGTTTGGGGGGGGCGGGGCCAGAACCGGCAGGGAAGCTTGTCTGGGGCACCACATGGGATACAAGCAGCGCTGGTCCAAACTCTAAACTATAAAAGGGAGGGGGCACCTTATCAGTCAGCAACTGTTCTTGTGCTGCTGGATGGACCACAGGCGTTTGGGTTAAACGAGCGGGAAAATGGTGGTTTGATGGAGAGTCTCCTCAGTGAATGACAGCACTGACAGTTAAAGAGTAGCATTGCATCGGCTGCACTATCCTACAAGCCAGTCACACAGAACGAGTGATTGGCTTGGCCCGTCTCTGTTCTGCGGAATAATCTGGCAAATTCAATGGATATTTTGTCGGCTTTGCACAACCGACAAAATATCCATTGAATTTGCCAGATTATTCCGCATTATTTGTTGGTTGTGCAAAGCCCCCGCACGTCTCTCCCATTTAAGGCATGACCACCACCTCACCCCCCCCCCCCCCCCCCCCCCCACATCCCTACCAAATCGGAAGAACCTGAAATGACTTGGTCAACCATCCTGGCAGAGAAAAATTCAGCCAGTGCATTCACACAATATTGTCCAAAAAAGATACTTGGTCCCAAAGGTCTCTCCATCTTGACCTGGTGTCACAAATCACACTCCCACCATGCACCACTTCTTCACATTTACTATGGGTCATGGCTCTCTTTGAAAACTTACAACAGCCTCAGCTCCTGGTCTGGACCTTCTATTTAATGTCGATGGACTGTTTTCAGTGGATCCCTTCCATCAGGTGATGTAGCGTAAATATTATTTACATGAAGCTGAAACACAGGGGATGCAGAACTGGAATGGAGCACTTTGACAAGAGCAGAATGAAAAAATGAAAACAAAAATTCCAGAGAGACACTGAGAAAGCAAATGTTTTTTTTTTGTTACTGACTGGATACAATGATAGATATGGAAGATTTTTTAATGTATCTTTTTTAGTTTGATTCATGTTCTTTCATATCCCACCACGTCATACTCAGACAAACTCCTCAATGTTCTGTGATCCCAAAGCAATTGCTTTCGATAAGGAGGTTGCAATATGTTACTCCGGCATGGTCTGGCGGCGGGATCATTAGCGACGACGCACCATCTGCAGTCATTAGGAGCCAGGTCACATCTTCAGCACTGTGAAGATTCTCCCAGGTCTCTGTTTCTCACGAGTCCCCATTGGGTGGGTTAGCGGTGAGGGTAAGGGTGGCAGTTTCAGGGAGCTGGGGGTGTAGATACAGGTGAAGAGAATTCTAAATAAAACCCAAGGTGTCATTCACCCCACGTTTGGGTCCTTTTCCGGACGGTCGGTGAGGGAGCGATGAATTATTAACCCCTGTAAAACAAAAGGTTTGCCACGCACGGCCAGGCACGGCATGAATAATGGAGGAGATGCTGAACTGCAGGAACTTGTGAGTCAAGTGCCGGCCGTGACGGACGGCCCAGAGCCCACGGCATCGCGCCAGGGGGTCGCGGGAGGGGCCATTCAGCCCCCCAAAATGAGAACCTTTATTTAATCTCATCAAGTACAGGCTCATTACTCTCTGATCAAATATTTACCATCACTTCTCTGCCAGTTGCTTCTTAATGTTCCTTCGTTCTGCTGGGTTGTTTTGATGTTGGATCCAAGGCTTTTGAATTGCGGGCGGGGTTAACCCCAATGCCTCATGTCTGGCTCTGCTAAAAAGGCTAGCTGATGTCACCCTGGTGGCCCCTCCCTTATGTAAGCAAGTTAGGATCTTGAGCCTTAGATGTTGAGACATGAGAGGCAAATACGGCTCCACTGAGGGAAAGCTGGAACTGAACGGCATGCATGTGATTGACGAGAGTTTCAGTGACGTATGAGACAGGAGGTAACAGTAATACCACAATCTCAAAATCACTGCAGGCACTAGCAGACTGACCATGAGGTGTTTGAAATAAAATAGATCCACAGCTCAGTTGCAAAATCAGGCACGTAGGATGCCAGTTCAGATCACAGGAGGAAACCTGATATTCTTCGCTCAGGTTGTTTTACATTCATTCTTTCAGTAAAGTATGCAGCTGAATAGCTTTCTGGTGTAACATGGATAACTAAGAAAGTCACTTGAGCATCCTACTACCAGCAAACCAAAATGTACAAGTGATCCCCCCCCCCCCCCACCCCAGCCCCCGTCTCTCCATGTTTTGGAACAGGATGAATGATGATAGGTTGAGCTTGAACACACCTTTGTGGTCTTGACTTTGTTTCCCGTGCTGCAGCTCCAGCCCTTGAGATCCGGAAGGACCTTACACTCCTCCCCGTCCATGCAAGGCTGCATCTGGCACCACCACTTCTGGGCAACTATGGAGGCTGCCGAGGACCAAACAATGTGAGACTAGCACGCTCACCTACACAACCTCTAGAAGACATCAAATGTTAGGTGAAACAATCAATCTGGAGGGGTGGGAAGGTTAGACGATCACAGAGGCAGAAATCTTCAATCTATAGATCATGTCTGACATTGTGGAAACAGCCAGCTATTCTTTATTACTCAACATGTACCCACAGCCAGCAGAAAAGAACAAGTGTTCATTTTTTGAATAAGTCTGTCAAAACAAGTACAGGGTAGAGGTGTGATCAGGACACACTGGTAGTAGATATACTCCATTCTTCCACACAGGCTGCTTGTGTAAGGTATCAATTTCAAACACTTAGTCAATTGTCACGACGGTGAACAATCCGGTGAGATGGAATAAGCACATGCTGTCAAAGACGCTGTGCTGGAAGACTGACTTGTAGGCGAAAGACTGGAGAGAAACTCAGATCATTTACTTCCAATGTGTAGCCAACACAAGCAAGCGGGAGCAGTATCATAATAGCGGCCTTCCCTGTTCAATGGCTTAACATGAAAACCTTGTCCACAGAAAAGTGAATAGTGCCAAATAAAAAGTCCTGCTCTAAACAGGTAAAAACATACTGCTGTTTAGGCAGGTTATTGTCAAACATTTGAAACCACTGATTCATACTAGTCAAACTGACTATAACCACAAGAGACAAAGCAGTGAATTTAATCCAAAATCATTTCAAAAACAAGAGCTTTGTGTTGTCGACACAAAGGAGAATTTAACTTAAGCATTTATTTTTATAATCAATTTCAAAGCAAAGCTACAGTATACATTTTTCATTTTAAGTTACATCGACACTGAATAGAACAATAACCATTATTCCTTTGTAAATTCCAGAAAAAAATAGAAAATAGAACATTTTATTTTCTTTAATGATTAAGATCGATACTATTTGTCTTCTGCTGCTAATTTGCCAGAGTAACAATTGATATGTAAGTGATAGTACAGTTTGGTATTTAAATGGGAGCAATTTTTTTGAAGCACATGCCTCTGACCACTTCCAGGCTACTAGTCCACACGTTTGACCCCCGCGGCCCCTGTCCCTGTTAGCAAATGATGCATTTTAGTTCCAAATGTTGTAGTGGCTAATGTGAAGTTTACTCATCTCTGACCAATTTCTGAGTGGGGATTTTGTAAAGCATATAGCCATATCCTCTCTAAAGGTACAGTAACACATGATACAGCAACTCCTGTTTTCCTATAAATATTACAACTGTTAATGTCTGATCACAGAAGCACAATAAACTTTCTGGTTCACTAACAATTTACCATTCCAAATTCACTATGCAAAACACAGCAGCCACGGTGTTTTTCACTATAAATGCTATTTATCTAACTTGGCGTCATTTCCTATTTAAAACTGACAGCTGACAAGTTGCAGGACAAGGCAAAGACATTCAGCTCTGTAGCTAATGTAGTGTTTCAACAGTGGTCTGATACACTGCACCAATGAGGTAATGCAACTTCACCTGGAGAGCGGAACAAATTTTCCAGTACACACATCAATATTTTAGAGTTACCACATTAACCACGTTACGAGGATCATTTCGAGCTGTTAGGCATGTATTGTAATATTAAAGGTCACAAAAGTGGTAAATCAGGTATTCCTTCCATGGTCATGGTAACATTCAATCAACCTTCCACTCGGAGGGTCTTTAAAGAAGCTGCTTCTGCATGATTTTCAGTCAAATGCTGTTTAACCAGCTGTTCCTGTCTTTAGGGAGGAATTCCACATGCATCCTCACCCCTTTTTCATTGGCTGTTTGAGAACGTGCACATAGCCTGAAGTTCATTGGTGTGAAAAGGACACAATAAATACATAAGTGTGTTTGAAGCACATACTCTGGTTCTTTTCAAATATATTTCGGTATAGATTAGACAGGATGCCTGAGATGAAAAGTGACGGCCGTAGCAGGCTAGCACCCGTCATAGGCGGCATGAAAAGGCCTTACCATCCACACAGGAAGGGGCGGCCCTGGTCGTCCCGGCAACCTGCCCAGGGAAACAGGAGCACTTGACCGTCTGGGACCGCTCCTCAATCTTGTTCTTGTTACAGCAGCGGTGGGCGGCAATCACCTCGCAGGTGCCGGCTTTGACGTGCACTGGGGGAGGGGGTTGCAAACAGGGGCGCATGCTGTTATAAACGCCACGTCCTTCCAAAGAGGTGCCGGCCTGGGAGAAGCGCAGCTCCTGGCAAGTCCGATCCGCTTCCATTGACACACACAGCAAAAAAACCTGCTGCCAGGTTTAATGTCCCCAAAAGACTCGAGGCTGTAAATAGCCCATCCTGCATAGTAGGCGTCGCCAACTGGTCAATCACAATCAACAAGACATTTCCAGGTATGGAGAACACGACACTTTTTACCCCCCCAAGAAAAAAGATGCTGTCGTGAGTTTGTAGCTCCTTAGATTACTTTCCTTGTAAAAGTAGCTCACACTGTAAGAAAGGTTGGAGACCACGTCTGTGAGCTATTACAAAAACCAAGGAGGAAGGTGACAGAGACCTTTTGTATTTTCTCATTAGCAGCGTGGCGGCTAATTAACAAATGAACAAAGCTACTGCATACTGAAAGACATCATTCGCTAAATAATCCATGATGTTCAATAAAACCATTGATCAGCTGCCATGGAGCTTGTTAACTGGTTCTGTTAACTGGGTAACAACATAGTAAAAAGTGACATTGACACATTTTATTTTTTCAAGAAATAATATGCAAAGCACATCATAATGTTTGACAACTTGTCATACAGTAATTTGGCATTACAAGACCAAGAGACGTGTTGCCATAGTAGCTCTCTTTTAGAAAAACACACATAATCGTAAACAACTAGATGAGAAATGGTATCAGAAGATTCAGGATTATTCTAGATCAGCTTTAATTAGGCCTGTATGGATTTTCAATTTGGACTTTAAGTTGCAGAATAGATTGAAAATGACCCACATCTCACTGTTAGGAAACCTTTTAAAAACTCATCTCCAAACTTAAAACATTTCACTTTAAATCAATAAGATGCTAGTCTGAAATAACTATCTGGGATTTAAAAAGAAAATAAAACCTGAAAATGCAGCAGAGGGTGAAAGTCCTTGCATACGACATGATTTCTCTGTTCTATAATTCATAGATACTAGAAAGTGAAACAATTAATGCTTTCAGAGCTTCACATTTCAAGAACTGATTGCCTGCTTCAGTCAAATATAACAAATTGCAGTCATACAACTTTGATGGCATATATAAATAAAGAATTAGTCCCTGTGACACGGTGGGTAGAACTGTCACCTCGTAATGAGCCTGCATTGGATAACTGAACTGAAGGAGTTTAGAGAGTTGAAGATTTGGACATGGTTACTGGAAAGAACCAGTGGGGGGTTGATTAATTATTATTATTATTATTATTATTATTGTTACTATTATTATTATAATAAGTAGTAGTAGCAGTTGTACTACAGTAAATCTGTTCTGTGGCGCAGAAAGATTTGCTGTTACCTGTGAAACTGCTAAATCCTTTAAGCTGGCGCAGACTAGAAATGCCCAATTTTTGGCAATCCATATTCCGAGTACGACTATTATTGTGCAAGCATATGGAAGCAGAATGTGGAATTAATAATGTAGATGTTAAAGATACATGACAAACTCATGCACTATGCAAAAAGACTCAGCACAGTCAAGTGAAGCACCGGGCATCATAGGGTTAGGGTTAGGGAACAGTAGAGTCTATATACTTCTTCACATCCGTGCAAAAACTTGTTGAAGAACGCTGCAGCTACTTCAAAGGCAGACGGGTGGCGAGGGGGGCTTGCCGCTATGAGAAGGATGACTCAGCGTGGCGAGAGATGTGAAGGAGGGAAGCAAACAGACTGGCAAGTCGTCACAGACGCAGCAGCAACTCAGCAGAGAGATCACAACCACGAGGGGCGGCAATGGGGGCCGATGGCCCATAGACAGCCAGTATGAGACATTGGCTCTGTACAGAATAGACATGGCTGCACTCATGGTGGGGCACTGGTGCAAGCTTTGATGGAACAGAACAAGGCCTGGGGTCCAATTTGCTGCATCAAAAATTTACTACCATCGTCACTGATGCAGTCAGTGATTCTGCGCAAGGACAATGAGGACAATGCGAGTGCAAATACTTTTGGGGTGGGGGGCATCTGGCACACTAAACCAGAGCGATCAGTTAACAGAGTACACTGTGTGATAAGCCCCAGAAAACTACAATAAATCATAAATAACCGGAAATCCTGTATGGAAGGATAGAGGCATGCACTGCAACAAGTCAGCCAGCTGATGATTGATATTGATACTTAAACCAAAGCCAACCAATGAGAAATTTCTAGAAAGAAAGGAAGCAATGAAGTATCGTCTGTGGACCACGCTCTTGTTTGTGGGTTGTCCTCACTCGTCCAGCGATCAGCACGCAGATAGCACTAATGCTAATGAGGACTGGCACTATGAGTAGATCAATGCCACTTAAGCGGCCATACTGCAATCTGCCAGCACTGCTGCTGATCTATAATCCATAAGTATATCGCTGTAAGAGCAGCCATGACACACCATCGAAAGCTGCCAAAACGTGAGAAGGCATGTTCCACCTATACCCTCTCATAGCCATGGGATGGTACACATCCTCCATTTTGTTTGCACATTCATGATGCGCATGCTTTTTCAGCAAACAAATCTCAAAATACGTCGGCTAGCTTTGGCCGAAAAGAATTATAAAATTAGAAATGCATGTTCTTTTGATGGAACGGTTCTTTTTGGCAGTAAAAATAAAATTTGAAACCATTCTCAGAATTGATTATGAAAATGCTATTCAATGCAATGGTTCGTAATAATGAACGCACGTACTACATTGTGACAACACTGTGGAAACACTGTGCAGCTTCAGTGGGTCGGCGGCTTGAGGTGCAGTATGGTACCATATATAATGCCTTATTATTACTGTATAATTATTATTGGTAACACTTTACTTAAGGCAGTCATACAAATGCATTATAGATACCCTCAGAATGCATTATGATGCATTCATAACGTATTATAAGCATGGCTATAAATATTTATAAAAGGCCATGTTTGTAATGCATTATGAATGCTTTATGAAGCTCTCACCCATGATGCACCATAAATACCTTCATAATGCATTATAACGTCTGTATAATGCATTATGAAGGTATTTATAGTACATTATAGATGACTGTTTGTACACGGGGAGCCTGGAACCTATCACAGGCAGCATAAGGCATAAGGCAGGGCATGTACACATACACAGTTGTACTTCATGGGCTATCTGAAAACATCAGTTATTCTAACTGCATGTCTTTGTAGGATCGAACTGGAATACCCAGAGAAAATGAACAGGAAGACCAGAGGTGTGATTTGAAAACACAGACGTTGGAGGTGTGAGGCAGCAGTACTACTCACGGTGCCACTCAAATGCTAATCAGTTTTCAAATATTCATAAGCTAATTAAGTGAATAAAGTCAGAGTTAGTCTTTTTCAGCACAGACATCTAAGGCTTTTCATTCCTAATGAGTCCAGCGAGGACAAATCAACAAAGACCTACTCTACGTCCTTGACTGGAGTGCTAGCATATATGCTAGCCGACGTGTTAGTAGATATGCCAGCAGATACAGCACTCGAGCTTCTGGGTACAGCCTTTTTCTCCAAACCAAACCCAAGCGATTTGTCTCCCAAGGGCCTAAAGCGAACCTCATTCACGCTACACATGCTTTTTGACAATCCATAACATCTCAAGAAGAGATATTGATTTATTTCACATTCTTTTTTTGTCACGTCTGCATGTAACAAAGCACACGCTGTATGTATTTTACATTCGCTCTGATTTATGCATGACGGTTTACAGGCTGGCAGTGATGCATGCTGAGTATATATACCCCCCCGCCTTTTAAAACTCACCAGTCATTTCTATTCAAGTCAGAATGCACTGAAAGAATTTATTTCCAATCCAGTCATGCACTTTGTTTATTTATGGATTCTTATCTTGTTTTTAATCAAAACTGTTCAAATTAAAGTGTCGTATTAATCATAATTGGGTTTTTAATATGCTACTCAGGAACAATATGCTGTTTGATGAAGTTATTGTTGTAATGTGCAGTGAAGGATGACTTGAACAAGTATGCTAACAGAGAGGCTAATTACATATGATAGGAGAAAAAACCTTAGTAGACTGCCTATTGCTATACTGGACACATGGTTGTGGTATAACATGGTATTTTCCAGAATAACGACGGTTAATTGCACATTCGTAAAGTCCACGATTAAGTATGAAGTCAACTATTAAGTTGCATTTAATTTCATTCTAATAACTTTTAATTCTTTTTTTTTGTGGCTTGTCGATATACATTTTCCTTTTATTTTCATTTTAATTTACTTGTTTGCTTGTATATTTAATTGAATTTATCTATCTAGCTTTGCTTATTTCTTGTGTGCATACTTTCATGTTATTTTATTTGTATATTCTAGATTTCTATTGCAGTGCGGCAAAAAAGGTGACGACCCACTAGTTCTGGCTCAAGAAAAAAGTGGGTTTATTAAAGAAAACAGAACACACTGGGGTAAAATATGAAACAAAAGGACCACAAGGGGTCAGAACAGGGGAAAATAATTAACAGAACCACAAATGACCTAGAAAGGGAAAGAGTTAATACAGAGAACAGAACTCCAAAAACAGGCAGAGTACAGTAACAAACACAGAACAATATACACAGAAATTAACACAATGAGTCACTAAGGAGTAAAACAAAGGCAAGCACTCAAATACCAAGGAACACCAGGGCAAACAAGGAACAGGTGCAACTAATACCCAATTAACCAATCGAGACAGGAACAGAATCAATGAGAAACAGGTGGAAGTGGAGACAATAAATGAGCACAAGGACTAGGGAACTATAACAATCACAAAGTCAGTCAGGGAAGCACTAGAGTCTAGGGAGGGCTGACTACACTATGAAAGACTAAGAGGGAAAAAAATCTAAATCAAACAGCCAAAACGGGAAAGAAATGAACCAGTGACACAAAACAAGGAAGTCTGAAAACCAATAAACAAAACGGGTGAGGCTGGTGTCTAGTTAGTCAACAAGTCTGAGCAGCACACTCAACTCAGTGAGCTATGCCGTTGTCTGGAAGGCAGGGAGAACACACAAGGGCTAAAGGCTAAATGACGGGAGCGAGCCCAGAATGAGCTGATAGTCAGAATGGGGAAGGAAATCAAAGGGGCAGGGAGGGATGGGTGCCCCCCCTGGCAATTTCACCATTACTCATGTTGTTTTATTTCTATATTTTACTATGTAAGCCGTATTTGTTAGCTAATTTTTTCTAAACTGGAAAGGTGAACTTCTGTTGTTTTCAAATGTGCTGTATAAATTAATTACTTGATTTAATGAATATGTGTTTTATGTGCACCAGGCAAGATTAAATGATGCCAATTTAAAAATAAACAGATATAAATGATGAAATAATTTTAACACGAAAAATATTGGCATAACATATACTTTTAACAAATATAACTACAGAGAAGATTAAAATATCGGCACATGACCAAGTCCTGCATACATGACCACAGTATATCCACAAAATCCACTGTAAGACAATAGTCAATTCCAGTAAAAAAAATAAATAAATAATGATTCAACTGCAAATACAACGCCTGAATAAATATACAACCAGAAAGTTACCTTGTTAGTATCCCAGCAGAGCTGAAACATCAGTAGGTCACGAATGAAAGCAATAACATCTGCTTATTAAATGAGGTGAACATGTATGAGTATATGCAATCGCATAGGAAAGAATGTGAGATTGGGGGGGGGGGTCTTAATAATTTAAACACAAAAGTCTGTTAATTGGGGGGATGATAGCTTCACTATTGTCTAACAGTCCTGTGTATATGTGCATTTACTTGCTACGTAATTCATCATGTATTGTTCCACAGAGTGACCAAAAGTTAAAGTTTTCATCCACCCATCGATCTTCTGTAGCCGCTAGTCATGGGGGTCTGCACCCTATGGGGGGGGGGGGGTCTGCACCCTATGGCCATACAGCAATAACCCAGGATGAAGGTGCCAACCCATCGCAGGGCCACATTATAAATGGGTAAAAACATTTATTTAAAAAGGCTGCATAAAAAGGAGCATAACTAGAGCAAAAAATCAACCTCAATGGCCCCTTTGTCTATTTTTTCTCTTTGCTGCTCTTTTTAGTCACATTTCTGTCTAAATTGTGACATTGAGAAAAATTCCAAAACAATTCCTTGAGGTAATTTCAGATACCTATTTGCATGGTGCGGTTTCCTGCTCGCTTCTGACGCCCCGTGTCGTGTGGCCGACTCACAAAGCTCATTTTTACCGACATAGATTTTTGGAAGCTCTTTCACAATTTCACGGTTGACGGCAGTGCCGGAAAGGATGACATGTTTGACAGCAGTCACATGGCGAATTCGATCAAGAAAAAGCATGTGAACAGGCTCTACATGGAAGCAGGCTCAGAATAAAACTGACAAGATAAAGATAGCAGTGAAGCTTAAAAACTGGGAAAAGGAAAAATTAATTTTGCATTTCTCTCTATTTCAGAAGTGTTACAATAAGGTTAAAGCATCAAGAAGAACCAAAACAGTTCTAAATGTGATGTTTTTTTGTTAAAATGTCCTGAAATATCGTGATCTTTCTTTCTATTGTGGAATGTGTATCACAAGTGATTTTAATTAACACTTGACCGAATTAAACACGCTGGCCAGATTTCATGATGTTTACAGTGTCGATTATTCAAACAGGCCCCAACAGAAGGACCCCTGAGTATTCATAAATCCTTGCCCACAGGTTGCCAACAGCCCTTTAGACACAAAAAATGGCAACAGGCTAAAATGAAAATGAATGCTAATCCATTACAAAAAGACATGTTGTTGAGACAGGTGCAATGGGAATATGGCACGTAATTAATATAGTGGCTGAACACCAGTCGGAATCTTACCGCTGCAGAGCCCTTCACAGTCTGGAGCTTCAGATGAGCACCTATGAAATGCTAACTCTCCTTAGCAGCTACCCATGTTCCTGCTGGTTCCTGCTACAGCAATCGATACTGGGGCCATGTAGCACTTCAATTAATTACATCGACACAGATCCCCTTGTGCCCAGCAGGCTGGGTTTTTTTGCTTTTTTTTTTCTCTATAATCTTATCAGCCTTGATAGAATTATCTATCAGGTGGCGAGATGTATGGTAGCAATGAAGCACTTATCAGCAAATTAGTAATTAACACTGTATAAATATTTGCTTAAAAGGTCTTAAGAATTTTATCCTATTTCTATTTCTGGATTAGGTTGTTCATTTTTTCCCTTTAAATGGCTGAATTCTGACATAAATCTGAAATCTGACCTAAATCGCAGTAGTAGATGCTAAAAAACTGTAAACAATTGTTACCTCAGCTCCAAACAGTCTTACCATTTTGTCAGTTGATCACGATGACCGTGAGTAGCATGCACACTGTCTTAGCGGCTAATTGCCTTTGAACAAAGCTCGGGTGACGTTAGGCAGCTCTGTGACAAACGTTTTAGCTCCCAGTGTCCTGGTGCTCGTGATACGCGCTAAGGTGAGGAAAGACAAGTCCTTGTTGCTTCTATATTGCCATTTCATTCCAGCTTACACACCTTGATGTCCATCACACATTCTTTTATCCTTTCCACATTGAGCTTCAAGTGGTGTGTCTTACCCAACCCAAAAAAACTCTCTACCAGACTTCAGCACTCCTCAACCCTTCCTTTACTACCTCATCTCTTAAGGTGGATATTCACTGTGTCGTTTTTTTTGCTGTCCTAGATGAAACATTACCAATGTGAAAGAACTGTGGCAATACCTGTGGTCGTGGCTCTAAAACGGCGGTCCTACGTCACATAGTGAGAATACTTCAAAGATGAATGTTGTCTTGAGACCAAAGACAGGCTGGGACAAATGTCATTTCACAATGTGACTGCCGCTACAGCGTACGTCTACCACCCAACCAATGCTGATGACAATTCATTCTTGTATATTGACTTGCATTGTAGCCTACAGTTCAGCTGGTGTTATCATTGTACAGTCTACATTGATTTCATACCTAAATGTATTACATCCATGTCACAATGTGGCTTGAATAAAAACTTACATGGTTGCTGAAATCTCACAGCCTATAGGACGCTTTAATCGTAAAATCAGAAAACCACTGTTGATAACATGAGCCATGTACTCGAAGTATAAAATAAACAAGAATGGGACCCTTTGCATACAACCATGAAACTCAGTACAGTACCACATCAAATATGCAGTTACTGCTTTGGACAAACTGTAGCCAGTTGGTGACCAAATCTGTGACCCAGTCAACCATGGCATCCACACCCTGCAGCACCTTTAACTTCTATGCCAGTAGAAAAGGCTAGATGGTGTGTAACTCACTGGAGAATTCAAAGAAGGGAATCCTCATAATGGTCCAGGTGCAAGCAGAATCTGTGAAGCAGTAAGAATAGCACTCTCGACACCTATGTCTGCCTGCTATGCAAATGGACGTGGCTTTGGGAAGCCTTTCAAGGATGATCCAAGAGGAGCAGCCACTCAGATATCTTTATGTGTAATGTTAATGTCACTGATCTGTAGCCATTAGTGGCTCTCGAGAGTCCCTCCGTAGGAACAGGAACTTTACATGAGGCCTGTCAAAATTGTATGGACAGATTAAACGTGTGCATCTCTTCCAACTGGAGTGCGCTTCGAGCAATCTTGGGTCAACACCATCAGGACCTTGATCATGCTTAGCCAAACTCTCTGAGGGGAAAAGTTGGAATGAGGTAGAATAGAGGTAGAGTTTAACAAGAAAGGGTGAAGGGGGACTCTAAACTAAGACAGGTATGACTGTGAGTGATCTGCTGACACCTGTTAAAGCAGGGGGTGTGCCTATGACTAGGTTATTGGGCTGAAGCCCCAGATATTTATTCTGTAGCCCTGCACCTTTTGAATAGTGAGGCCATGGCATAGGTTAGTATTACTAGCACGTACTTTTGACAACTATGACCATTTGTTTCTGGAGCGGGAGCTGAGTGTGCAGTTCAGCAGGAAATGGTTAGTAGTACGCTACAGGGGGAACATTTTAAGCATGTTTAATCAGAAGAGTTTGAACAGGCTGACTTGAATATATTGCCTTTGATAAAACTTGTGCTTGAAATGAATGAAGAAGACCAGTGTAATGAGTGGAGCCATTGTCATTGTCAACGCTGTGTGGTGATGGTTGTCTTTGTAGGTTTTTGCAGATGAATTCTTGCACTAATGTTGAATTTTTAGGAACCACATGACTGCCTTTCTCTCTTCAGTGAAGTCACAAAGGAAAGAGGCTGCTAAGATAGAACAGAGAATAGGGGTCGGTGTATAGACATCATGTGCGTGTAGCCCCTGACCCCAGTACACCCTAGACACACCCTTGCGTTAAAACATAGGTTTAAGTCATTTAATCTCACTGAGTTCCCAGCTTCACCAGGGCCAAATTGTGAGAAGTCGCTCAGCATATCGATCAGCGTGATTAAAGTAACCTGAGATTGATACAAATGCCCTTGGGCGTTGCATTTGAAGACAAGAAACATACGAGTCCACATCAACCAACAATCCAATGTGAACAACAACTTCTGCTGCAGGCTTCACAGCCAGCAGGTGAACGTCCAGGCAGCAGATTTACTCTTTCATGGTCACATGCTCCGGGTTACACCACTCAGAGTTAATAAAAAAAAACGATTTCCATTTCTGCCTTTTTTTTTTGTTTTTACTCCTGTTGGTGAACACGGGCTGGAAGACCTCCAGTGTGTGGTGGGTGCAGCGTGTCTCCATGCACACATGATTCTCTGAAGCACATGAAGCTGCACTCCTGAGAGTCCGTTTGGCTTCTCACCTAGGCAGAGATCGCAACCATCTTGTTTGGGTGTAATGTCATGTTACCCATAATTACTGCACATAAGTGCGACCTGAAATTCTTTGTTCTCACTGTCTCTCTCACCCTAATTCCCGCCTTTCCCTCTGGTGAAGAGCAATGAACTAATAAAGATAATCCAACAAGATAAGACTTAACAAAAAGAAGGATGAGAATAGGAAGAAAAACTTGGAAAAAACATACTTGGAAAAAAATATAAGGTAGGCAAAGCAATTCATCTCAAAGTTGCAGCAAACATACATGTATCAGTGATCCTGAAATCCGACATGTGCATCCCCTGACTGGTAACAGCCTCTGTCCGGATACCTCTCCCACAAGATGGCAGCTTGGGAAGAAACGTCACATACCGTAGGATTTGCAGCGTCAAGGCGGCCGAGCGACACGCTTCGCTCTACCCTGTTTGCTAAAAGATTTTTCAGCAGAAAGATGCATGACACTATCATTCACTCATCTCCCCCGACATGGATGGACAGCTAAGTGCAGCCAGGCCACAGGGAAGGAGAGCAACAGCCTGAAAACAGCCTCAGAGCCAGGCTGAGGTCACCACCGATGACAGCATGAAAGGTAAACACTCCGAACATCTGACTCACAAAGCTGTATATAAAGTACATAAGAAACAATGGAAAAAAAACACTAAAAAATACTAACACTATTAAAATTGTAGTGCATTGGCAGTTCAGTGCTTTGGTTTCTGTGCTGGTGACCCGATCATACTCATGGTGGGTATTCTCTGTAGGGCTCTGATTCCAGAAGAAAAAGAAAGAAAAGCCTTGGACACCGTCCACATAATAATCTGTATCTTTTTATTTGTACTCCATCATGCAGCTTTTGCTGATTTTTAGCTGAATTGAATGAATGGGGGGGGGGGGCTGCCAATCTGCCACTCAGCTAGAAAAAGCAGTTATGCAGCTTTGAATAATATCTGCTGTACACAGCAGATATCTGCTATAAAATCTGTTTACATAAAAACAGCACCAGACAGGCTGCATAAAAAAACTCCCAGACCTACTCAGGGCACATTATGCAGCAAAACAGACTTGCGTGTCCAGAGACACACTCCCGCAAACCTGTGATTAAGATTCAATTTACGAGCACCCCCCTGAAATAAGCAAAGTGTAGAACAGACACAGTCTTTCCACAAGGTGAAAGTCCGAAGGCTAGGACAAATAAAACAAAAGCCCTGTTCCTTACAGAATGCCATCTTGCAATAGTTCAATCTGTGTCACATGTTCGGCATTCAAGTACCCGAGTGATAAAGGGAACAAACACTTCTTCTGGCTCACTAATCTCCCCTGTTATTATCTCAGAAAAATTGCTGTAAACTCTGGAGGTAGCAATACAGGACTGCACTCATTTCTCAGATGGTTCAGCCAATGAATTTAAACAAACCTGATGATTAAGACCTCTTTATGAGGATGCGCTATCCTGTTCCCACAGATACATCCTGGATTCATAGAAATCTTATTGTGGCTTTTTCAAAGCACCTGTGTTGTCATATAAAAAGTCACTTTGTGCCTCTTGGAAAGTTTTTCATCTTCAGTTTCAAGGGGTTTCGATTCTGACGCAGCGGGAACGGACACATAGTGGTTGAACAACACAGTAGGCATACATTACTCTACAAACCGAGTTAGTGTAGCCCTGACAATGACCATAAGGGAGACAGAGCGCAGAAAGTCTTGGTCTGCTTCTTCTGCCTCCATTTGAACTGTCCCTAAGTTCACGCTTCTGTGGCTCTGCTTGGGAGAGAGAGACAGATGGCCAAGCCTGACAGCAGCTGTGAAAGAATGGGGCTGCATAGTGCATGAAGTCCTTGTCAGAGCCATAGATCTCCCTGCCCCCTATGCAGCAGACCTCCGCTGACCGTTCAATTACTCGACCCCCGCCTCCCCCAGAGGAGCTGGCTGCGCCCAGTGAACTAACGGTCCTTCACACAGAAATGCACCTCTGTCACCATCCAGTCCACTCACATTCTTCACGGATGGGAATAAGGGAACGTTATTATGCACCTGGCAGCAGGTCCTGGAAGGTTTTCAAGGTGGCTTTTTCCAGGGGTGTTATGGTGCGACATCAACAGTCCCAATCTAAGGTAGCAGGTCTGTGTCCCAAGCCAGGCTTATATTGTATGTGCCAGACACTCATTCTGGATCCTAATTGTGTGGTTCAGTGTGGGTTAGGATGCTGTGTCTGTAATAGGAAGGTTGCTGGTTCAAATCCTACAGTCAAGTGATTTCATTAGTGGGTCCTTGACCGAAGGCCTTTGGACCATCAGTTCCTAACTACGCTTTCTCAGTCGTGGATCCCTTTCAGATAGGAGCATCTGCTGAATTTGAGAAAACTTCTGTAGATGGAGGGGAATCATTCTCAGATATTTTCCATGGCAGCGTGGGGGAGTAGAAGCTTGGGCTCGCCGCACATTGGCGGACATTCAGGGCTGTCGCTTCAGAGCTGCACCCAGAACCACCACACCTGTTGCAGCCCTGCGCTGCTGCGCCTGTTGCTCCGCTTGCTTACACGAGAAGGGGGGCTCCATTTAAATAACCCCCTTCCGGGCTGTCAGGCTCCCAAACGGCGCCTGTGATAGTCCTGGTTCCACGGCTCAGTCGTGGCGAGATGACAAGGCAGACAAAGGCGCGCCGAGAGGAGCTGCTCTCACAGAAGGCGACGCTGTTCACTCTCCTGCTCCCCTGTCTTTTGCCGGTCTTCTGTCACACAGCTGTCATCTCTATCTAAGCGGTGTCACCCCCCCTCCTCCCCACATAGCCTTGCTTACACAGAATGTGTTTATATAGATTCAGGAAAAACTCCATCCAGCAAAAAAAAGGCATTAGCTTACAGTATGATGGATGCATTAATGCATTAGCATACTGTGCAAATTGGGCCTGCTATATCACACAGCCTATTTGGTTTTAATGGCAATAAAAGGGTCAGAGATAGAAATCTCAGTTCCAGAAGCAGAAGTAAAATCACAGCTTTTGATGTGTTGAAATGTTACAGATACTCTATAGCATTAAATTGACCACACTGAACATATACATATATTTTTAGCAATATAGAGATGCTTGTGGATTCAGCCTTCAAAGATAACACTCTTATTGGCTTGAGGGGACTTTTTGAGGTCCCCTGGACTTACAAGGACTGCAATGTTATTTTCCTGAGCTAATCCACATTTGTCATAGTTGTCTGCTTTGTTCTTTGCCAGCTAATATGCAGCCCACAGTCCACGACTCATCCTAATAAAATACATTCTTATTGAGCTGGGCCATTTCTAAACCCATAAAGTGTCACTTTTGAAGGCCTTAACATCACTGTTTGTGATGATTAGGGTCTTGTTCTTATCCACTCCCAATCAATCAATAAATCAATCAGACCTTATTAAAGACCACATTTTACTAGCAATTTTGCCACAAAGACTGATTTATGGTAACATTTCCCAAAGAAGTCAATACTGGGAATTTCATCCCCTGAATCAAGCGGTTCTCATGGAATCTCCAAGATTTATTGCGCAATGTGCATTAGGTAAGAAGTGCTATTTTATTATTCTAATCTACATTTTTCTGGTAGCCAGTACAGGGAGCAAATACAGCACTAATATTCGCTCATTGCTGATTCAGTAAGATCTCCTGGTCAAAGCACCAGCACAAGATATAGTGTGAGATCATTTTTGCAAAAAATGAAAGATAGCTAAAGACATTTAGTTTCAGTTTAAAAAATGCACTGATCACCATCACTCCTGGACAGTATTTTGATTTAAACGAGATTCACTTAAAACATATTTCTAAATTAAATATCAACTGTTGAGTCAACTGTAGCACTAAGATTATTTACTGAGATATCCATGTTGACCCAGAAACCAGCCACGTTCATCTTAAAATCTAAATGCATGTGGTGCTTAGTCACTTAAAAACTATACTCATAATTTCTGTCCTGCGTTACTCATTCCCTAATGTACTTCACATTGGTCTTAAGCTGAAAGAGCTGACATATTGCATTTGATTTGACAGATGCGAGAGGTCAGGTGCCATCGTATAATCAACACTTTCCTTTCAAGTTTTATCTCCATTGGCCAAAATACGTAGAGAAAACAGAAGTGGACCCAACTGAGTTCAGAATTTCAACAATTTAATGAAAATACAAATAAACTTTTAACGCTGTAACAGATCAGCCGAAACCAAGGCAATGTCTGACAACTGGGAAGAGTGGTCTGGTTCAACCTGTCTGAGGGAATATGCAGAAGTAACCCCTCAGTCCAAAAGCAGAAAAACAGACATTAGGACTCCCAGAAGACAGTATTTTTTCAAGGGATTTTATGATGTGTGAACCCAGACTGAAACATGGGATCAGCTTTACTGGATTGTTAGTAGACATGGGACCACAGGACATTACATATCACCAAAGGTTTAGTAAAAAATGAGGGACTTCAGACAGGCTTGTAACTATATATATATATATCATTCAAATCCATATTGGGTATCTTTTAATAGAGTCTTGTTATATCTTATCTTAAAAGATGCTTTGTTACATTAAAATCCTCATCTTACAGAAAAGGGTGGTCACAGGAGAATATCCAAGGCAGTAAAGGAGTAAATCCAGGTCAGGAAGCCAGTCCATGACAGTACACACACACACACACACACACACACATATGCATGCAGATCACTTGCTATTTTAGAGATGCCAATTTGCCTAACTGTATGTTTCAGTCTGGAGGAAAGAAACCTAATCCAGAGAGAACTTGTTCAACAGGGGAAGAACATGCACACATATAGAATCAACATAATATTTATTTTTGAATTTATTTGGGAGAATGTGAAAAAGCGATACGCATTTCAGGCAGATAATAAGCAACAAGGAGTAATTCTGACACAAGCTTTTCTGCTTATTTGCTGTTAGATTCTCAGTAACTTTTTAAAAGAGAAATCTAGGGTTGCCCTTATAATTGGAATAATTCACATTCTGTGTCTCCCAGAAGTCCACCTTAATTCCTTTAATTTTTGTGCGGTCATTATGCCAGAGGGCAGACATTTTATGTTTGACAGTTTTCTTTTATGCCAAAGTATTCATTGTACAGCTTAAAGTGGCAGGACGCACATATCACTTAGCCGCTCAGATTTAGCCACTGGGTTGATTAAGATATTATTCAAAGAAACACATCTGCAGCCACGGTGATAGCAGCTGAGGCAAGGCTGGGCTGACAGTTTCTTTTCCAATATAATCCAATATAAAAAGGAGGCAGTCTGTAAAAACAAGTGAGGCTAGAAACAATTTAAACACTGACTATGTAAATTAATATATAATTCAGACTGTGATTGCAATAATGAGTACTGTAGGACCTGCTACATTTTGAACAATGGTGACAGCCATAAGGACATTTACAAAACATTAGCTAATATTATTCCTTGTCTTTTACATACGAATGTTTAGATCTTGTACTTTTAATCATATTAGTGGTGACACAAACAGACAGAAATCTGTCATTTTTAAGCAATGGATGGACATATAAGAATGTTATGAGGAATAAGCAAAATGGATTGAGAGCCAAAAGAAAATATATTATTACCAAAGGCCAGGACATGGAAGACAAGCACTTCAAAAGAGTGAAAGCCATGTTTAGTTTTTCAATTTGAACAGAGACCAGAATAGTACATTAGAGAAACACCACCCTCATCTGCAGGATGAGGATTTTGATCAAAGGAGTGACTGAGTACAGAAGACTAGCCTAAAGAAGGGCACTCATCAAAACCAAGCCAGCTTCTAGTAAGAAACAATATATCAGGTTCTTTCATAAGCTCAATTGCAAACAAACATACATGTCAGCCCTTCTGCATATCCATCCATGGTCCATGACCCCCTGTTCAGGATGGTTTCAGTGAGAATGGGGCAGGGGATACCACGGGTTGGATGCCAGTCCATTGCAGGACATACACTCTCACACACTATGGGCAATTTAGAGACAACCAACACATCTAAGGAAAACCACATGAATGGAGCGACAATGAGTAAACTCCAAACAGACATAGACTGACAGACAGACAGACACACACCGAAAACCGAAAAGGTGGTCCCCACAATGTTAAAATAACAGGTCCCCACATTGTGCATATAATATATACATAACCCACATATACATACACCTACCCCCAAAGAGCCAAAACCACCATGACCACCTGCTCAACATTCTCTTGGTCCTTCACGTGCCGCCAAAACAGCAGCAACCCGTTGAGGCAAGGATTCAACAAGACTTCTAAAGGTATCTTTGTATTTGGCATGAAGATGTCAGCGGTGATCCTTATATCCCCAAAGTTAAATGCTGGAGCCCCTGTGGATCGGACTCTCTGTCCCAGCACAAGTGAGAGATGTTCGCTAGGACTCGCCAGGACAATATTGAACTCTTCATCATGTTCTGCAGACCATTCCTAAACAGTTCATGCAGTGTGGCACTGCAAATTACCCCACTGACAGGGAACTACAGTTACCATAAATGGGTGCAGATGGTCTGCAACGATATCGTGATAAGTACCCTCCATGTGGATGGCCAGACAGAAACACTGCCCTCCACTGGCTTGTCTTCTTCCTGCAGTGCATCCTGGTGCCACCTGTTCCCCAAGGAACCGGCGCACATGTACCTTCCATCTACATGATGTGAAAGGAAAGCAGACTTTCTTCCACTGGTCCGGGTTTCAGTCCTGATGACTGCATACCCATTGCAGTAGGGGAGGGGTACGCAGGGGCGAAGTAACTGGCCTGTAGCTGTGCAGCCACATACACCGCAGGTGTGGCGTGACGCAGCCATTTTAAGAATTAAAGTTTTGCATCAGTTGTGCTACAGTAGCCCTCCTGTCATTCTAGGGCAGACGGGACCGAAGTCACCCCCCACGCTTCAAGGTGCCCCATAGTCTGTGGCCCGATGGTCTTGGTTGCTCCCTCCTCTGACCCCTGTGGACAGGCACTCACCAGCACTGCTTGGTTTGGACAATGCTCCAGTGCAGTTATCTGGCCATGACAATTTCTCACTTACATCTTAACGCCCATTTCTCATGCATGTTATTGTGGGGACCGAATGTACCCACAGTATGATGATGAGCAGTGTAAAAAGTGCATGATGAAAAGTAATTAGTTATACTTACTACAAATAGTAACTGAGTTAGTAACTGAGTTACATCATTATAAAAGTAACTAATTACCAGGCAAAGTAACTATTGTGTTACTTAAAAAAATAAAAAAAAGCTTATTTAATATAACTATAAAATAAATATAAAACATTGTACACTAATCTACACTATTTTAATGTTGTTGTGGGACAA
>JAODKE010000138.1:26259848-26270887 GCA_026779605.1 Mormyrus hasselquistii
GGGGAGGAAACCACCAGAAAAACTGCTAAAAAAAATAAGGAAAAAATAAAGTCATTTTCCGTCCACCCCCCCCCCCCCCCCCCCCATCATTAAATCTAAAAATGATTGAACCTCTATGACAGGTTCTAGAGAGCACGCTGTGAAGTAGACCACTTCATCGCCGCCATCCTTCAAAGAATTACAGGCTTGCTTTTGTCTTGAAGAATAGCCAATATTCCACTAAATACTTCAGGACAATGACTGCATTCCAAAGAGGACTGACGGCAGAGAGTTGCCCCTCTCCTTAGAACATCAATATTTGTATTTTGGGTAACATTTTACATTGACCTTCATAATGCATTCATAGAACATTCATAAGCAGCATGCAAGTACACCTTAACATCCTAACATCCCTAAACAGCTTTAATATGCATTAATAACAAACATTACATGATTATACAATTATAATGTTTGTTATTAATGTATATTACAGCTGTTAAGGGATGTTAGGATGTTAAAGTACTGTATATATACGTGACGTTTAATGGAACTTTATTGATCCCCGTGGGGAAATTATTTTTACGCCTCCCTCAACTTGCTCTATTTTTCTTTTTTTGTAGAGCAAACTGTCCGCAAAGGTGATGGAAATGTAAAGTTAATGTTACGAAGGTACAGTTAATGTAAAGCGTTGCCGTATTTTGTTAGGTGTTTCCTTTATTTTGTTCACCTTCTGTATATTTTGGTCTTTTAAATCCTCTCAAATGGAAAAGCCTTTGCATGCTAACAGTACCAAACAAGCTCATTATAGGACAAGCCAATCCTCAAGCCATTCCTCCTGGGCCTTCTTGAAAAGCTCCGTCTACCCACCCAAATGACCCTTTAAATAACCCAAAAGACCCTTTAAAATATTCAATGCAATAAAAGCCAGCTTGGTTATGTGTAGGAAGGGGATATGTGGTCATTTTTAAACAGCCATTTGATTAGAAAGGAACACATACACCTATATGCATTCCTTTGTGTTCTGCTGTAATGAAATGCTCTTTTAATTTCATCAAATGGTTTGGTAAATATGTAAAATAACAAAAGAATCAATTACAATAAGTTTGTGCCAAGGTGAATTACTTTGGTACAGAAAAATATTTTGGAAGGCATATACCGCAGACATGGAGAGCAAAATATAGCCAATGATTGTCCCATTTGCCAATGCAACCTCCACTGATAAATTTATAATCAAATTATGTTCAAAAAAACTGTCAACTCACCAAAACATAATAATTTAAAGCACTAAAGTTTTATCGACACCCAAAAGGAAAATAGTTTTTATTCAGTTTATAAAGAACCCTGCCAAGAACTGCAGTATACAGATTCTAGTGATAACGGCTGCCTTAAACAAATGGCCTTAAGCAGAAAAAACGAGTTGTAATTAGGAGGGAAGCGCATTTTAATGAACTATTCTTAGATTAGCAAACCTGATGACAAACCTGACAACAGGCCTAATTTTCATATCAATTTCAATGTTTCTTTTATAACTTTAAAGTGGATTTTTTGGGACAAAATGGCCTGATGATTGTCTAAAGATGTTTTTTATTATTATTATTATTATTATTATTAATAGTTAAACAAGGACACAATAAAACAGTAATGCTGTATAAAAGAAGAGAAGACACATTGTACCAGGATTTAGCAAGAGTACTATTTTCCACCCGAAGTCCTTCAGCAGGTAGCTGGAACAACAAATTAAACACAGAACAAGATTTAAATGATGTATACAGTACAGGTCATAAAATCTTATAACATGCTAAAGTCTGAAATTGCTGATGTTAGGGGTCGACTTAAAGTAATTAAAAATGATTTTTCTTTTGCACACCTAAATATAGTTTGTTTTGAACCCTTTAACACCCTTATCATTAACAAAGTGAGGCCTTGACTAAAATATCAGATTAACGGCCAGCCTCCCTCCTGCTAATTACATTCCCCACTAATTGTACTCATCAGGGCGAAACATAACGAAGCCTGCCTGATTTTAACCAAAACCGAAATTTTCTTTGAATTGTTGAATAGCTGGGGGTCTCTCAGAGTCCAGCCCAGAATAATGGCTTTACATTTAATTCTAATTACTCTGCTGAGTTTCTGCAGAGATGGATGAGCCATGCAGAGACCCAAATTAATGGGAAGAGCCAGGTTTTTTTTCCCACTTGGAAAAAAAAATCCTCTTGGAAATGTGGGGAAATTCCTAGAAGAGGCTGTTAACCTTCTCTATCTACACTAGACTATAATTTCTGATATTATACTCCAATGGGTAACCAATATGTAGCTCATATAGTATTTTTCTACAGTATCCAGATTTTAAATAATCCATCCATGCTTTGAACATGCATGTGTTACAATACTGGACTCAATGCACTCGGTTAAAATCCATTTTATTGACTTCCACAACAAACAGAATCCTAGGTAGGATACTGCAATTCTGACATTCCACTTGTCCCTGTGACCATGGACAGAAGACCACAGGAAACGGGTAATTGGTGGGACACCGAGGCTGCTGACGTGAAGTGGCACCAGGACAAGGTGTACAAAGCCATTCAACTGTGGAGCACAGCCTTCTGGGAGCCAACAACTCATTTTTGTCCTCTGTAGAGGACATTGCATTTTTGCTCGTATCTCTCATACTATGCAAGACACTCTGTTAAGTCCCATTGTTCCTTAAAGAGAACAGTAAGGGTTTGAAGATGGTGTCACATGTGAGGGGTGTGACCTTGCCAACTCTTCCTGTCAAATCAAAATTTTAAATCAAAATTCAAAAACTTTATTTTCCCTGGGTTTCAACAGGGTAGGAGAAATGAACTCAATACACAGACAAAATAACAAACATAAACCAAAAGTAAAACTACGGCCATCAGATGCATAAATCCAGCTAATCAAGACCACAAAAACAGCCTCCAGCTCATTACAACCATGAGAGCAAAGACAAAGTGTCAACGAACTAAAAACGCAAACACTCAGAGTGATGAAAACAGGACTGTCCACCTGAGCAAAGCTCACTGCCAGGTCTAAAGAGAGCGTGGAGCTAACAAGGAGGTCTGCGGTTAGCGTCTTCCAGTTCACAGCAAGGACATATGCAACTTCATCAATTCTACAATGAAAACACAGTGAGGCTATAACAATCTGCCAACAGAGTTTAAGATTGAAATGCATTCCCCAGAATTCAACATGCGCCTAATCTTCCTCATGTAATTTTTTCCCCATAAAATTCTTTCCTCAATAAACCTGCCCCAGCAAACATTTCCATTTCCACAATTTGATAGCACATTTTCATCAAACCTGTGCCAAAATAACTGAAAGCTGTCTTTAATCATAAAGGGTAGAAATTCATCATTACATTCAATGTGAGTTCAACATTCTCCCCTCCTGTTGGTCTCCAAAATGTTTAGTCTGTAGTCTGTCAATTTATTTATTTATTTATTTATTTATATGGCTTACGCCTTCATTTTGGAAAATGCATTGTTTGCTTGTTACAACTGACATCACAAAATTTTAAGAACAAAAACGATTATAATTGTGCATTTGGTTTGAGCCACATTTTTGCTTAGCATGAAGTCTGAGGAGTTAAACCATAATGCAATATTCACCAGTGGTCTCAAGGTCACACCATACAGCTTCATAGGCTTTTCGGTATCAGATAATCTGATAAATCCTGTCGAGCCATAACATATGCTGGAAAAGTCTAACTTGGTGATAAATTATTTAAGTCAAT
Source organism: Mormyrus hasselquistii (assembly GCA_026779605.1). Classification (NCBI taxonomy): domain Eukaryota; kingdom Metazoa; phylum Chordata; class Actinopteri; order Osteoglossiformes; family Mormyridae; genus Mormyrus; species Mormyrus hasselquistii. The sequence goes on from JAODKE010000138.1 coordinate 26,263,582, forward strand.
CTAAAAAAAAGAGGAGCATAGAGGTCTGTGAGATCAATGACATGTTAACTGTGAAATGAGAAGATTAATACTGAGAGCGAATGAATTCTGCCAAGGCTGCATATTGTTGGCTTATTTTCCCTCACTGCTGTGACCATCACGAGTGTAGAAGATTAATTACTGAGAGCTGCAAAAGTGAGGAGTACCTTGTCCACACTCGCAATGTACTTATCATCCTTTGAACCACTGCAGAGGCCACCTGAATAAACAATCGAAACTCAAGGACAGACAGTGAATCTATGAAACACCTGCACAGCACATTAATCAGATCTAGGATGGCTTGGAAATAAATAAATAAAAGAACGCATGCAGCTGTTGGCTTGATGCAGTGTTCAGAAACTGGTTGCTGTCATGGCAGACAAGTATCGCCCTTTACTCCAATCGCTGTTCTCAATTTAATAATTATCAACCTTCATTTGCCTTTAATGAGGACCATAATTAAATCTCAGCACACATGTGTGTGGGCTGGAAAGGGAGATTGACTGAGAAATGAAAACAGCATTTCTGGATGGCTCCAGAACAATAAAATATTCTTAAACTAATCTAGCACCCCCACACACAGCTCCACGTGTGACGGTAGACGCATCAGCGCTGGCACCTATTGATAGATGGTCTTTCATTCCATGCTAGGTTAGCTAGCATCTGCCACAGCTCTCCTTTGAATTAAAGGCTGAATCTGAGTAATGGGCCAAATTAAAAAAAAAAAAAAAAAACCTGCCCAGCCAGTCTTACGTGGAGAAACTGACTTAATTCTGGGTACGATTTTAGGATCGATGCGAGTGCACAAATACAGCTCACTGCACCACAGCAGAAGTAAATTGGTCCCATATTATCTTGAAAGAAAAACTGTTGTGTTTTACTTGCGTGTGGACCAAATGTATTCTACAAATAAGGGAATAAAGCGGATTAAATGAATTATTAAAAGACCAGCTCTGAAATAAGTCCATTCTATTCATCCCTCAATAATAAGAAGAGAAAAACACAGCTTTTAAAGTCCTTTTTTGGACACCAGTGTATATTTACGGCATCATCATGGCGCCATGTGCCAAGCGAATGAAGTAGGGAGGATGTAAAACTCTGGATTGGCACGGAGAGGCTTGTGCAATGAAGCTGCTTCACCCTAGGGACCTTCTCCGACGTGCACGGCTGGCAGTGCGGTGGCAGTGCAGTGCTGACACTTACTGCCCACGTTCAGCATCAAAATCATGCTGAGGACCCCGTGATGCGATCGCTTTCCGAGTTACTTCACAACTGCACGCTGAAACAAGCATAGAACAGGACCAGAGTACCGGCGGTCCCATGTTACAAGCAAGATCTGTTCACTAAGTTTAATGTGCAGGTTAGTCGGAAAATTTATAATTCTGTACATCATAATAATTCTAATAATAATTATGCAATAATATTAAAAGGCATTACATTCGGTGTTGTATTTTACCTCGAGCCGCGAAACGCTGAAGCCGCACAATGTTTCGTGAGTTACAGTGTAGTGTGTGCGTTCGCTATTACAATCCATTGTATTTAACCTGAATTTTTACTATAATAGGCTTTATGACAAGCATTGTTGTCCCTTAGTTTGCTGTTCTTAACTTACCTGCAATCCATTTAAAGAGAACATTACAGAGGAAAGTCAAATTACACTCATATTTTAATTCCTGGTAAGGTCAATAAGTAAGGTCAGTGAGATGGTAAACATGATCCATAAATAGGCCTGTCGTCCGAAATTCTTTTCGTGGCTTTTGCTGACCACAAACAAAGTGGGTTCAAAAAAAAATTCAGGGGACGGTTCAGACTCGCAGTTTTAACCCATAGATGGACAGATACTGATGCAGGCATCACAGCAAATCGCATAATGCACTCACTCTTCTGGCTTCACTCACCATCACAACACACACGGATGCCAATCCTGGACCATAGGCGGCGCCAACGTATGTCTCATTCAACGTTAGTTCAGATTTTTCCCTTTATTTCGCACAGCATGCTTGATAAAGTTACCTGCACTCACCACACCCACGCATGTCATCTGCTAACCTGGCAGGAAACGATTTAACACATCAAACTGAGCCGTGCATCATGTCGAAAGGGATTCCCGGGCTTAATTAAAGGGCGGGTATTATGAAGCTTTACTTCCTCAGATGATGCAATGTGGGATGGGCGGATATGTTTACTGTCCCAGTTTGTTTTGGGCAATTGCTGTTTGTACTTTGTGTTTCTTTGTCCTTCCATTTGCAATCTGTCTGCTCTGGCATTCAATCATATTCTCATAATTGTAAAATTAAATTTTTGTCAAATTCAAAAATTCTTCTGAAATTAATGTTTTGTTTTCTGAAAGACCCATTGTCACCTACATATAGTATATGCATTCTAAGATCCATTAGTAAAATATCATTAGGTTGTACAATATAATTAAGGCTTGTAGTCCACTCCCTTTTAGCACTGTCTCCTGTTTTGCTGCCTGTCATATGTAAGATTTGCTAATTCGACTGGGACTACTTTTCAGAATAAAAACTGCACCATCTAGAGTATTTACATCTATCTTCCGATTTCTCTTCCACTTCAGTGTCACAGGAGACCAGGAGCTCATTCCAGACAGCAAAGAGGATACAAGCAGGCACACACTCATACACACAATTATACACTCTGTGCAAATTTAGAGATACCAGTTCACCTAACTGCGTGTCTTTGGATTGCATGATGAATCTTGTACAGCAAAGGCTAAGCATTCAAACTCCAGACACACACAGTGACAACGGCATTCAAACTCCAGACACACACAGTGACAATGGCATTCAAACTGTCAGCCATACAGTAGTAGTACTACACATTGAGATTTCCCGGTGGTATATTTTAAGATTTAAAAATTTGTTAAATATTATTATTTTTAAGAATTAATTAAATATGTCTTTGAAAAGAAATATGTTTGGAGAAGACCTGGAAATGCTCCTTAGTTCACAATGAAATCGTTCCCAATTGAAATGTTCCTGAGATCACAATGAAATCATTGAAATATTACTCGTGGCCAGCAATCATGTGGAACCAATATGACAGAAACAGGATACACAAATCAGCGAAATCCGTCACATTGGTTCCTGGTCTCAACTGCTGTCATAAAATCTCTGTAACATCCTCCTAATTAATATCATTTTGCAAGCATTTTTTTTTCTTGACAGTGAGCAGGAGACAGGCAATTTGATTTAGTTGTAGGAGACAGGCTTAAGGTTTGTTTGGCAAGGAATACCGATCCAACGCAGTGTGACAATAGTTTGAGTGACATTGTAGACTTTGCTGGGTGTCTGGTTTTCTACCAATAGTGGTTGCCTGTCTGCATTGGTTAAGCCTCGATTTCAAGTGACAGCTGCTAGATGGGCAGCTGAATGCTCAACCAGGCGTAGGTAACGAAAGTCAGAAGGCAAGGCAACATGACAGGGACCAACAAACTTTATCCAGATGTAATGAGAGACTCACAATCGGAGATGTACACATGACTGAGGCATTCAGAATTAACAGTTGTTGGACATAAATGCTCAGAACAAGAATGAGCTTGACCCTTTGACCTCCTGGGTTTATGATGAGGTCATTAGGCTATTGGGGTTTATTACACCTGAAAAACCATCCATAAAAAGGCTGTGATGTAGCACTGAAATAGTTTGAGCCTCTCATTTTCACCCCTCCTGGACGTGTTTGCTGTAAAATGTCTTGGTGCAGCATGATTAGGATTCTTACCACTCTTTACTGGTTATGGTTAAAGGTCGATTTGTTTCTGTGAGGTCCCAACCTCTATAAACCTGGGGTAAAAAGGTTTGTTGATTGGCCTAACCCTTGCCCTCTTAGCCGGTCGATGCCGGAGAGCTGGTATGTGATTACCTCACTGATTACCCAGCCCAGACAGTGGCCATGAAGGCAACTAGGAGACAGACAACAGGCCAATACCAGATCCATGTAGGACAATGTTTGCTGATACGGCTGGAGACAGAAGGGCCTCCCTTTCAAATAATAAGCATTCAGTCAGGCAGGACAGGACCGCTGCTAGTTTTTGCCCACAGACCATATCTGAATGGAAGATTCTACAGTATGGTAACTATCGGGAAGCGGTATATAAAATTCTGGTAATTTATCGCGCTTTATCAAGATTACACAGCGATTGAGTAAAAGGGTTTCCCACCCCCTGCTCCCACCCAAAAAATTAAATAATTTGTCCACACTCCCTCTGTAGACCTTTATATTCCTCCTGAGCTGCATCCATAACCTCTGACATCCTCTTATCCTTCTTGAGCGTCTGAGGTTTCCCTGTTTATAGACTCCATTCTGAATTTCAATATGCTTTTTAGTCAATGCAAAGCCATCCCTCTTTTTCATCCCATCCTTCTATTCTTTTTACCGCCCATCTACTCTCCGCCTGTAGAATGAGACTCATTATCTCAATCTGTCATCACCAAATCTGCCTTCATAGCCTTGGGATCTGTGGGCTTTGCCCATTACTTAAAGTCTCTATGAAGGCTGTAGCATTTCCCTGAGGCCACCGCAAAGGGAGCATGTCAACTGAAATAGCAACTGATGGGTTTTTCGCCTTATTGCTGCACATCAGGCCCAAACCAGCACTTCATTTAGTAATCTCTACATTTCTATAGTCAGGAAATGGTGACCACCAATTTCAGAACAGATAGACATATTATAAATATTCCACAGGCATACTTATAGTATGCCTCAAAACTTTGGACATCCTACAAAAGAGAGCAATGCTTTCACATCACATAACCTGTCCACCTGACTTAAACCCAGGAGAGATGGTTTTGGAGAAGCTTGACTGAAGATTGAAGAAAAAGCAGCCAATGAGAGCTCAGCATATATGTGGAACCTCTTTCGGGACGCTGGAAAAGCATCCCAGGAGGCCACCTCATAAAACTGGCATAGAGGAGACAGCAGGGTCAACCAGATCCTGGAGAAATTGGGGTTAAGGGCCGTGTTCAAGGGCCCAATGGTGACATCACACTGCCAAGCATGGGATTTGACCAAGCAACCATCTGAATCCCAACCCACAGAGCTGCCCCCCATCCAACAAATATTTTTTTTTTATTAAATACTTTTTTTATATTATGTTATAGTTTTGATGTTTTTATTATTATTCAAAAATGTAGAGAAGAGTACAAATAAACCTTTCTATGCATAGATGTGTCCAAACTTTTGACTGGTACTGTACATATATTTCACCAGAGACCCACAACTCCTACTCTCAATAGCAAGTAGAGAATATTCTTATATTGCGTTTTACTATTTAATCTAAGCAATCACTTCAACAAAGGAGTTAATGACAAAACTGAGCAAAGACTGCAGTTATGCACAGCACGCAAACTCATCAATGCACCGTCGGCTGACATTTCAGCAACTTCAGCAACGTTTGGCAGCAGAATACAAATGAGCATTAGAGGTAGTGAAGTTGGATCTGGCAGTAAAATCACATGACGTACCCATGTGGCTCCGATACGATGATGCCATCGTCAGAGAAACCATGCAGAGCGTCAGCAGCAGCAGCCACTTACAGCAGCTCCGTAGGTCTCCCTCCCGCATTCTGCAAGGCAAACGAGTCAGTCAGTCTCTAATATCACTAAGAAGTGAGATGGTGAGGAGAAGGTCGTGTGTAACAGAGCATAACAAAGTGGGAATAAATGCTCAACAGGATGCTGGAGATGCCTGCCTGACTTACTCTCCGTTACACAGAGTGAGAGGCCAGTCTTCGCTCAATATATGGCATATAAAGGGCTAAAAGTGAAAGATATTATTCTTGTTTCATTGGCCTTGTACCAGGGGTCCAATTTTCCTGGTATTGTGCAGCTGTAGAATGCTTTATAGCAATGTGACAATGGACCAGAATACCAGTTTACTTGATTTAACTTTAATTGATCTGTAACTGATTTATACTATGTGGGTCTGAACCACAACCATGAGGTTGTAAAAAAAGTCCAGATTTCAGGCAACTAATGTCGAATGCTAAGAAGGTAAAGGCACTAAAAGATTTAACTTTATAAAGAAAATCAACAGCCTTCTGTTGCCATGTGGTCTAATTACATAACACAACCTTACTCTCTCCAAGTGTTGCCACTAGCTGTTCAATAGAAAGGTAATGAGTATGAAGTAGCGGTGTTGGTCTTGGACAAACTCTGATGTGGTCCAGGACCAAAGAATGCAAAGCAAACGGAGATGTTGTTGCACTTAGGAAATAAAGGATCTATGATGAGAAGGTTTGATAGTAACATGATCACTGTTTTTCTTTTTTTTTTTTTGAGAGACAATGAAGGGAAAAAGCTTCAATTCTGGAGGTGGAAGAACAAAATATCAGCATAAATTTCCGTTTCCATGAACAGCAAGATGAATTACAGGCTTCAGTCCTGTGTCAGGCTCTGTAATTTTAACTGGACTGAAAAGAAACATCAGCTCAGCAGTTCAGTAAAAAATCCATCAAAACTCTCATTGTTTTTAGGCAATGATAGGTAAAGAAAGACTGGTTTTAAATTTTGCATTTTGTCATTATGTACTTACATATATACAAATATTAATACAACTCAGGTATCTTTCCAGAATACTTTTATAGACCTTTATAGGCATTGATTACTCACAAAAACTAAAGAAACACCTGCATTTTCCCAAGAACATTTCTTAAAAGACGCATACCACTAACGATTACAGAAAGTACAGAAAGCATTCATAGCTATTGGGCCATTCAATATGTTGTATCTCAAGATTTTCTCTGCATTGTAGCTGGACCGGAGCATGCGATCTTTATTTTCAACAGAATAACAATTGTGACAGCAGGTCTCGACTCTGACCCAGAGGGAAGGACGGTTCTGAATAGCATCTGTTCAGAAAACACAGAATCAAGGAGGAAGGGAGGAGTCAGCAAGGCCGTGTCAAAGCGAGGCAGGTAGATACTGAAGCCTTGTGACTCGAGGGCCCAGGTTGTAAGAGTCAATGCAGCACACAACCTGACCGTCGGTAGCAGTCAAGGCAATGCTATAGGGCAGGTAAACACTTTGCGGTTTGAGGGCAAAACAAAAGGAACAGTTTAGCCTTGTTTTTCTTCCTTTCCTCATGCAAAGCAGCCAGCTTTAAACAACTTGCTGTGTACGTGACTTGCCATTGGCCCACAGCAATCGGCACTTCATCTCTGCATCTCACTTGCCATTGGCCCACAGCAATCTGCACTTCATCTCTGCATCTCACTTGCCATTGGCCCACAGCAATCTGCACTTCATCTCTGCATCTCACTTGCCATTGG